>WSYQ01000065.1:0-607663 GCA_011426435.1 Lysiphlebus fabarum
AAAAAAAAAAAAAAAAAAAAAAACATTATATATAAAGTGATGAGATGAAGCACCAAGGATGGAGATGAAGAAAAAAAAAAAAAAAAAAAGAGTTACACGCAACTTGAAGGTGGGAGCGATTTGGTCGATGCGATCTTGTCTTTTGAGAAAGAAAAAAATTAAAATAAAATTATAAAAAAAAAAAAAAGTGTGAGATGAGTAGTGAAAGGCAAACGAAGTTTTGAAAAAAAAAAATTTTTTTTAAAAGATTCATTACGTATATATTATTATACCCGGAAATATATACCTATATATAATATTTATTATAATTTTAATTTAAATAATCAAAGATATACTAGCATAAATAAATGGCCTATTTTTATTTTTTTTTTTCATATTGATTTGCATAATTCAATGTCATTGGATGTCATATAAAATATATAAGAATAAAAATAATATAATTAATTAAATAATAGGTAAAATAACAATAAACATTTGAAAAAACAAAATTAAAAAAAAAAAATGAATATATATAATAAATTAAATGATGTGGCACATTGATTAGACAAAAAGAATAAAAAAAATATATAATAATATTAAATGCATTTGACTCAACACACGCATCTTGACTTTTTAAACTTTCACTTCCTTTCCCCCTCAGTTGCATAGTTTGTACATATATTATATACATTATATATATATATATAAAAATTTATATGTATATAGATAGACACACTACTTTTCCTTTCAAGCCCTTGATATTGCTGGTACCCCCGACCATGCCCATCATGTCGAAGCGCCATCAAACTCAATCACCATTGCATTATATGTACAAATAGTAAATAATATAAATAATATGCTACATGTTCAATCATCATCATCATCATCATCATCATCATCATCATCATTGTCTAATTTTATTAAGTATCTTTTATATTCATTTCACTATAAAAAACTTGTGTCATAATAATGATGGTGATGATGATGATGACTGCAAAATGTGTAACAATATTGAAAAAAAAAATTGATGTATATATGTATAAAAAAAAAAAAGGTGGCAAGGGATTTTATGCACATGCATGTCCATAATACATTGACATGAAGAAAAAGTTGAAAAGAAGAAAATTCACAGTGTTATATATACAAACACGCATGTACACGCATACACACATAATCTTGTAAGTTAGTTTAATGAAAAAAATAAATAATCAAAGAAAAAGATGGTAGATATATATGTATGCATGAAGAAGTCAAGAGAAAGGAGGAAGAGGAAGAAGAACTTGTGCTTGAGAGTCTTGAAAACAGCCATCAACTATAAAGATAAAACAATTTTTTTTTTTTTTAAACAAAATGAAAACTAAGAATAAAAAAAAAAAAAAATGATGATGCTGTTGTGCGTTTGCAAGGAAGGCGGAAGGAGGAACCAAGTGCTGATGGAACCGGTCCCGGTCACTGGGCCACCAGTCGGCCATCGAACTCTGATGTCCCCTTGAGTCAAAAGCTTGCCATTGCTGATGCTGTTGATGCTGCTGTTGCTGCTATTATTTCTTTATGCTCTTCGTCCCTATCATCAGCACAAATGCGCCTATATATATTATATAGTTTTTTTTTTTTTTCTTTTGGTCTTCTTCTTCATCATCATTATCATCATCATCTTGCTATCTTTCTATTTTATTCAATTCTACTTTTTTTTTTTTTTTATATACTTTTTATTTTTTTATTTTTATTTTATTTTATGTATTCGAGTTCTTGTCCAACATATTTGACCTTCGATTGAATAATAATGATACATATAGAGGTCTTTTGTCGAGCTGATATTTATCAGAACCATCAGAGGTCCAGCTTGTATATGTATTGCAATATTATGATTTTTATTTTTTTATTTTTTTTTAAATTTTTTATATATTAGAAAATTGCAATTAATTTATTTTGATTTTATATATGATAAATGATAATAAATAATAGTTTTTATATATTATGATGATGAAGTATATATTAATGATGAAAATTGTGTTAATTTTTTTTGTTAAAGAAGAATTTTATTTTATTTTATTTTTTTTTAAGTGCTACAAAAAAAAAATTATTGAATCGATAATTGACTGAGTGGGTTATTAAAGTTAACAGATGTTAATTATTTTTACATTAATTTTTATATTTATTTAAAAATAAATAATAAATTTAATATAAATTTTGTGATGACATATTGATGATGATACGTTAATAATATTTCAAGATGTCATGCAAAAAATGTATTGGGAGAGTAGAAAGTGGAGCAACTTTGAATGAGTCTTGATAGTTTTATTTGTATTTTGTTTGTCTTGGACAGTTTTTTTGCTATAATACAAGTTAATAAAGTTCAAAAGTATTAATTGGATTAGAGAGTTGATAATTATTTATCATAAAATGATAAAATATCAGTTTTGAATATTTAAAATTCAATAAATTTTGCCAGAAATAATCAAATCAAATTCCAATAACAGAATCGAAGTCTTTATCAAAAGTTTGTCATAAAACTTTAGAAACTCTGTTGTTTTTCTTGAACATAATAATCATTTCCAGATGATTCATAATATATTTTATTTTAAAATAATATATTTGTCACAAATTAAAAGTGAAAAAATGACATTCAAATTTCGTGATGCATAATCATTTATCATTGACTGTCATTACAGTCATCTACTTTTCAGTTGATGGTTAAACAGAAAACTTTCAAACCTTCAAACAAACATGTAGAATTTCTACTGTAGAAACTCTCGTTTGGATCAGTAGAAATAAAAAAAACCCTAGAAATATAAAATCGATAGAAATTATTCGATATCTCGATCACTGTAGATCCAAATATCCAATCGAAATATCTTTCTTATATTTGAAACAGAGATTTTTTTTTTTTTCTAATTTAAAATTTCGTTTCAAATTTTAATGATAAAAATATAATTACAAATGATTAATAACACTATATTTATCTAAACAAATTATTCAAAAGAAAAAAAAAATGTTTAATAAAAAAATTATTACAAAATTTATAATAATATTTATTTTCTTTTTTTTTTTTTTTTTCAATGTCAGTTTAATTGTCGATGTTTTTGTACAACACTACTATAAAAATATATAAATATCAGTAAAAAGTTATCAAGTGAAAGTACAACTATACCATTTACTTTGGTCTATGAATATATATATATTAAAATTATTAAAAAATATATACGGACGATTAATTTTTCGGTGCAACATTTTACTATTATATTAAAACGCTTGAATAATATTTTTTTATCTCAATTATACAAACATCTGTACTTTATATTAAATATATATAAAATAATAATCAATAATTTTATAAACACTATAAATAATTTCCGGTAAATAATTTTAAATAAATATTTAATTTATATAAAATTTTAAAATGTTAAAACTATAATATCAACTATAAATATTACATGATGATTTGTTGATAAAAAAAAAATATATTCAACCAAGTATGCAATGTTTTTTTTGCACTTAAAAATTATTATTGTAATAAATTATATAAAAAATTGTCAAATTTAAATTATTAATATAATTACAATAAAATTATTTTTAAATTTTGTATATAAGTTTTTATAATAATAAAATTTTAATACTTTCTTTGACAAAATATTCATGTTCTCAATGTAACTACTCAAAATTTATTATCATGCATATATTAAATATTAAATTTAAAAAGCAAAGTAGGTTTTTTTTTTGTTTAAATAAATAAAAATTTATAATACAAACTTAAGAAATATTGACAATCACAATTAGTGAACAAGTGTCGAGACATGCATTAAAATATTTTTTATATTTTTCATTTTAAATTAAACAATAAAACAATATATATATACATTAGCATTAATTTTATATTGCTTAACAGTTTGCATAATTATTTATGAAAATTTTTTAGTTAAAAATTTAAAAAAAAAAAAGAATTTAATCAATTATTTTCTAGAAATTATTTTCAACGAAATAACAATAAAATACAAGAATTATTGCAAAATAAAATTAACAATAATAAAATTGGTTAAATATATTTTTCATTCACAAAGGATATATCGTGAAAATAAACATTAAATTATTATAAACACGCAATGATATAAAAATAAAATAATAATTTATTTATAAAAATACAATTGTATATTGATATGACATTTTGATTTTAATATATGAATAAAAAAATTTATTAAATTGATATTAAAAAAAATATATATGTATAAAATTTTCGGTTAATGAATCAAGGATTCAAATTGTATAGAAAAAAAAAAAAAAAAAAAAAAACTTTGACTATTATAAGAAATGCTCCATGGCCTTGATAAATAGACGACCATGATCTCCATGAGATACATACCAATAACAAAATTAATGAAATTTAAACTTAAATAACAACAGCAATAACAACAACAACAACAATAAAATAATAATAATTTTTTTTAGAAATACAAGTATATATTTTTATGTAAATAAATTAGTGAATATGTACAACTAGTTTTGATCACGTCCAACTGAGTCTGTATCTCTTGTTATTTTATTTTATTTTTTTAAGCTTTCAAGTCATACTGCAGTGGCAAAGATACAAGACAAGATCAGTCTATCAGTTAGCCACGTGTTGGCTTGGTTGATACATCAATGTTTCAACTTGAAAATATTTATTGATTTTCATTGACAAGTTGATGATAAAAGGTTGATAATTAAGGTTGAATTTTCATAAACAGTGATATTGTTGTTAAATAAAAATTTTTAATAAAATTCTTTTTGATAATAATTTTTAAGTGATATAAAAATTATTAATTTAATTTTTTCATGTAGGTTTTCTTTTTTTTTTTTACTGAAGTTTAAAATGTAAGTATGGATTTTAAAGTAAATATAATAATTTTTTATATATATATTTATTATTTTTATAAAAATGAGTAAATTAATGATAAATAAATTATAAATTTAATTTCAAATAATACGGAAACTGTGGTGATGAATAATATATGATAATAAACATGTTTACCTTCATATATAAATAATAATTGAATAAAAAAAAAAAATCTGTACATTTATTGACATTGAAGACATAATAACTTGAAGGAAAATCCATAAATAATTAGATATATTTTAAAAATACGCAATTAAAAATAAAATAAATATTTGTTCTAATTTTTAAATTATAATAAATTTTTTTTTTTTTTATCAAATAATTTACTACAGTATATTTTATATCAATAGATAAATTTTATGATAATATAAAATTATTTTGTTTGTATACTTATAAACTTTGTAAATAAAAAAAAATTCATCATGATGTTATCATATAAATCCATCATTACAAATAGAAAAAAATTAATGAATAATAGATTTTTTTTTTACTATTTACATCACACTTATCAATAAATTTATTTTCCACTTATTGACTTTAATTTTTTCTACAATTTATATAAATTATTCGCATTGTCATGATATTATTTTTATAAAAAAAAAAAAATGAATAATAATATTGCAAATCAGAATAACAAATTAAAAAAGTATTAGTCCATTTAACAAATACTGTGAAATCATTAACATAATAAATAAAAAAAAATAATTTTAATAAAAATAACAATATAACATTTTAATCATTGGGATTTTCTGAATGACGTAGTTAATTAATTCAACCCAATGACCGCATACATCCTATTTTTTTTAAATTGCATTCAGCAAAAAAATAAATAAAAAACAATTTAAATAAATTAATATATATTTATATATACGTAAATCAATATTTATTTTTCTCCCAAACAAAACAATCATATATATATAATTCAAAAAAGTAAATTAAAAAGTAAATTATATTTCAGTTTTTAAAAAACAATAATGATATCAATTCGTGAAGATTATTCAACAAATTCAAGAAACATAAATCCATCATCAACAGCAATATTTTATTTAATTATTGAATTTTTAATTGGTTTATTGATATCAGCATTATTTGGATTATGGAAAATAATAAAATATATATTTATACAAAAACCAACGAGGGATCTTACTGATGTTACAGTTTTGGTATAATAAATGTGTCCAAGTATCTTTTGTCTTATTATAAATATATTTTTAAAAAATAAAATTTAATTTTTCATATATATTATACAGATAACAGGTGTTACATCAAGTCTTGGCAGATGTTTAGCTAAAGAATTTTCAATTGCTGGTTGTAAAATAATATGTGTAGACAATGACATTGAAATGGTGAAAAAAATAACGTCTGAGCTTGATGATAATATTAATACTAACAATATTAATAACATTGAAAATATTGGATCAAATCACATGATAAAAAAAAAAAATAATAATTACTCATGTAAAATGCATGTACCATATGAGTGTAATTTATGGGATAAAAATTCAATAATAAATACAGCTAAATGTATCAAAAATGATATTGGTGATATTGACATACTGATAACATGTACTGGTTATCATGAACAAAATATATTTGATACTATTAGTAAAACATTGATGAGTCATTATTGGGTTTGTATATACTGTTATTATTATTTAAATAATTATTTTTTTATAAATAAATAATAAATATATTTATTAATTTTTTTAACATATAAAAACAGACTGTTATTGCATTTCTTCCATCAATAATTAAAAATAATAATGCTTATGTTGTGGGTGTTACACCAACAACTTCAACAAAAGATGCATACATGGGTACAAGAGCAGCTGTTGCTGGTATTTTTATTAATTTTTTTATTATTAATTAATAATAATATGTATTAATTTAAATGATAATTATATTTTTAATATTTAGGATTAATGGAAAGTCTTGGACAACATTTTCATAATGCAGGACAAATTAATTTTTTAACAATTGCACCAAAAGCTGATTCAAGGTTTATATGGTTTATTTTAATTAATGTTTTTATTTAATTTATTTTATTAAAATTGAATTGTTATATTTTAATAGATGGATCAAACAAAGTGATGAAAAAATTGCATTTGATATTGTAAATGCAATTAAAAAAAATCAATGCTATTTATCTTGGTGGTCAGCTATGATTTTTTCTATGAGGTATTGTTTTTTTTTTTTTTTTATATATAAAATGAAATTTAATTACACAATTAATTTAAATTGTATATTTTTTTTTTTTAAATTATTGAGTAATTTTATTATTATTTTAGTTGCGCCATACAAAGGACAATATCCAGGGTCATCATGATCAGATAATTTCAATTAAAAAAAAATAAAAATCAACAATTAACAAGGCTGGCTAATAATAATCAAAAGTGTAAATTCATAGATAAAATATTAAAGAAAAAAAATATGATAAATTAAAAAAATATAAATTTTTTTTTGCAATTTATTTTCATAAATTTTATGCACGACAGACGTTCTTTCCGGATGAGCCATATCTGATGATAATGATATTGATAAGAACATAAATATAAAAATATAAAAAAAATATAAATAAGTTAAATAGTGAACTATATACTGACTAAACTTTCTCACATATTTAATTAAATATAATCATGCATATACTTATTATAAATACAAGTTGTATTATACAAGAAACAAATAAAAAAAATTAAAACAAAAAAGAAATTTATGTCAAGCTTAAAATGTAAAAAAAAAAGTCTCATTATTTTAATATATTCTTTAAAATTATATTAATATTTTAATAATAAAAAAAAAAAAAATAAAAATAATTAATCTTACAAAAAAAAAATCAACTTTAATTTTCTAATATATTATTAACTATTATTTTTTAAAAGATAATAAAAATAAAAAACAAATTTCTAATTACCTAGTTTATTTTTTATTTTAATTAATAAATATTTTAAATAATTAAAATTATAAATAAATAAATTTTTAAATATTTAATTATCTCCTTAAATATTTTCAACAATGTTTACTTAAAAATTACAAAATTAAAAAATCAATAAAAACACTAAAAATAAAATTTTAAATAAAAAAAAATTTGCAATATTTCATGGTCAGGTATGAGCTAACAACAATAGTGCACCTGGTCACAATCAAACAGCTGATTGGTTAAAAAAAATTATAAATAAATCATCAAAAAAATAAACAAATCTATTTATAAAAAATAATTTTGGATCTTATTCAATAATGAAATAATAAATAAAATAAATTTAATATAAAAATAAATAATAATCAAAAAATTAAATTAAATTGCATATTTTTTTAAAGTGAAATTTAAATGGCACATGCGTGGTTCAATCGTTGCCTTGACTACACCACACATACTATACTACATTAACAAACACACACAAATAATAAATAGAAAAAAAAAAAAAAGAAATTTAATTTTAATATACATGTGTGTACATGTGTATAGCTTTGGCGTTCACAAGACGGATGTGTCATTCAGTCACCCACAATAATACAGTCAAGTGCGTTGAAAAAAAAATGGCGTCGCATCATTATCAACATAATCATTATCATAATCATCATCATCACAATCATCAACAATAGTTAACAAATAAATATATAAACAATTAATTAACAATAATATATAACTATTATTTATTATTAATTTATAAATAAAATTTTTCATGTGCATTGACAAAATAAATTTATTTTTATTATTTTTTTTATTTTTTAAATAATTGTGATATATTATATAAATGACATGGGATTTTGTAGTAAAAGACATTTTTTATTAACAATATGTACACTACAACTTGTAAGTATTATTATTATTATTATTATTTAATAAATTTATTTAAAATAAATAATTTTTATGTATACTTGATTACTTGTATATGTAACAAAGTTTAACAAAGCGGATATATACAAGTGCATCAAGTTTTATATAAAAAAAAACTAGTTTTTTCTCTATCTTTTATTTTTTGTGTAGGTAAATATATAACTCATATCTGAGTCATAGGAATTTAGAGTTAAATTTATATATTAAATGTAGAAACACACAAAAGGGTCATGATAAAAATTAAAAAAAATAATTGATAAGCTCATTTGTTGAGATATGTTGAATTTATTTTGTTGATAAATATTTAACTATGATGAAATAAATTGTAAATATTTTTTTTAAATTAGTTTAATCATAATAAACATGGTTTAATAAAAAAATATATTATGTCTAATTGTATTTAATTAAAGAAATATTTAACTTGTTTTGTTAAAATATATGACAACTTTATTTATATATAAATTGATTTTAATTATTATTAATTAATTAATGTGGTTTTTTTATTATTTATTTTTTAGATTACTACGATAGAGCGTCAGGTGTTTGATTTTTTGGGATTTATGTGGTTACCAATATTGGTTAATTTTTTTAATATTATATTTATAATACTTGGATTTTTTGGAGCTTTTCAATATAGACCAAAATATTTAATAACAGTAAGTTATTAATTAATTAAATATTTATATAATATTGGTATATTTTTTAAAATAATTAATTAATTTTTATTTGTAATTTTTAGTATTGTTTGTGGGACGTATTGTGGCTGGGATGGAATATATTTTTAATATGTTTTTATCTAGAAGTTGGTGGATTAAACAAGGTAATTTAATAAAATAATAAATTTAAATTTTTATAATGATAAATTATTAATTGATTATTAATTATTACAGACAAGCGATATATTAAATTTTGGTACTGGAAGTTTTTCATGGTGGCAAGAAAATGGTCCAGGTTGTAATGCTGTTTATGATGTTACTGAACCTGGTTTTTTAGTAAGACCAACTAATGTTACTGATTGTATATTAAATTATGAAGTTGTTGAAATTATTCATGCATCAACACAATGTATATTAGTTGTGAGTATTATTTTTATATTTAATATTATAACAAAATAAAAAATATTAATTTAATTATTTTATTTATAGTTGATGGCTATTATTGGAGGTATTTTTTTAACAAGAGCATTCATGGAAGAAGATGATAGCTGTAAGTATTTTATATTTAATATATATATATATATCAATTTTAATAATTATAAATTAATAATGGTATAAAGGATTTATCAATTGGTACTTGGGTATCTACACACTAAATATTTATCAATACAATATTCTTATTTAAAATGGGGTTATTATTATTTTCACTGCTTCAAATACACAATGTCATTTTTAATATTTATATACCACTTAATTCATATCACTTTCATAAATATTGGGCTTATAAATTGCAGTCGATTTCATTGGTGGATTTGATCCTCCATTTTGGTAAGTTCTTTTTGTTCGGTTTTTTTTTTTTTTTTTTTTTTTTATCAATCTTTATTGCACACATATCTACTATATCTATTCTTTATCTATTTTTCACACTAAATATATATACCTATATCGATGTGGCATGCATAAAATATTTTTTATAAAATAAAAAATAAATATATATTTAGCACAGGTATAATAAGTAGTTTAAAATAATTGTTGCATTTTGAGGGTAAATCAATGAAAAAAAAAATACATAAACGCGTTGAAAATTAAAAAAAAAAAAAAAAAAAAAAAAAAGATAAATAAATAAATAAAAATGATAAAATAATCTAATATATAACAAATGGTACGATTAAATGAAATTTTACAGTTGACTTTGTTGGAGGTGACTTCGGTCTTGCTGGCCATACACCATTGCATCCAATGTACGTTAGCTACTCAGCTCTACCACCACCATCAAATCAAAATTATCAAAGTTATCCCCGTGTTGGCACAACTGGCTCAAATAATTCCTCATTATATTATCGTGATAACAATAATAATAGTAGTAGTAATACAACACTACCAAAAATCATTGAAAAAACAATATTAAATTATTCAAATAATAATAAAATTAATAATAATAGTATTAATAGTAATCAACGCGTTAAATTATCATCAATGACATTTTTTGGTAATGATACAACAAAAAGTAATAAAAGTAATAATTCATCAATTAAATTAAATAGTAATAATATTGATTGTTACAATGATTATTCAAATCCAGTTGATCATTTACATCGACCAATATCACCAAGTGAATATGATTCATTGGAAAATAATAATAATAATAATAATAATAATGCTCAATTGAGATTATATGATAGAAATAATCATGATAATTCATCATCGCGTTATTATAGTCCCGTTGTTTCACCTGTTATGAGAAGAGCACGTTCTTCACAAGCACCAAGACAAAATCGTAATTCATACAGACCAAGAATTTATACTGATTTTATACGCGAACAACCCTTGAGATCTTATCATTCTGATCCACGTTTAGCTATGGAACAACAACAACAACAACAACAACAACAGCAACAACAACCACAACAACAACAACAACAACAGCAACATCAACGACAAATATCAAATGATAATGATAAACGAAATAGCAGACCGATTTCATTGTACGCTAGTTAATTGTCAACGAAAATAATTAATTTTTTTTTTTTTTTTTGTTAAAAGTAGATAAAATGATTATTTTGAATTATGTATTAATTATTATAAATGTATACGTTAATATTTGAGAACAAAAAGAAAAACAATACGAAAAAAAAAAAAAAAGACAATTTTTCACTTGCCAGATAAAATTATTATTTTTTAGTTTAGGATTTTTTTTTTATTAAGTTATAAAGACGTATTATTCTATTGATTTATTTTTAGTAACTATCTTTTTGACTGCAATTATTATTAATTTGTTTTTTTCATCAATTATTTGGTATTATATACAAAAAAAAAAATATATATATATATATTACCAAAACACAGTCATAATCATGGACTTTTGAATAATTTTTATTATCTAACTGTAGAATTTTGCTTAAGTAGAATGTGTGATTTCTTTATTTCACTAATTATTATTATTATTATTATTTAATTACTGTGATACGTTAATTTAAATGGTGCTGAATAATATAAATTTTTTCTTAAAAAAAAAAAAAAATAATAATTAAAATATTAAGAGCATGTTATCAGAGAAATTTAATATGAAAATTAAAAAATTTATACATTTAAAAATGTATTTAATAATTTGTTGATTGTTTTTTCTATCAATTGTTAAGAATATATTATTATAAAAATTAAAAATTAAGACTATTTTTTCATACTGCATTTATATATAAAATTTAAATATAAAAAATATTTATATATTTATATACAACAACAACAACAATATATATTTAATATTGCCATATGTTGTCGTTTAATTGTTATTTGTAACGATAATAATTATAACAAACAAACAATATTTATATATTATTTAAATATTGCAATATAATATTGATAATAATAAAATAATAATAATAATACAATTGCAACAAATAAACTACTTTGGCTTGGCTTTAATTTTTTTTTTTTCATTTTCCTAATCCTAAACTTTCTGTAATAATAATATTATTTTTTTTGTAATGGGTGCACAATATTATAATAAAAAAAATAATGCATGATATAATAAAAATTAAATAATATAAAATAATTAATTATTAATGAATTTCTTTTAAAAACAGCCCAGATTAAAAAAAGAAAAAAACAACAACGTCCACTTTACAGTATTGAATATACAATAAGACAAGAACCACAAATACAAGATGACAGTGTATCACCAAAACCAATGACACCACGTCGTGTTAAACGTAGATCAGTTATATCACGTGATGGTACACGTAGATCAAGTAGAAGAAGTTCTGTACGTCAATCATCACGTAGAAAAAATCCAGTTAATAGAATAATGGAACAACAAGAAAATTTATATGCAAATACAATGCCAACATTGATGATTAATCAAAATATAAATTCATTATCACAAGGTGTATTAAATTATGATAGAATTGCTGTTACATGGGATCGTGATAGAAATACAAATAATGACAATAATAATCATAGTATCAATAATATTAATAGTAACAGTAATAGTAATAGCAATAGCAATAATTGGCCACCACCACCAGAACCATTACATTTAGCATCATCAGTACCAGCAATATGGACACCAGAACCAGGTTATTCAAATATACAAAATATAAATTATCAAACAACAACACAAACAACATCATCATCATGGGAATTAAATAATAATAATAATAATAATAATTCAACAAGAAATTTAACTGATAATTGGCAAAATAATCATCATAATAATGAAAATATAAATCCAATGCAATGGCAAGGACAAAGTAATCCAACATTTCAACAAACAAGTACACAAACATTAAATGGTGAAGATATGGAAGATTTATATGGTAATAGACCAGCAAGTGCTAGATCAAGTTATAGTAATTATCATGGTATACGTATTCCACCACAAATACCAAATAGAAGTGCTGATATTATTAGACAAAGTCAACGACAATTTGTACTCAGTGGTGGACCACCAGCATATCAAGATACTGTTATTTAAATTATTAATCATTACATTAATAAATAAACAAAAAAAAAACAAAATATTAACATTATTGAAATTTTTGATGAGATATTTTTGACTGAATTTTTTTTCATTGAGCTTTATTTAATGTTATTATTATTAATTCATTAATTATATATTATAAATAATTAATCAAAATAATCATTAATATTTAGTTATTATTAAGTTGATTGAATGATTATTTATTAAGTTAATAAATGAATGTTTGAAAATTTAAAAATGTAAACCAAAGTACTTGTTTTTTATTATACAAGTCAATACAAATTGTAAAAGTAATTATTATTATTTAAAAAAACAAACAAATATTGTAAAATGACTTTTTTTATTTTTACTAAGATTTTGTAAAAATAATATTTATCTTATTTATAAATAATAATTTTGTGGTAATATATATTTTTTAAGACAATAAATAATTAATTTAAATATATTATTGTAACTTTTTTTTATAAAATTTTTTATCTTATATTTAATTTAAGATAAAATATGTAGTTTAAATTGATAAGATTGTATAAATTGTGCAAATATTTTTGAGACAATTACATGACTCGTTAAAAATTAAATAATAATTTTATATTATTTAAATTTAATAAAAATTAATTTGTAATAATTAATGATTTATAAATTATATAATTATATATTATTTAAATAAAAAAATAATTATCAATTTTTAAATTTACCTATAGTAGAATTTATAGAATCTATAAATATATATACTCAACAAAAAAAAAAAAAAAGGCAACTGAGTTGAGCAGCGCATGAATTTTTGCAGTAAGTTTAGTACATTGGTGTGTTGTCTTGCAATCAAGTAGAATCTATCATTAAATAACTATAAATTATTAAAATGACTAAATGTTAATCAATTATAAAAAACAATTGATATCATTATAAATTAATAACCAAAAAATTATAGTCTATAAATTTGTTTGGTGTAACAATTTTTATACAAACATCAATACTCAGTTAAAATAATAATAATAAAATAGTAAAAAAAAAAAAAAAATGTATCAAGAAATAATTATTCGAAATATTAAAAATATAAAAATATTCAAGACAAGTGTCAATATATTTCGTTGTCTTCATACAAATAATAAGGTAAATTAATTAATTATATATTTATTTTATTTTTAATATTATAATTTATGATTTTTTATAATTTATTTTTAGTTGTTTAGAAATATCTCGTTGACAGTATCAACCACGTGAGGCATTGACTTTAAATATGGTAATTTTTTATTTAAAAAAATAAAAAAAAAGTAAATAAATAATATTATATTTTTAAATTGTAATATATATTGATTAATTTTATTTTATAATTTTTTTTTTTTTTTATTTATTTTAAGCGGAATTAAAAATAATTACTAAAAAATATTCTCATAGGTTTCAGCTTAGGGGATGATGCATGAAACGATCAATAAACCGTAGGAGCTGAACCACCCTGTCAGCAAATAATCACCCTTTTTTTAAATATATATTTTAGTTATTTTAGATTTTTTTTTTTTTTTTTGTAAATATATTTTAATATTAGAAAGCACAATGTAAATAAATTATCAACACAAATAATAATTATTAATTAAAATAAAAATATAATTTTATTTTATTTTTTTTTTCAGAAAAGAATATTTTCATCAGTTAAAAGTCAATTTAATGGAAATGGAAAATTTTTGGATTCATTACAATTGACTAATTTAGATTTGGAAAAACAATTTGTACAATTTCGGTGAGAAATAGTTAATTTAAAAAATTTATATAATCAAATAAAAATAAATTATTATTAAAAAATTTATATAAATATATTTAATAAATGAACAAGATATTTTTTTCCAGCAATTACAGCTTTATTCATGACAGCCACTACATGTAGTGAGTATATTAACAACATAATGATGTCTTCTAAAATTGCATGGAAAATAATATAGTTTTTTTTTTTAATCAAAAATTAAGATTGCACGTCTTCAACACCTGTTGGGTTATTTTACAAATGATTAAAAATTTGTCTAGAAAATTATTTAATATTTTTAATTTTAATTTCAGTACAAAGGATCAAGATAATACAACAAATGCAGAAGATGTTTTATTTGATATGTTTAAAAATGAAGAAACAGAATTATTATCTGTTGGAAAATTTTTAGCTGTATGTATAAAAATTAATTATTTATTTATTTAATAATTTATATATATATATATTTTTTTTTTTAGGCATTACGTACAACTGGATTACGAAAAAATGATCCAAGACTTCATGAATTAACTGAAAATTTAAAAGCAGAACATATAAAATCTGGTGAAGCTAGTGGAATATCACATGAGGCACAAAAATTAAATAGAGAACAATTTAAAAGGTAAATAAATTGTAAAAATAAATTTACAAATTAATTATATTATTATAATATTTTTTTATTTTTTATTTTAAAAAGAATTATTACTCCAAATATTGTACTGATATCACGTGCATTCAGACATCAATTTATAATACCAGATTGGGCTGGTTTTACAAAACACATTGAAGATTTTTATTGGAAATGTAAAACAAATAGTGAAGGAAAAGTTGCATCATATATACCACAATTAGCACGTATGAATCCAGAATATTGGGGTGTTTCAGTATGTACAATTGATGGTCAACGTTTTAGTATTGGTGATACAACAATACCATTTACTTTACAAAGTTGTAGTAAACCATTGACTTATGCAATTGCACTTGAAAGTCTTGGACAAGAAGTTGTACATCAATATGTTGGTCAAGAACCATCAGGAAGAAATTTTAATGAACTTGTACTTGATCATAATAGTAAGTTTAAGTTAATAAAAATATAAAAAAATATAGGTATATAATGTAATTAAATTAACGTTTTTTTTTTTTTTTTAAAAAATTTTATAAATAGAAAAACCTCATAATCCAATGATAAATGCTGGTGCAATATTAGTATGTTCATTATTAAAAAGTTTGATACATCCTGAAATGACATTAGCTGAAAAATTTGATTTTACTATGGAATATTTTGAAAGATTAGCTGGTGCAGAAAATTTAGGTTTTAATAATGCTGTATTTTTATCTGAACGTGAAGCAGCTGATAGAAATTATGCATTAGGTTTTTATATGAGAGAACATAATTGTTATCCTGATAAAACAAATTTACGTGAAATTATGGATTTTTATTTTCAAGTAAATTGATATAAATTATTGATTGACTAATTTTTATTATACAACTACTTTTATGATAATTAAAATTTTAATTTGTGTATTTTTTTTATATTTTATTTTTAAAATAGTGTTGTGCAATGGAATCAAATTGTGATGCAATGTCAGTAATGTCAGCAACATTAGCAAATGGTGGAATTTGTCCAATAACTGAAGAAAAAGTATTGAGACCAGATAGTGTTAGAGATGTATTAAGTTTAATGCACAGTTGTGGAATGTATGATTACAGTGGACAATTTGCTTTTAGAGTAAGTTTATTATTTTAATTTATAGTTAATTAAATTATTTATGTATTAATTAATTAATTTATTAATTTATTAAGGTTGGAATCCCAGCAAAATCTGGTGTATCTGGAAGTTTACTTGTTGTTATACCAAATGTAATGGGTATATGTACTTGGTCACCACCATTAGATCCACTTGGTAATTCATGCAGAGGTGTACAATTTTGTGAAGAACTTGTTAATGAATTTAATTTTCATAGATATGATAATTTAAAACATGCTATGAATAAAAAAGATCCAAGAAGACATAAATATGAAACAAAAGGATTATCAATTGTTAATTTATTGTTTAGTGCAGCAAGTGGTGATGTTACTGCAATGAGAAGGTAAATATAAATATATAAATTTATTTATTCATCAATTATTTATTTTTAAATTAAACATAAATATTATATCATCAACATCATCATCATCATTATAATTATTATCACACAAACAAATATTTAAAAAAAAAAAATAAAATAACAAAATACACTCAATTCATGCAAACACAAAGACAAGATATTGATTTGCTTGATTGTCTAAAGCAGTAAGTATATAAAATAAGGAAACTGTAAATAAATTATTATTATTGCTCAATTTATATTTGCTATTATTAAGTTATGTATTGGATAAAAATACATAAAAATATATATATATCTATTTTTTTAAATATTTTTATAGACATAGACTCAGTGGAATGGACATGACATTGTCAGATTATGATGGTCGAACAGCTTTACATTTGGCAGCAAGTGAAGGTCATCTAGACAGTGTTGAATTTCTCATCGAACAGTGTGGAGTACCTCATGATCCCAAGGACAGGTAAATTCTCAAATCAATTAATTATTATTTTTTATTTTTTTTCATATTTATATATTATATAAAAATAAAAAAAAAAAACAAATTAATTATAATTTATTGGTGGTTTTTTTTTTGCAGATGGGGAAATCGTCCTATCGATGAAGCACAAACATTTGGACATACATTGGTTGTTGATTATTTATATAATTATGAATTAAGTAAAAAAATTGAAGAAGAAGATGAAAATGATAATAATGATAAATTAAATAATAATAATAATGAAAAAAAAATTAATCCATCACATAAAAAAAATGGTAGTGGTGGACAAACACCATTACTTTAATAAAATTAAATTAATTATCAAAAAAAAAAAACGATTATATAAGATATTTGAAATGAAAAAAAAAAACCTATTAGTCAATGAAGCAAGTCAATAAGCTCTTTGGAATTTAATTATTAAAAAACTGTGATTTACAATGAAACTACGTAAATTTATATCTGTAATTATTATTTATTTATTATTATTAATTTTATAATTATTTGTTTACAATAATTAACATATCCATCTGAGTATTATTTTAATAATAATGTCATTTATTTAATTTATTGTTTTCTCTTTTAACAATTCTATATTAAAATTGTTAATGTTTATTTTAAAAATTAAATCTAGTCTTGTATTAATAACTCAAAAATAAAGACAATAATGTACTGTTGTAAATTGTTTAAATAAATTTACTCATGTGGTAATTTCGCATCAATTATATACAACAATTATAATGATAATTTTCTGAATATATTTATTGCTTATCTAACAAAATTTAAAAAAAGTATTTATTTATTTTTTCTATTAAAAATTAATTTGTATTATTGATAAACTGTATTAACTTTTGATATAAATAGTATTTAATCTTGACCTTAATTTAAAAAAAAAAAAAGTAATTCACGCAATTATAATTTACAATATTTATTTATTTTAATCAACAGTTATATTTAAAATAAAACTGACGTCATTTTGTCACGTTTGGTTAATAAGATTCCCATATTTTATTGGAAATACGTTTTATTTTTATATTTTTTATTTTTTCGTGACGCATTTTGATTATAAAATGGAATTTCCAATAAACTATTTATTTAGTATATTTCATGGAAGACATTATTAAATTTCGTAATGCAAAATAAAATATAAAATGATTAAAGATTAATATTTAAAATATATTTTAGTTAAAGATTAAATCTAGCTTGAATTAATAATCACGTAAATAAATACATTCATGGTAATATATTATATTCATCCTTGTAAATATAAATAAATATAAGGAAGGGGATTCCCTAACGTTTTTTTTATTATTTTTTTTTTTTAAATATTATTTTATACGTATATTAAAATTGTGTATGAATATATAGCCTCGAGAAGATTCAATTCAAACGATGAACTTGACAAAATATCTTTAATTATAATCATAAAAAATTTGCATTTGTACGATAGAAAAGATTAATAATCATGATTTTTTAATGTTTATTTTATATTATATTTTATTTATTATTTAAATGAACAAAAATTTTGGATATTAATTTAATCGTAATTATGATTCATGTATTTTTAATTTACACTTGAATAAAATATAATTTCGTCAATTTATATTTTTATTTTTTTTTTTTTCAAAACGAAATATAAAAACTTGTTTTTATTATATATGACGATAACAAATGACGTTAGAACATCAACAGTGAAAGTAATATATAATATATATTAAAAAAATTAAAATATATTAATATTTAAATATAAAAAAAAAAATTCTATATTTATCTATTAAATAAAAATAATAATAAAAATTTTATTATTTTATTTTTTCATATATTATAATATTTATAATTTATTTTTCAAATAATACATATGTTAATAATTATAATTATTCAGAAATAAATTATTATTGTTTATAATTAAATTTTTTTAATAATAATTTATTTATTTAAATAAAAATTTATTATAATTTTACAAATATATAAAAATAAAATTAATGTTAATTTATAATTTTTTTAAATTTATATAAATAATTTTTTACAACAATAATTTTATATATTTTTTATAAATTAATTTATTTATTTTATTTAATAAATAAAAAGGGTTAAAATTTAATGTAAAATAATAATAATAAAATATAGGAATAACCCAAGTTGAAATATTCAAGACGTTTCTGTGAAGTGAACGGTCGTGACCATGACAAGTTCTTCTTGGTCACCAAAAAGAAATAAAATTGTCACGTTATAGTAAAACTAATTTATTAATTAGTTGTAATAATTTGTTGATTAAAATTTATTATTAAAATTAGATAAATATATTGATAGAAAATGATATGAAGATTGGGAAAAACCAGTGTTTAATTAACAAGTGTTAATACGCAGTGATAAAATCATTTGTTATTTGTTGAATTTTTTTTTTTTTTCAAATAGAGGGAGGGAATTTGCGTGGACAATAATTATTCTTTGATCTCAACAAGTGGTGTGTATATATAAGATGTTATGATGTTACGAATAATCGTCAGTATCACATTTGATCTTGCTACGTGATCTTTGATAAAATAGTTAGTTTTTTTTTTTTTTTCTAATTTTGTGATTTAAAAAAAAAAACAATTTCAAGATGAAAATTACACAGTGTTTTTGTCTATTATTTGTATTTTTAATAACAAATAAATCACAAGTAAATGCAGGTAATTAAATCATTTATTTATATATTTAATTTAAAAAAAAAAATTTAATTTAAAATTAATATAATATTTATTTTTTTCTTTTTTTGTACAATTGGATATATAAAGGAGTATTGCTTAATAAAGTTGGATCAATTTTGGATCCACTTGGATTATTTCACAAAGATTCAAATGCTCAAGCAACAGCAAATGCAAAAGCAACAAGTTTAAATAATAATTTTCAATTAGGACCACTTGGTTTTTCAACATCATTGACACATGCTGAAGCAAAAGCAACAGCAAGTGGTAATAATGGTGATGCAAATGCTGTTGCAAATGCAAATGCAAATGCAATTGGAAATAGTGGAAATGGAATTGCTAATGCTAATGCAAATGCTAAAGCAAATGCAGTAGCAAATGGTGGTTATTATCAAGGATCTGGTTATAATAATAATCAAGGTGGTTACAATAATAATTATCAAGGTGGATCTGGATATAATGCTGGTGGATCTGGATATAATTCTGGTTATGGACAAAATGGTGGAGTCAATGGAAATTTTGGTGGTAATAGTGGTGGTTATGGTGGTGTTTATGGTGGTGAATATAATTCAGCAAATTCTGAATCACATTCTGGTGTTAATAGCCATGGAAAAACATATACCAATTCAAAAACAAATACACAAGGCAATGGTCAAGCTGATGCATCAGCCAATGCACAAGGTCATGAAAGTGGACACTTTGGTAATGGTATGTACATTAATTATACTTGAATAAATATAATAATAATAATATTTTTTATCTATTATTTAAAATAATATTGCATGTTTTTAAATTTAAAAAAAAAAATATTGTATGATTGAATTAATCACAGGGAATATTGAGGATAATAAAAATGGACAATTTACAAATAATTATGATAATATTAATATTAATAATAATAATAATAATAATCAAAACAAAGAAGATATTAGTACTAACTGGATAAAACCAACAATTAATAATAATAAAATTTATGATAATACTAACGTTGATACTGAAGAACAATTTAAACCTTTATCTGGTTCAAATTCAGCTAATGCAAATGCAGCAGCATCAGCAACAGCTACATCAAATACTAATACTGATAGTACAGGTTTTCAACCAGTTGCTACTGTTGCAACAGGTGCAACAAATACTAATATTAGTCCTCAATTTGTTTCTAATCAACAACCAATACAATACGATAATTACCCTAGACCTTTGACTGGTTCAAGTTCAGCTAATGCAAATGCAGCAGCAACAGCAGATTTAAAAAATACTAATATTCCTAATTTAACTCTACAACCTGTTTCTAATCAACAACCAGTTAAATATGATAAATATCCAATTTATTCAATGCCATCTAATGAAAATATTAACACTTTACCTCTACAATCTTCTTCAAATTTTAATTATAATTTTAATAATAAACAATTAAATTATGGAAATAAACATCGTGATCATAATAATAAAAAAAATCATATACAACGACCAATAAATATTAATACCAATCCTTCAGTTGGTAATATTCATTCAGTGATCCCTGTTCAATCGTCTTTATACAACAACAATAGAAGACCAACGCTTACAATAAATTTTATTGATAAACCACATCCTCAACAACAACAACAACAACAAACAAGACCTCAACGAGTTGGATGTTCACGTTGTGATGCTAACGCACAAGCAAATGCAATTGCTAAAGCTCTAGGAGTTGGTCATGCTTCAACACAAAATTATAATACAAATTCAGCCTCATATGGCTCAACAAATAATCAAAAAATCTCAAATACATTTAGTATTCCAACAATTCTGGTTAATGAACCATCTCAATATAATCAACAACTTCCTTTATATCCTCCACTTTCTCCATCTCCTAATTTACCACCACAACGTTCACCACAAGATACTTTGGAAATTATTGTCATCGAAGAACCAACATCTAATGTTGCTCAATCAGGTTAGCGTTCGTTGTCTACTAACAAAAGTTTTGTTGTCATTGGCTCATTATTTAATACTAATTGTGATATCGTTCACATTAACCATGCTAATACTAAAACTAATTTATATTTATGTCTCAATATATATTGTATAATATAACAGAACAATTTTATTAAAAAAATATTTAAATAATATTACAGGAATTGGACATAATCAAGGTGGTTCTTTTGGAATTGGTAATCATTATGAAGCAAATCCATTCTTGAATCAAGGCAATGCTGGAGCAAATGCAAATGCTGGAGCAAGTGCAAATGCTGGAGCTAATGCAAATGCTGGAGCTAATGCAAATTCTGGTGTAAAAGCTGTACCAATTGATAATGGTGGTTTATATGGTAATGCTGGTGCAAATAGTGGTGCAAATGGTGGAGCATATGGTAATAAACAATTTGGTCAATATGGTCAATATGGAAATGGTCAAAATAGATATACTGGTGGCTCACAAGCAAATGCACAAGCAAATGCTCAAGCAAATGCACAAGCTGGAAGTGGTTCAATAGGAAATAATTATCCAGTTGGTGGAACAAGTGGTAAATCTAATGGAGGATATACTGTTTTAAATGGTGGACAAGTTAATCATGGTAATCAAAATACTAGAAATCCAGGATATACTATATTAAATGGTGATCAAGTTAATCATGGTTCATATTATGATAATAATAAATCAAATGACAATGATTTTACTGTATTAAATGGTAACACAGTTAATCATCCAACAAAATCATTACATGATTCTTATGGTAATCCAATAAATTCAAAAGCTGATGCAAGTGCAAGTGCAACAGCAACAGCAAATGCACAAAGTATAGCTGGTGTTCCATATGGTGGTACAAGAGGTACAGGACAAGCATCAGCAATAGCTAATGCTAATGCACAAGCTAATGGAAATGGTAATGCACATGCATCAGCTGATGCATCAGCTACTTTTGATACAAGAAGTGGACTTATATTTTCTAAATAAATACAATTATTTATTTTTTTTTTTTTTTTTTTTTATATATATATACGTGCCAAATTATAATAGAAAAAAATTTAAAAAAAAATAATGTATTATATAAGTAATTATTAAATAAATAAATTAATTAAAATTTTACTTATATATTTGTTTGAGTTTTAAAATAAGTTTGATTTTCAATCATTTTATTGTATATTTATTTTAAAACTTTTTAATACTCAGGTTGGTACCATGTCAAAAACTTGTGAAACCAGTTTTTTCATATTATTTTTTTTTTTTTGCTTGCATGGTTAAAAATCTCAAACTAAATATATAAGCTTATCTCTATAATATATTATGTATTTTAAAAAATTTTTTAAAATTATAATTAACATAGAAAAATAATAAATAAATTATATGTATAATATTAAAACTTTTTCTGTATGATTTAAAAAAAATTTCTTTTAAATATTATTATTATCTGTCTAAATTTTGTGTATTATTATATAATAATTAATTAATTAATAAATATAAAATTTTAGTTTTATTTATTTATTGTTATATGCTAAATATTTATTTCAAATTATTTAAGAAAATAATTTTTTTTTTTTTTAAAAAAGAAATAAAATAAGTAAAAATATCTGGTAAGTATCATGGAGTGTAAAAAAAAATTAACAAAAGAATAAACATGAATATTTTCAAAGGGCATTTTGCCGACCATCAAAGATGCATTTATATATACAAGGAAAAATTTTTAGGGTCTATTCCATTGAATTTTTAAGGCAACATAGAATAAAATAATGACACCCTCACAACTTTGCTGGTCATTTTTATCAAGTCAAGAAAAAAGTAACAAGTCAGTTGGCTGTAAAATTTTGTTAAACAGTGTTTCGATAGAAAATAATAATAAAAATGAATCTGTTTTGTTTTATTATAATTGTTTTATCAGTAATTTTAATTTCTATTGCTGATGATAATTTAAATGATTTAAAATTTTTTGATATTTCAAGTGAGTTTAATTGATAATTAAATAATTAAGTTTATTTTTATTTTATAACTGTGAAGTTAATTATTTAATTAACAAATTTATACATATTTTTTAGTTGATGAAAGACCTGTTGGAATTGTAACTTCTTCAAAAAGTCAGAAAAATTTATTATACTATAAATCAATGTCCAGAGGAAAAAAACATCTTGGACATGATGCAGTCATGTAAATAAAATAATATATCTATTATTAAAATATAAATTAAAAATATAATTATTAATATAAAATTTATGTTTATTATAATTACAGAAGACCATATAAAAATAATATGAAAAAAAAAAAATCAAAACGAATTAATAATTCATATAAAAAAAAAGTACATACTGAAACTAAAAAAAATTATTATAAATCATGGAAAAAACAATATAATATAACCAAAAAAAAGACACTTATAGTTAAAAAAAAAAAATGTACTACTTCTAAAAAAATTGTAATCAGTAAAACTCATAATAAATATTATTAAATTTTTAAATTGTTGATAAAAAAATTTGTAAAATAATTTAATAAATAAAAAATTTTTAAATATTGTATTTTTAATCAACTTTTTTAATAAATATTTAATATATTCATAATAATTGATAATTTTTTCAAAAAAAAAATAATTAAATTAAATATTACAAATAGTCCTTGAAATACCTGAAATCAGCAAGGACATTGATTGTGCAAAAAAACCCATCTCCATGAATAAAAAAATAATAATATATTGAGGTCATAATAGTGATAATAATTTAATATAAATATTTCGATATAAAAAGTAAGGGATTGTCTTATTTAACATTCAGATAAATATTTAACAGTGAAGAGAAAAGTCAACATAAAATTGAATAAAAAAAAAAAAATTCAAAATGAAGAAAAGTAAATTATTATTTATAATTTTATATATTTCTATAAATTTTATATATTATTCTTTATGTGAATCTTTATCAAGTCATTCAGTAAGATATCCTATTGTTAATAATAATCCATCAACTTACAGTAAGTGTTTTTTATTTATTTTTTTATAAAAATAAAATTATAAAATAATATTTTGTTAATATAAATTTTATAAACTAATATTCAATTATATTTTTAAATTTAATAATATAGCAATTGATGAATCAAATATTGATGAAAATATAGAAGGACGTCATTTACTTGGTGGTAAAAAAAAAAAAAAAATATTTAAACATCATCGTCGAGGTCATGGATGTCGGAGGGGTCATGGTTGTAGTGGAGGATATAACCAACTTGGGTTCGTTGAACGTTCTTTTTAAAATGCTAACGAACTCAACCCTTTATACATATTATTTTTTTTTTTTTTTTATATATTTTTGTATTCTCAGACTTACAGGGATCAGAATGGATTTTACCTTAAATCACCACATATATATTATATTTTATTTTAGGCCCCCTGTAATAACCCCACTGTTGAATATACCTGACAATTCAGTTGATTCAGTTTGTGAATATCTTGTTATTCTAGATGGCAGCCTGGCAATGGGGGTTATTACCCGCAAAATCAAGGTTTTGCAACTTCTGCATCCGCTGGTGTTTTTGGTCTCTTCTCAATTGCAACTGCAAATGCATTAAAACCAAACTACAATCAGCCAAATGTTCATGGTACAAATTTTAACTCAAGACCATATTATTAAACAATCATTTTTTTACATTTTATTTTTTTAATTTTTTCAATTTTTTTTAACAATTTTATGTATCAATTTATTATTATTTTTTATTAATAAATTAAGATGAATTAATAAATTCACACCTGAACTATCAAAATAAATTTGATTAATTTTTTATGTAAATATAATTGTCCAAGTGTGTAAAAATTGAATATACTTATATATATTTTTTTTTTTATTTGAATTTTTTTGAACCCTATATTACAAGCAATCGTACATCTTTTCTTTATATTTATTTATTTTTTTTAATATTTTTTTTTTACTTCATTTGGACGTGTGAAAAAGGGAAAGATACAAAGAGAAAATGATTATTCTTAGGGTTCTCAGGAGGAGAGAGTAAAAATTGCAATATTTTTTTTATAATTTTTTAAAATGTATATAGATGGTCCAGGTTTATATATATATGTCCAGACATAAAAACTTGTTTTAAAGAGTATTTTTTTTATTTTATTTTAGCAAGATTTTTACATGCAATATCTACTGTAAGCTTATATATTTACTGCAGTCTCCTTGGGAAGCAAAATCATTTGATTTTTTAATTTTTAATATTATAAAACTTGTTTTATATTTGTCGCTTGAATTTTTTATTTTTTTATTATCATCTTTTCATCTGGACAAGATCACCATTTGCATATTATATTTATGTATATACAACCAGTGCAACTATTGTTATAATTCGTCTGTTTTTATTTTTACAATTTACCACCGGAAGAAATTAATACTTATGGATATATTAAAAAATTAAAATATATAATCTTAATACAAGTATATATCATTTAAAAATAAAATATAAAATTTTAATATATATTTTGCTTTTTAAAAAAATTATTATCCAAAACTTTTATAATAATACTGGAAGGAAATTTTTTATATTTTTTTGCAATCCTTTGTCCGGTTTCAACCACCAGATGTTCTTGGCAAAATTTCATAAGACGTAAACCAAGATTTTAGAGAGTTTGTGGCCACAAAAAAAAAAAAAAAAAAAAAAAAAAAAAAAACAAAAGAAAATAAAATTTAAAAAAAAAAATGTTAAATTTGAGATGAAATAAAAGATCAATTTAGAAAGGGTTAAATATACGTATATATACATGAAAAGGTATATACAAAAAAAAAAAAAAAAAAATTGACAAAGGGAAAAATGAAAATGCCAATGTGATTTTGTTGGGGTTTAAAAGTAAAGACGCGAAATCGAGATTCAAAAGCAACAAGAGAGCGTACATTGACCGCTCGATCTGGACACGCGATCTTCAATAACAGGAATGTACAAACTAAAAAGGATGCTGTGGTCCTTAATACATAAAAAAATATTTATTAAATAAAATATATATATAAATTTAATTACAATTAATTCAATATTAATATCAATGACAAAATTATATTTATTTCTTCAAAATAAAAAAATTTAATTACGCAAATACCATTTGCAATATAAAATTAACAATTGCATATTTCTATTCATTTAAAATTATAATAATTAATAAAATAATATTAATTGATATTTTTATTATTAAATTAATTATTTAATTAAATTTAATTTTATTTATAAAAATAATAATTATATGAAAAGGGTTACGGCCCTGCCAGCCGGTAAACCAGTCTTTCGTCCTGGCTAAAAGATGAAAAATAAATTTTTATACGATAAAAAGAGATGCAATAATCAAGTGGAATAAAAAATAATATATAAATATATATATAAAAAAATAAAATAAAATAAATAAATTAAAATAAAAAAAAAAAATAAAGTGGTCCGTCCGGTGCAACAACCTACGTCTGTGTGACGTTTTAAAGTGCACTTCTTCTTCTTTGGTTCTTTGGTTCTTTGGTATAAATGCATATATATATTTTAATATAAAAAAAAAAAAAAAAAAAAATATTGTTGGTGGGTACAAGGGGTAGGTAGGGTATATGAAAGGACCTTCTCATATATTTCAACGCTTTAATGCTCGCATTTCTTGTGCGGTTGTCGACTCGGAAAGTTATCTCGGGATAGTGTCGGTAGGTGTTATCATTTTATCATATTTTTTTAAAATAATTATTTAATTTTTTATATAAGATATATTTGTTTATTAAATTTATTTATTTATTTTTATTATATTTATTATATTTATTTTATTGAATTTTATTATGCAAATATGAATTAACTTTCACTGTGTTCATTGGCTTGTATTTTAAATTTGTGATTAACATTCACTTTGCGAGGTCATTTTTATTCAGCTGATTTTTATTTGTGCATTAATATATTGTGAATTTAAATATTTTTTTTTTTTCTTTTTACAGAGAAAAAAAGTAAAAAAATAATTTAGGCCCATCCCGACATTTATCCCGAAACAATGGCAAAATTTTTGGCTCTTCTGGTGATCGCATTGGTCTACGTAATTGTTAACGTTCAGGGTCAAGCAACAAGTAAAAAACGTGAGTATTTATTTAATAATTTTATAATATTTTATATTATTTAAATTTTAAAAAAAGAACCATTTTAAATATCATATTATAGAAATAATGATATACTTTCTAAAATTTAAATTTGACATAAATTTTTGGTTTTTTCAATTAAATAAATGGGTGTGGTCTTGAATTGCGCAAATGAAAAATTTTAATCTAATTTTTTTAAAAAACAGGCTTTTTTATTATATACAACTGGATAAATAATCAAGATTTGAAATAGATTTTTATATATTTTTTTTTAAATCTGCGATGGATGCAGTTAATTTGTAAATTAATAAAAATAAAATGATTTAATAATAAATTTTTTAAACAGCTGTAATTGGACAATCATTTGATGAAATTACTGTCTCATCGGACTTAAATGTTAGGCCAAAAACAAAACAACATCGCCAAGACAAGAAATTAACAAACGTGCCAACAGGAACAACAGGTTTATCTGGAAAAACAACTGAAATTGCATCAAGACTTGTATCAATCAGCGATGAAAGTACAATTGTACTTGATAAAAAAAGACAACGACGAGAAACCACAAAAAAAAGGTATATTTTTTATATCATTAAAATATATTATTATTTATTATCAATTTGTTATTTTTTTTTAAATTTAATTAATTTTTTTCTTCATAGGTTTTTCGATCTTGGGTCTGCTGAATACTTGTTAAAGTCTCGAAAACGTCGAGATCTTGATGCAATTTTCAAACAAAAGTAACCGAAAGCAACAAGTAAATCAAAAAGAAAAATAAAAATAAAAAAAAGAGCACGTTTTGCGAGGACAACCGCACGACATTCACCATCTTCATCTGTGATCACACCTTTCGACCTTATTTTGGACTTCGCCTGTCACAAAAAAATATAATAAAAATTTTCAGTCACATAAAAAAAAAAAAAAAAAAAAACTGTCTTTTTTATTTAAAAAACCAATTTCCAATTTAATTTTAATATATAATTACCTGTTTATAAAAATTCGTAGACAAATTATAAAAAAGTCACATGAAAAATACCAAAAAGTATTTCGTACTTTCACAAAGTTGATGGTCATTTTGGAGAAAATATCTACATTTTTGCTAATTGTTTTCGAATAATATCAAGCAGCTTTCGCTGACTATTTTTTTGTTTCATAACGCAATCACTGATTAATCACTGCATTGATTATTCAAATGCTCATGTTGTTTCATTTATTTTGGCGTTTTCAGATGTTTTTTTTCGATACAATAAATTGTTCATCGAGTTCAGAAAAGTTGCCAACAAATTATTGCTGTCTCTAAATTGATCTGCATTCGAAATCGAAATTTTTTTTTAAATCTCAACTAAAGTTATATAATAAAAATAAATTATATTTTTTTTATTAAAAAACTAATAATTCACTATTAGTCAAATAAATATTATACCTAATTGTAATTCAAAATTAATATATTTAATTTTTTTTTATTGTAAAAAAGTTTAAAGAAAAAAACCGACATATTTCAAGTTCACGTAAAAATTTATCAACATCGGTTGATTCAAATCACAAATCTCAGACAAAGAAGATGTTTCTTCACGAATGCAAACATGTTTAGAATGTCATTATAATAATTATAAAATTTTATAAAGACAAACAATAAAATATAAATTCACATAAAGCCATCAAGCTTCGAAAAAATAAAATAAACAAAATACATTACCAATATATAATTAATTAAAAAAATTAATTAATTTAAAATCAATAATAATTTATATGACTATTATTTGATAAAAGGTGACAATAATTATAATTATTCTTGGTGGTCTGCAATCAAAAATCTACGAGTGTCTATAATATATGCAACAATGATAAACATGCTAAGAATTTAAAATTTATTTACTAAATTATATGCAAAATAAAAATAAAACCAACATATCCATTTCAGCTTAAATTATTATTTTTATAATAAAACAATGATAAAATTACATAAAAAAATTTATCAAACACTGTCAAAGTTTCAACAATAATATTACATATTTATATTTAAAAAATCATCAATATAAAATTTTCAACATAATCATTTTATAAACAATAAATTTCAATGAATTATTAACTCATTTGTTATGATTTGATGTAAAAATATTTATGATAATTAAACAATAAATTTTACAATCTTCATTTGAATTTATTTGTTATAAATAAATAAATTATCATGTATACATGTTGATACTACTGTTGTATCAATTTTCAATGAATCACTATTAAAAAAAAAATAAATATATAATCAAGCCTGATCACGTATTTGTGTAGAAATGTTTGCTTGCACTACCTGATGTCTTGATGTGCGTCAAACTGTCTGCAAAATCATGAAGAAGAAAAAAAAAAAAAAACAGATGGAAATTTATGTATACAAAGAAATGAATAATATCAAAAAAGAAGAATAAATATTCCCACCCTATTGTCTATTTTACATTGTTTTAAATATATATACATTTTTATTATTATTATTATTATTATTTTCATCATGAAGGTATAAAAGAATCTGCAAGTTTCAACAGTTAACCAATATTGTTGAATCAACACTGAATCATAGCTCTTTATTATCAAATAATTTATCAAAATGACATTTGTAACATTGTGCTTTTTTATCATTGTTAATTTGATGATAAACATACAAGGAGTTCCACTTGAACCACGTTAGTATATTGATAAAATTGTTGGGTTTTATATTTAAATAAAAATATAATTTTTATTTAATTTTAGTTACAATGATAATGGGAAAACATGGTGTACCAATGATGATAAATATGCAAAATACTAAAGAACCATCATATGCACAAAAAGCTATGATATTTACTAGTTATTATAAACCACATCGTGTTAATTCTGGTCAAATAAAACGTGTTCCTTTTGATAGTAAATTAATCAAGAATAGTGAAAATGATTCATCAACTAATGCTGATCCAGCTGTTACAGAAAATATCAATGATCAATTTGATAAAACAGAAATTTCATCTGTTAATCCAGTTAATCAAGATGAAACTACAATTCAATCAACTTCAGATGATAATATATCAGTATGTATTTATAATTATTTTATGTTATTTTTTGAAATTATATTTTATTTTAAATTTTAATCAACAGTTGACAACACAAATTCCATCAGTACAACAAGAAAAAACTCCAGTTAATACAGTTGTAAAATCACGTAAAGCATCAAATGGAAAAAAGACAGTTGTTGTTAAAGAAGAAGAGACTGATCAAGATCAAGATGATGATGATGATGAAGAAGAAAATAATGATGATAATGAAGACGATGATGATGATGATGATGAAGAATTATCATCAATTGTTCCATTCAAAGGACCATCAAAACGTAGAAATAATAAATTACCAAATTTTAATAATATATTTCCAATGATATTTAGATTTCCAAATTCATATGGAAGAAATTCAAATGGTGAAACATTACCAGAATTAATAACAGCAATTGCTAATAGTTATTCAACTGGAAAAGGTGGTGTTGCAAGTTCAGTTGCAACTGCTTATGGTGGACCATCATCAAAAGGGTAATTATTTTATATAAATATTTAAATAAATATAAATTCTATAATAATAATTATTAAATCAATATTTTTTTTTTACAGAAATAAAAAAAAACATTCAAAATTGTCAAATGAATAAATAAATTTACATTTTTATCTTTCCTCTTTTTTTCATTTTAATAAATAATATTAACAATTAATAATTAATAAAATGATCTTGATTAAATATTTTGTAAATTGATAAAAAAATAATAAACCTTGATCGTTCATTGACATTAATTTTTGAGTTTAAAAAAATTATGATGGTCATGGCCAACGATAAATCAAAATATAATGATTGATTTGAATAAAAATTAATAATAAATAAAATTGTTAAAAAATATAAAAGATTAGTGAAAATAAATAACTTGGGTTTTTTTTATTTCTTTCGAAAGATGATGTTGAAACAAGATAAAAAAAAAAAAAAGGTGTGTAATAAATGACTTTTATATTGACATATGTATATTTTATTTGAATGAAAAATAAAGATTGAGTGTTAAATTTTCAAGGTTGAAGAAAAAAAAAAACTATAGTGATCTGGGTAAAATTTAATGACTCATTTATTTACTGGTATTTCCAGAAATAAATGACCCTGCACTTGTTTGTTGTTTATTTTTTATTGATAATAATATTTATAAGTTTTTATTAAAAATATAAAAAAAAGAATAAACTATTTATTTGATGATGAAGGATATTCAAATTTTTTTGTTACATTTTTTTTTTAATTGTTTCTATGGAGGGATTATTTTAGTATAAAAGAAGACAACATTTCTCTGAATATCATCAGTGTTTTCTTACAAACAGTAAAGACAAGAATATATTATATTAAAATGTCAAATATATTATTATTATTTGTTATTGGTTTTAGTTGTGCAGTTGCATATCCTGCATCTAGCCAAGATGGAACAGGTATATTTAATTGATTGTAATTTAAATTAAATTAAAAAGCAAAGATAATAAAAATTTGTTTTATTTATTTTAGTTATTGTTGATATAAGTCCAGTTGATTATGTGAGACCAGCAAGATCAGCAGATCCGGGTCATCATCATCATCATCATCATCATGGACGTAGACAATATGATGATGGATTTAATAATGGCTATGGACAAGGTGGTTTTGGTCAAGGTGGTTATGGACAAGGTGGTTTTGGACAAGGTGGTTATGGAAATTATGGTGGATATAATCAACAACCTAATTTTGGTGGATACGATCAATTTAATAATGGCAATTCTTATTCACAAGCTTCTGCTGAATCAGCAGTTATTGATACTCCTTTTGGTGATTTTTCAATATCTGCTGCTAATGCTAATTCAGGAAGTTATTCTGACTATTAATAAATTATCATTTTTATTTTTATATTATTATAAAATATATATTGTAAATTAATAAAAAATAAAATTAAAAAAAATAAATTTATAAACATTGATGATTTATTTTTGAAATGTCAAAATAATAATTATAATTTTGAAATAAAATAAATTAGGTGTGTAATAAATAATATTTATTGACAAATTTATATATTATTTGAATGAAAATAAAGACGTCACAAAATGAGTGTTAAAATTTTCAAGGCTAAAGAAAAAATTATATTCAACTGGGTAAATTTAATGACTCTTGACTTTCCAGATTAAATGACCCTGTACTTGTCTTATTAACATTAATTTTTTATTGATTAAAAAATATATAATATATTTAAAAATTTAAATACTATTTTTAATTAAAAAAAAAATAATAATAAATACCTGTCAATAAAATTAACAGACAATTATTACAACAATAATATAAACAAAACACTTATTTTTTTAGCAGCTAAAGTACTATTTCAATAATGTCCTTGTAAATTGAAATATATAAAAAAAAAATTGACCATTTCATGGAATTTCATGTATGTAATTTATGTATGGATATAAATAATATTACCATAAAAATACTACAGTGTGCGTAACACAAGTTTAACAAGATAATCATATTCACCAGTTTGACCGTTAAAAATAAACAAAAAAATAAAAAATAAATAAATAAATGTATGTTTACTTGATGAGGAAGGCTCTTGGGATATCCCAAGTTTTTTTTTTTTTTATTATTTTAATTATTCTTTTATGGAGGGATTTTATCTTAGTATAAAAGACGAGAATATTTCTTTCAACAGCATCAGTTTTTACTTATGATTCTTGAAGAAAAGAATAAATTAAAATGTCAAATATATTATTATTAATTGTTATTGGAATTACTGTAATTGGTGCAGCTGCATATCCTGCAATTAATCAAGATGGAACAGGTCTTAATAATTATAATAATTTAAATTAAATTATATTAAAATTAAATATAATAAATAATCAAAACTTTTAAATTATTTATTTTAGTTGTTGTTGATATAAGTCCAGTTAATTATGTGAGACCAACAAGATCAGCAGATCCAGGTCATTATCATTATCATGATGATGGATATGATGATCATTATCATGGACATGGTCATTATCATGGACATGACGATCATCATCATCATCACGATGATCATCATAATCATCACTATGATGATCACTATCATGATCATGGACATTATCATGGAAATGGACACTATGGTAATGGATATGGCTATGGTGGTTATGGTGGTTATGGTGGTTATGGACATCAACATAATTTTGGAGGGTACGATCAATTAAATAATGGAAATTATTATTCTCAAGCTTATGCTGGTACAGCTACATTCAATAGTCCATTTGGACATTTTTCTATATCTTCTAGTAATGCTAATTCTGGCAGTCATTAAATTGAATTTTTAATTTAATAAAATTATAATTAATTAAAATAAATATTTTACTAGTTTTTTTTTTATTTTAATTATTTATTTTTAATTGGTTTTTTTATTTTTTTTTCACAGATTGTTTGGTGGATTATTTGGTTAAAATTATATAAATCATCAAATTAATATTTTTATTTATTTTTAAATATTATTATTAGTTTATCAATTTATTGTAATGAAATAAAAATATTTAAATAATATTATTAATATTATTTAGACTTGGTTTATATTATTTATTTATTTTTTTATCTATTTGATAATATTTCATAATAACTTGATGAGTTTGCTTGATCAATAAATACTGGTCGTCAGCAACAACAATTTTGTTACCAGTTATTTCATCAACAACATACAAAGTGATTATATTTTTTTATTTTATTGTGCGTTAAGAAAAAAAAAAAAGGTAAGTTTATAATATAATCTCGTGATATTTAACATGTCTCATCAATCACTTTTTAAATGTAACAAATTATTATACACAACACGATAATATTAATTTGTATATTTATATTATAAAAAATATCATGCGACATTATTTAAATTAATGCAGAACATGGTAAACATATATTGATTCAATAAAATATAATAATCAAAACTTTATAAATTATATATATTCAACTAAAAGTTAAATTGAAATTTTATCTTGGAAAATTTTCAACAACTTCTTCATTAAATAACAAATAGAAAAAAAAAAAACAAAACAAATCAACTTGATAATTTAAAATGATAACTAAACTATTATCATCATAAAAATATTTTTATTTCTCAAATATTATCATAGTTTTATTTTTTATTTTATTCTCTAACATCAACAGCAAAAAAAAAAAAAAAACACATTTTAACAACAAATTTTTTTCTAGTATCTCTTAATGTATTTATAACATGCATCTTGTAATTTTATTTTAAAAAATTTTAAAATTCCAATAAATCGTTAACAGCATTAAAATGCAAATATATAATTAAAATTAAAATAACTAACGTGATTAAAATTTTTTAAATAAAATTAACATTAATAAAAAAATTGTAATAAACAAATATAAAAATATATATTTAATAATATTTTTTAAAATGAAATTATCATTAATCATCATCAAATTTAAAAAAAAAAATATTAAATTGCATAAATGAATAATGATGTTTTTAAAATATATATATATAATTTTCACCAGGTATATATTTATATTAATAAAAAAAAAAAATATAAAAATGAACTGCAAACGACCAAATACAAGCCCAATAAAAAATTTTGCACATCACGCAAATAGTTTTAGTGGGAGTACAACAAACAAAATCGAAATCGGTGCCAATGTTATAAATAGTTTACCCATAAGTGGTCGTACTGGTGCAATTGTTATGAAAACAGTATCAATATTTTTAACAAGTGGAAGAAAAGCATCAATTAATATTAAAAAACAAAATAACGAAACAACACAAAAACGTAATAAACGTATTAAAAATAATAATAAAATGTCAACAGATAATGATTTAAATAATAATAAAAATTATCAAATTAAAATTATTGAATTATTAAAAAAAAAAACTAAATTTACAAGGTAAAATTTTAAATAAAAAATTATATTATAAATATATTTACCTATTAATTAAATATTTAATTTTTATATATATTAAGATTTGAATTAGAAGCACTTTGTAAAATTTATAAAAAATTAATAACAATACCTGGACAAAAAATTGATGGTTCATTGATTAATCAAGGACATCAAACTGTTCAAACAATTGAGGTAATTAATTATTATATATTTTTTTTATTTATTAAAATTGTATTTTTTCTTTTTAATAAATATAGGGAATTGATAGAACAATATTTCGTGAATTATTACACAATACATTTAATATTATAACTGAAGATGCAATTATTGAAAGAATTTTTTGTTGTTGGGATCGTGAATGTGAAGGAGCTATTAAATTAGAATCTTGGATAATTGGTCTTGATATGTATTTACGTGGTTGTTTTAAAGATAAAATTAAATTTTGTTTTCGTGTTTATGATTTAAATGGTGATGGTTATATTACTAAAGATGAAATGTTTCAATTATTCAAGTAAGATTGTTAATTTAATTTTTTATAATTTTAATTTATAATAACAATAATTTTTATTTTATTTATTTATAGAAATTGTTTGATAAAACAACCAGGTGAAGAAGATCCAGATGAAGGTGTTAAAGATTTATCTGAATTGGCACTTAAAAAATTAGATATTGATCATGATGGTAAAGTATCATTTGAAGATTATGAAACAGCTATTATTGATGAACCATTGTTACTTGAAGCATTTGGTCAATGTTTACCAAGTGAACAAAGTTGTGTTGCATTTTTAACAAATATTTCAGGATTATAAAAATTTATAATAAAATTAATAGTTGACTAAATTAAATGCACTTGTAATTTATTAAATATTTATGTGAATTTTATCAAAATATTTCAATAAACTTAATTTTAAAATTAAAAAAAATTTCGACAAGTTTATTGGATAATTTCGATGCAGTTTTTTTTTAATCCAATTTATTTATCAGTATGATTGATTAAATTGTTAATATATTAAACATGTAACAAACAAATTTAATTAAATTATAAAAATTAAACAAATAAAAAAAATGTACATTATAAATATTTATTGCAATTTTAATTGTTTATTATCATGTAAATTTGAATACGTTTTCAAATGATATGACGTTATATGTCAGAGAGTAATCGATATTACGATAAATGTAATTGGTTATTTATTATTTAAATAAAATTTGAATCATGCGATGAACAATTGTGTGTCAACATCTCCATCATGCTAAATTGAACATGTTTATAATAATTGAATTAAATTGAAAATAATGTAACGTGCATTTTTATTTATAAATATTCATATAATTTATATATAAACAACATAATTTTAAACAACAACAATTTAAAACAATATGAAACTTCAACACGTAATTATTGAAATTTTACTCTTCATTTGTATTTTGGTAATTAATTTTTATATTTAAATTAATTACTAATAAAATATATTTATTTTTAATTATTTTTTATTACAGTGTCAAGTATTATCATCATCATCATCATCATCGACAAATAATAATATTAAATATGATCCAAATTCAATTGATCAAAATGAAAAAATATTAAAATTATTATATCGTTTAGTTAATTATACTGAAAATAAATTGATTCTTCTAAAAAATGAAAAAAATTTACGTTTTAATAATAAATTTAATGATGATTTTAAAAATAAAACATTAAAAGAAATTTTACAAGATAAAAATAATACAATTGAATTAAATAATAGAATTGTTATTGATTATATTACAAATGATAAATTAAATAATTCAAATCATAAATTTTTAATTGATAAATTTAATAAAGATAATAATATTGTATTACCATTATTCAGATTATTTTCAAATAATACTGATAATAAAAATGAAAATTTTATAAATTTAAAACAACAAAAAAATTATAATTCAACATCAATTAATTTAAATGATAAAAATAAACAAACACATTCTTCATAAATAATACAACCAAAACAATTAAAATTAATTAAAAATAATAAATTTTCATCATTAAAAACACCAAAAAATCCATTAAATTAAGAAAAATTAAATAAAAAAAAAAAAAACAATAATAAAATGTATTTAAATGAAAAACAAATTGTTATATAATTATAAACACATTGTTTTAGTTTTATTTTTTTTTGCATCATAAATAAAAAACATTTAATTATTTAATATTTTATTGTTTATTTTTTCATACATATATACTCTTATCGTTTTTATAAGTTAATCAAGTACCTTGTCAAGGTAATCGTCATTAAATAAATAATAATAATAATAAATAAATGAAAAAATAAAATGATAATAATAGTAATAATAATAAAAAAAAACAATTTAGAATTTTAATATTTTCGATTATAATTGTCTTGAATTTATCAATTAAATTATGTATTTAATGTACTTATATGAATATAATATTTTTTTTTAAGATACTAAAATCAAGTGTTAAATGACATTTATATATGACTTTATATAACGTCATGCATTTATATACTTAAAAATTTACTTATGAATTTCCATATTCATAATCATGATGTGGTTGTTTTCAATATACATAACACTTGTTGGTTTCTATGTTAAATCAGTATGTATAATTATTATTTAAATATTAATAATAATTATTAAAAATCAAAATTAAAACAAAAAAAAAAAAACAATTTATATAATAATATTATTTACAGAAAGCTGAATGTTATTGTGGTACTGATAATATATTAAATGAATTATATAAACGAATAAATCAAGTTGATGAAATTATTGAATTTATTAAAAAACAACACAACACAATTACACAACAAAAATATAATTATGAACGAGCTATTAATAAAGCAACAATTGTATTAAATAAATTGGAAAATATTAATAATTATAATGAAAATAATAATTTATTTGATGATAATAATAATGACATACAATTAACAGGTAGAAAAAAAATATAAAATATAAATTTATAAAACTTTTTGGTTTTTTTTTTTTTACATTTATTTATTATATTTTTAAAGATGATATGAATAATTTATCATGGAAACAAGATTCAATAATAAATGAAGATATAGATGATCCAATTGCAAGAAGATTTTTAAAAACTGATGGTAAAAAATGGAATAAACAATTTTATACAGCATTAGCAAAATCATTACAAAAAGAATTTGTTAAACAACCAGTATTACGTGAAAATTTAGGTGAAAATTTTGATGTACATAAATATATTGTTAAAGATGAATAAATATAAAAAAAAAAATATATATATATAACAAGTCAATAAAAAATAAAAATAAAAAAAAAAAAAACAAAATAATAAAACTATATAATGATAATATCAAATTTCACAGTCAACCTTGATTAAATAACAATAAAAAATAATAAAATAAATAATAATAAAGTAAATGAAGCAAATCAATGAGAAAATTATTGGTTGAAAAAAAAAAAAAAAAAAAAAAAAATTATAATTTAAATGTATTTCAGTTGACGAGTTTTGTTGAAACAGTCAACTGATTATATATAAATATTAAAAATTATTGTACTATTTGTTAAACATTTAACGGTAATAAGTTTAAATTTAATATTGAGTATATTTATTTATTTTTAGTTTATTTATTTTTTTCTTTCTGTTACACATTTAATATTATAAAAAAAATTAATATAACGATAATTGTTTCAAAGTGTTAAACTATATAAAGAACTTGATATAAAATATTATTCTTCAATAAAGAAAGACTCATTGATTGTGTATAACTATTAATAAAGTTTTATTTATTAATTATTATTTTTTTTTTAATTTTTTATTTTTTCAATTACCAGATATCCTATATATTGTCATGAAAATCCCAATAATTAATATTATTATTGTCATTGGTTTTAATTGTTTAACAATTATATTGGCAGTACATGTAAGAATTGATGTAAATTATTATTATCATCATCATATTAAATACATATATATTTAATAATAAATTTAAAAATATAATATTTTTTTTCATTTATTTTAGCATGATCGTCTAGGTCATCATCAAAAAAAATATGGTGCAAATGAATTAAGATCAAAACCATTGCATACAAATAAACACAGTCAAGAGGTAATTTATATATTAAAAATATAATAATTTAATAAATATTTAATTATATTATTTATTTATTTATAGGGTGAAACTGTTATTGAAAATAAAAATGTAAATATTGTTGTTAATGTTGATCCAAAAGATGTTGCAACTGAATTATGGAAATTAATTGAAGAACATTTAGATTTACCAACAAGAAGATCATTTTTAACTGATAATTATATTAATGATATTGAAAAAATTGTTGTACCAATTATTTTACCAACAAGACGTTTACAAACATCACCATTTCATATTGCTGATGCATTAGATCGTATTACAAGAAGAGCATTAAATAATAATTCAAATGTTAATATTAATACAAATGGTAGTATTGATCAAGAAATTTTAACAAGAGATATTGTTATTAAAATGATGAAAAAATTAAAATTAATAACTAAAAAAAAATATAATAAACATGATGATTATGATGATGATGATCATGATGATGATGATGATGATGATGATTATAGTAGAAGAAAAATGCAAAAAAATAAACAAGATGATGATGAATATATAACATTTAATATGCGATTATTAAAAAGTTCACTTGTTGATATATTATAATAATTTAATCAATTAATTATCATAAATTATAATTTAATAACTATTTAATAATAAACTGTATAATATTTACATGTTTAATGTAAAAAAAAATTATTAATATATCATGATAAAAAATTATTTTATGTTCAACAAAAAAAACAATTTCGTTGGTTCATTTAAAATTTGATATATAATAACTTTACTTTTATTGCAGGTATATTTACATTAATGATAATTTCACGGATTTAATACAAATTGATTTTCATTTTTTTTTCTTTTTCTTTTTTTTTTATTGCTAATAACATTGATTTTATAGATTAATATTTAAGATAACAAATTTTTTATGTGATTTGAGGCATGAATATATGCAACAGGTTTAGAATTATTTAGCTATACTTGTTTGTCAAAGTGTACTGTCAATTTCTTTTTAAAAAATATCAACAATATCAACAATGGCTAAAATAATAAAATATATACAAGTTTTGGTATATATTTATTAAATTATTAACAAAAATAAAATAAATTTAATTTTTAGTTAATTTAATGTTAATTTATATATATATATTTTTTTTTTAGACAATGTTAATTGTATTATCTGAAATTGATTGTTCAACAATATTAACACATGATAATGCTGTTATACAATTGGCAAAATCAATTAAAAGTATTGAATTATTATTAAAAGAATCAAATAGTTATTTAAAAAAAATGTCATCATCACGTATGTATGAAACAGCAGAAAGAAGTTCAATTGATCCAGTAAGTTTAAATTAAATTTAAATAAATAATATTATATGAAAATATATAAATTTAATAATAAATATTTAAAAAAAACAGACATTATTGAGACCAGCAAGAGTACCAGGTGGAGCAAGATCTCATAAAAGTTTTAATAGTAAATCAAAAATAGAAAGAATTGATGATTCACAAGTAAAAACAAATGAAGATAATAAATCAATAGCAATTGCATCAAGAGTTAAAAGACCAGCAATAAATGATAATGATACAAATAAAACAAATGATTCAACAAAACCAACAAATAGAATTAACAAAGATGATGATGTACTTGAAGCAATCAACTCTATGATTAAAAGAAGATTTAATACACATTTAAATTCAAATATAAATACAAATACAAATACAAATACAAATGACAATAATTATGGTGATGATGATCAACCAACAGATAAAATATAAATATAGAATCAAATAGAAAAATTATTAAAAAATAATCAATGGAAAATATATGTTATATTGAATTAGAATAATAATAAATAAATAATTAATGAAAAAAAATAAATAAATAAAAAAATGATTGTATTGATTATTTTGTTTTGTTAAAATTATCAACATCTATTGTTAAATATATAATTTATAAATGACAAGCTTAAAATTTAATAATTAATTTATATTTAATTATGAATTATGTGATAATTTTATTATTAAAAAACGTATATATATAATAGTTGAAATTTAATCAAATTTAATTTTAGTTGCATTTAATTTTTAATAATGTTTAAAGTAAATGTGTTTATATTATTTGTTATTACACTATATTGTGTATTGGTAATTATTTATATTAATTAATTCAAAAAAAAATATATTATATTATTTAAAATGTATCAATTTTTTTTATAGACAAATTTACAAGTTGAAGCAAATTTAAAAAATGTACATCCAGCACGTAAAAATTTAAATACAAATACAAACACAAATACAAATACAAATCGTAATAAATATAGACGTGATTTATTAAATTCCAGTGATAATATTATCAATAAAAATGATGTAAGTTTTTTGAAAAATATATTATATATATACAAGGCCAGGATGTTCATCAGCAAAACTGATCAACTGAGGGTACCATATGATTACTATTAACTTTATTTGTTACAAACTAAAACTTTGTTTATTTTTTAAATATAATTACAAACAAACAAAGTTAGTATCCTCAATCAACCAGTTTATCACCAATGGACATCCTGGTCTTGATTATACCTATTTATTAAAATAAATAATAATAAAATAATTTCAACAGACATTATTATCATCTGAAGTATCATGTGTTGAAGAAAAAACAATAGCTGCAGCAATGGCAGCAGCTGAAGCAGCAAAAACAATAGCAGCATCATTAGTTAATGATTTAAGTGAAACAACTGGTGATGCTGTTGCTGCAGCAGTATTAAAAATATTATCAGATAAAAGAAAACGACCATCAAGAAGAAGTATTAAAGCTGCTGCACGTAGTGGTATTATTGCTGCAGCAACAAGAAGAAATTCAAATATAAATTCAAATACAAATATTAATACAAATACAAATACAAATACAAATACAAATAATAATAATTTTGGTAAAAAACAATATAAAAAATCACCAATACGTATGATTAAAACAAGTCCAACTGGATATATATATCGTAATTAATTAAAAAATTAAAAAATAAAACAAAATAAACAAATTAATTTTAATAAACTTGATAAATTATAATAAATTTGTTGTTTTTATTTTTAGAACGTCCAAATGAAGCACAAGTTTTAGGACCATCATATGGAAAAATAAAAGGATATAAATTAGATGTTGGTGCATTAAATGCAGAAAGTGATTATTTTGTTGTACCAAATGACGATACTTCTAAATTAGATAATACCAGTGATGATAACGACGATGATGACGATGATAATGAGGAGGTAGAAAATGACGATAATGATGATGATGATGATAATGATGATGATGATGATATTGATGATGATAATAATAGTTTAATTGATAATGAAAATAGTGATGCTGTTGATGATTCCAATGAGGATAAATATGTATATTTTTTTTTGTTGATTTAAAATCAATTAGATAAAAAAAAAAAAACAATTAAATATTAATATTTTTTTTTTTTTTTAATTTTGATATATTATTTAATAATATTAATTGTTTTTATTTATTATTTTTTAGCCAACTCGAGTGAAAAATAAAAATGTCAACATCAATACAAATATCAATAGCAACAGAAGACGTGTTTATGCACCTGGTCGTTTTTACTAATTAAATGTTGTATTAAAAAAAATATATATATTTATAAAATATTATAAGCTTAATAAATGTAATGAATAAATAAAAAAATATATATTATTTAAAAATATTTATATGGATATTTGATTATTATTATTACCATTTTATAAATTGTCTTGAAAAGAAATTAAAAAAAAAAAATGATAAAACATTTTGATTATTAATTATTTATAAACAATTGAATAATTAAATTTATAATTAATTTTGTTGAATGAATATATAATAATAATTTTTGATATATTTAAATTTTTTTTTAATTAATATTCTGTCAATAATTAAACGAAAAATTTCTTATCAAATATTATGTTCTTTTGTTGAAAAATAAATGATGATTGACAAGCTGAATATTGAAATTTCTATTAAATTTATAGTCAAATGATTAAAATATATTTCAAGAATAATATATAAGGATTGTATTGAGATGAAAATTATTCATAACGTTAAAAATAAAAAATTATTAAACTTGTTATTTTAAAATGAAACAATCATTTTTAATGTTGTTATGTTTTGTCTTAGTGATTGAGGTAATTATAAATTATTATATTTAATAAATAATTTTGATACTTATTTTATTTTAAATTTTATAAAAAATTAATTTCAACTTGTAGAATAGTTTTGGTACAATATTAAAAAATCCACTTGATATTGTTCGTCGAAATTCAAATTCAAATATTAATACAAATATTAATGTTAATCATAATCGTAAAATTGATAAATCAAATGATGAAAAAGCTAATATTATTGAGTGGGAAAAAGATGTAAGTAATATTACAATTAAATTTTAATTATTTATATAAACTTTTATAATTTTTTAAATATTATTAAGGAATCAAATGAAACAATAAGAGATGAAAAAATTGGAATTATTGATGATAATTTATCAATTGATAGTGAAAAATTATTGATAGAAGCTGCAGCAGCAGCAGCAGATGCATCAAAAGAAGTTGCTGAAATATTAATAACTGAATTAACTGAAACAATAGCTGATGCTGTTGGTGAAGCTGTTGCTAGAATATTATTAAATAAAAAAGATTCATTAACAAAAGCAACAGCTAGAGCATTAATATTAAGAAGAAATCAAAATATAAATAAAAATAATAATATTAATATTCATAAAAATCATCGTCGTAAACCAGTTGAACCAGTTGAACCATTTGAATTAATTGATAAATTTAAAGGTATAAAATTAATTATATATTTTTTTTAAAATAATATATTAATTAAATAATAACATATAATTTTATTTTTAGATGATAATAATTCTTTTGATAATAAATTAAGATTAAAAAAAAAAAAAATTCCAAAATGGACAGTTGAAAATAAAATTTATCAAGATGATAAATTAAAAAATTTCATTGAATCAAAAGATGATTGTGGTAATCCATTAAAAAGACGTTCAAATTCTCGTCGTTGTTTAAAAAAATTATTGCAAAAAATTTTCTTTGAATAAGAACAAAATTTTTATCTCATAAATGAATGAATTTAATGATGATTTCGATTATTAAAATATTTAAAAAAAAAAATAAAATTATAATTATTTGTTGAATTATTCAATAAAGTTTAAACAATTACTGAATTATTGTTAATGTTTTTCTGTTTTTTTTTTTTCATATAATTATGGCACAAGCCTTTTTTTTTATGTATAAACAAAGTACACTATTTAATATAATTAAAAACAATATTATAATAATAAAATACGTAGGATTAACACACTTTTGAATCAGTCTCAATCCTTGAATTAATAAAAATTACATAATATTTTTATGTTTCTTCCATTTTCTAAATAACAATACTTTTTTACAAAATCCTTTAATCAATAATTCAAAAATAATTTCCTTTACGTATTTTTGTTTTTTTCAATATTTTCAAAGGTACATTAGTGATGCATTTTTGTATCGAAAAAAAAATATATAATTATTATTAAAAAACATTTAAAAAATAATTGTTAATTATTAGCCAATTTGTCTTTTTTCTTCAAATATAAATTATTTAAAAAAAAAAAATAATATAAAATATTTTTTTATACATATTAAAAAGTAAAAATTATGAATTTTATTTTTCACTTAATTTTTGTAATATTAAAAAAAAGATATATTTAATTTTTTTATCTTAAAATAATATTATGCAAGTTTTTTATTTTAATTATATAAAGTGTGCATTATTTTTTTGTTTTTTTTTTTTCTATTATTATTTTTTTTAGTTGATATTATTTTTTAAGGACTAGCAATTATGTTTTTTTTTTTTTCTTAAAATACATATTTTCGAGAAAAATTTAAATTGGCATTGAAGATATTTCTTTCTCGTTTATTTTTAATTTTAATATTTATTATATTTATCACTATTTATTATTATTAATATTATTATATCAATGCATATGTTGTTGTTGATTAATTATTATTACTTATTGATCATATGATTTTATAAAATATATATTGTATAGTGACATTTTATGATAAACAAAACTCTTCAAGAGTTTAAAATAATTTTTTTAATTTATTTTTATTGTTAAACATTGGAACCTCTTTTTATTTAAATACAATGATAATAAAAATATTTAAATGCTCAATTATATAATGACTGATATTTAATAACGGCAGTGTTTTATAATCATTATTCAGACTTTTAAATTAAAAAAAAAAAAAAATGTATATTGTAAAAGTTCAAAATTGTAAATAGCTTATGTAAAAAAAATTGTATATAATTATTATCAATTGAATAATAAAAAAATGGTTCCGCAGTATTTTTTATATTGTTAAGTATATTGATTCGTTTTTTTTTTTGTTTTTGTTTGAAATATTTTTTTAGAAATTAGTTTGGTAAATATTATTGTACTGTTGTATTTACAAGTGCAGAAAAAAAAGTATAATATTTTTATAATTAATGTTATAGTTACTACGTATTAGTAGCCAGACGTTATATAAAACTTAGAAAATTCTAATAATCACAATTTTATCAATAATGAAAAAAAAAAAAAAAAAAAAATAATAGTCACATAAACAACAACATCAACAACAATAACAATAACATTTTAAGCAGCAAAAAATTTATTATAAATAAATGCTATTGTTTTTTTTATTTTTAAAACTGCTTTTATCAAAATTTTTTAAAAACAAATAAAATTCAATTTTTTGTATTTACGACAACGAATTATAATTTTAAAAAACAATTTTAATATATTTATTTTTTGATTTTTAATTTATAATTATATTAATATATTATTTGCCAATTAATTTTGTTAATTTATTCTAATAATTTTGTTGTATTTTTATATTATTTATTACAACATTTATTGTACCCGTAGAAAAAAAACATAGTAAAGTCGATAACAATTCTAAAATTTTTCTTTTTTGATTTTTAATCAAAACTGACATGTTTTGTTGGTAGCACCATTTTATCTTAGGCTTTTCAAAAAAAAAAAATAATTATATTATCATCACTGATGCACGTTGCATTTATTTAGATATAAAAAAATAATAAAAACTTTTTTATTTTTTCTAATTAACTTTCTCTGCAATTGTTTGCAAATCAATTGAGAGTAAAAAAATAAAAAAAAATTGACATTTTCATACTAACAGATGTATGATGTATTATTATTCTTAGTGGCAATACTTATTTTTAAATAATTATTATTTATAAAATAGATATACTATTAAAACTGATGAGAATATAATATATGAGTAAATATAATTACGTAATTACCACTGTAGCTATGATAATATAAAAGCATGAGTGTGTCACGTACAGTAATTAATTGAGCTCACTTGCATTTAAAATAAAAAAAAAAAAGCTACAATTTTATCGTGTATTTTTTTGTAATAATATTAAAATTATTATTATTTATTTTAAAAAATATTTTAAAGTTTTTTTATTTCGTTTATACGTACGTGAAAATTTTTTAGAGGTAGTTATTTTCAACAATCTGTGCCTCTTGTGACTTGAGATTTTCCATTTCTTCAACAGAACCTGCTTCACCTGCTGTCGGTTCATCAGAAAAATTAATAGCTCCTGCTTTGTACCATACAACAAGATCGACAACAAATGCAAGCAATAAAATACCACCAGTTGTACCTTTAAAATAATACATATAATAAATTATTAACTCTTTTCTTTTCTCGTTTTTTTTTTTATTAAATTAAATTAACATACCATGGAAAAATGTTCTAAATATATCTGAATCATATAGCCAACATGCACCTTGTTCACCACAAGCATATTCCCAAACGAGACATGCTGAATCAACCACAGCACCATAAACAATTGGACAAGGTACATTACCTATTGATTATTATAAAAAAAATATATATATATAGGTATATATTATAATATAAATTTCTAAACTTATTATTTAAATAATAATAAAATAAATAATTTACCAAATAAACCAATGGCAAATTGTATCAAACCAAGTGCCATTGCTTTGTCTCTTGGATCAACACATCTTAATATTAATAACATTGAACCAACTTCACTTGTTGAATGTATAAATACAAATGCTGAAAATAGTATCATGTAAAGCCAAAAATTACTACAATCAAGTGGACAATAACCATTTGTTGCTGTATTTAAAAATTCTGTCATTGTATCATTTGATCCAATACATTGACAATCATGATATGTTGATATTTTTCCATCAATCATTGTAAAATTTGAACAACCAGCATGACAAGCTGAGAAATAAGTTTTTTTATCAGCACCACAAATTGGACTAAATTTATTACGATCACAATCACAACTTGCTTCACATGTTGGCTCAAAACCAGCTATTCTGTTAAATAAAAATAAAAATAATAAAATAAATTTTATTATTAATTAAATATAATATTATATTTACCCAATTGAATTTGTTGATAAACCAGCAAAATCATCCATTGGACATCCAATAAACATTAATACTCCCATACCAATTCCATAAACAACAGCTGTAAGTGCAATCCAAGCAGCAACAAAACGTGCATTTGGTTTAACTCTAAGTATAAAAATACCACTAATTATTATACCAAAACCCATTACAAGAATTCCTCCAACACCTGTATTAATTTATATCAAATATTATTTATTTTAATAATTTATACAAATAAATATTTAATATGTAATAATTAATTTAATTACCAGAAATCATATTGGCATGATGAGCAGGTAAACGAAATTGTGTTTCTAAATATTTTGGTAAAAATGTATAAAGTCCAGCAATTGGTAAAATATGTAATACACTACTTGCTGTTCTAAACATAAGTATATCATTTTTCAATAATCTTTTAACAGCTTTTGGAAAATCTGTAAATTAAATTATATTTTTTATATTAATAGATAATATTATATATAATAAAAAAAAACAATCAAGTTGTTGGTTGTTTGGTTGCATTCTTTATGTACTTGATGGTGTTTAAGTGGAAAATTGAAAAATGTGGTTTCAAGTATATATCTTAAGAATTACAAAATACCACAATACTAAAAAGGAACTTTTAAACTCATGTAAGTATATAAAAGTCGATTCTATGATATGAGAGAGATGAATAAAAGACTACATACTTCATTCCATTGGTATACTTGTTTTAATACAAAATTTATTTTCATGATTATCATCATTTACTTGAGACAAGATTTTATTATTTATTATTGTTGTTGTTGTTGTTTATAAAAATTTAATATTTAAAATAATTTATAAATATAAATAAATAATTAAATCATGAAAAATAAATTCATCTTGATTTTATTATTCTTTTTTTTTTTTTTTTGTATTAAAAGCGAAAGGAGAAAAAAGTAGAGAGTTGAATATTTTAATCTACATTTGTAATCTTTCTATTTGGAATATTTTCATCATGCGATATATAAATAAAATAATCAATTGAATAAAATATATAAAAATAACTAAGGTGTAGTTTAAATGACAGATGACAAAAATAAAAATAATAAAACATGAAAAATAAATAACAGGGTTGTTGTTTTGTTTTTTTTTTTTTTTAATTTTTATTGCAACAGCACGATTTGACCATGAACTTGCTTTGCAATTTGCGACTCGGTCAGTCACAACATAACATTATTATTAACCAACCCAACCAACTTACCAAGGTCAAAAGAAACATATGTTGTTGTATCATGACAACAAGATTAATCCCTTCTTTATTTATCAATAATTCACGATGAGAATAGAAATAAACAACAACAACAAGAATTTAATTTTTATATTTATCATTATAAACTCACCACGTAAGCTAGGTTTTTTTGAATCTTCAATTTTTGGCTGTGATTTACTTGATGGAAGACGACTTGGAAATGAAAACATGGCAAGACTTACTAGCATTAGCATAGCAGATATCAACACTAAACCTAAAAAATGATCCAAATAAAAAAAAAAAAAAAAAATACCCATAAATATGTATTAAAATAAGTAATCAAAAAATATATATATTAATGTCAACTTACCCAACCACCAAGCTCCAACCCATCTTAAATCATTTGGTGTGATTTGTGGATCAACTGAAAGATCAGCATAAAGCATTGTACAAACTGATCCAAGAATAAAACCAAGAGCTGGTCCAAGAATTCTAACACCAATTGTTATAGCTAAATAAATAATAAAATTAATAACTTGTTTATCTAGATAAATATAAAATTTAATATTTACCAAAATATAAAGGACTTTCTCTTGAAGCAACATTGTCATCTATATATGGAATACCAAGTGTATAAACTGCTGTTTGTCCCATACCTACACCCAATAGTGATACAAAAAATATACCCAAAACAATTGCTGTTATTTTACTATGAATTCTTTGTTCATCTAAAAATTCACCATTACAATATTCAGCTGAATTTTTATTTATTTTAGTTGGACCAACAAAAAATCTAAATAAAACAAAAAAAAAATAAATAAATAATATAAAATATAATAATTTAATAAATATTTATAAATATTATATTTTTATAATTAATATTAAATAAATAATTACTCATTTGTTTCATTATTATTTTGTTCATAAAACATGCATAAATTTGGTGGTACTAAATCACTTGTATTTTGAATTCCATCATTACCAGCTTTTGTTGATAACATAAGATTTTGATGCATCAATTGATCACCAAATATAAAATGAGGTAATGAACATGTAAATGAGCTTACAGCAAACAATACCATTCCCCATGCAATCCATTTTGGTCTGTGTCCTTGACCACCATAATATGTTAATAATAATGATGATCCAATTTGTCCAATTTCAGTTGCTGACATTATTATACCAGTTGTTTTTGATTGTATTTGAAATAATTTTTCAATCGTTGTTATAACTGATACAAAGTATGTATAATACATGCCTTGTAGTACCTATCAATTGTTAATTTGTTTATTTATTTATTTTTTTTAATAATTAAAACAATTATATTATTAAAAATCTATCAAGATTTATTAAAACTTACCCATGTTAAACAAAATGTAACTAAAAATGCTTGTTTTGTAGCAAAAAATTGTAACCATTTTGGACGACATGGTCCCCATCCACATGATACATCAATATCATCATCAAATTCAGTATGAAAACTTGATTTTTCATCATTCAATGGTACTTTACCATTTTCAATATTTTTCATATCTAATAATTTATCTTTTTGTAATTTACCATTATTGTTATTATTACAAATAATATTACCATTTTTTCCATTATCTATTTTTTCTGGTGGTATTATTGTCATTCCATCAACTGTACCATTTGTTATAACAACTGTATCTTCACCAGCCATTATTATATATTTTTATTCTTTGGATAATTACAATGTTGATTTAATTATAAAATCTAAAACAAAAAAAATTAACAAATTTCTATTAATAAAAATAATTTTATACAATTGAAAGTTATTTTGAAAGTGAAAATATAATTTTTTAATTATAATTTAAACAATATTATTGCATATTTATTATTCACCTATAATATTATATTTTTAATATATACATAAATATAATTTAAAATCATTTTTTTTTTTATTTAATTTTTTAATAGTGCTGATAAATTAAATATAACTTGTAAGTTGCTAGACTTGGTCTAGGTCGCCTTTCACTGTCCCACTGACGAGGCTTATTAGATACACCACCAACTTACAATTTTTAATACATAAATTTATATATATATTTATTCTGTCTGATATTTTATAAATATATATATAAACTTTAATTATAAATGCCTTTCTCAATGCCAAATCATGTTCTACAAAATTTTTTATTTCTATTTATCATGAAAATTTTTTTATTCTAAATACTAATTGAAATAGAAAGTACTAATTATAATGATTATTATATTAAAAAAAAAAGAAAAAAAATAGTTTCAATTATTTTATTTTTAAATAATATAAAAAAATATATAAATAATTATCATAAAAAAAAAAAATTAAAATTAAATAAACTAAATAAAATAAATTACATGATATTTAGCATTTTTTTTTTTTTTTTTTTTTTTTTAATTATTGAGGACAAGGCAGACTTGTTCACTTTTTTTCTATATCCTTTTTTTATATTTTTTCATTTTATATATAATAATTAATAAAAATAATAATAATATTAATAAAACTAAACTCACTGTAATTGTGGTTAAATTAATCATTAAATTTATTGTCACTAATTAAATTTAATAAAATAATAATGATGATGATGATGATGATAATAATGTAATAGATACATTCTAAAATAGACATGAATAATAAATAATAGTAATAATATTTTATATTCAATTGATAAATAATTTTAGTTGAATAATTTAACCTTTTCATTTGCAAATTTAAATGCATTATTTAACTATTTGTAATCATTTTCATTTTTTTATATTAAAATTTTTATAAATTTATTTTATTAAATAGATAATTGAGCTATTATAATATTTAAGGGTCAATGTACCTTCATGATAATAAAATATATTCATTCTAAAACCACGTGTATAACAAGTAGATACTTTTAGGCAATTGAAAAGTTTTTTTTTTTCAATTTTTTTTTAATGTAATTATTCATTCATCTATTATAAAATATATACATGTAGCTAAGAAAATTAATCTTTTATATTTCTTTTTTTTTGCAATTAATATTTTTCATTGATATCAAACTGTCTTTATTAAATACTCAAATAAAAAAGACATTAAACTTAAATAATTAATTAATATTTTTACAATTTTTTATACTAAATAAATATAAAAATAAAAAAATAATAATAATTAAAGTCATACATTAATAAACATCAAACACAATAATTATTATAATTTAAAAAAAAATATAAAAAATTGTGCAATTCATTTAGTTCATTGGTCTATATACTTTGAGCAAAATGAGAGTGAATATGATGATAATAATGATAAAAATAAAAAAATAAATTTGTATATATGTGTAATATGTCATAGCAAAGGGGTCGATGAGTAAAACTAATAAAACAAGTATTACGTAGCTAAGTAATGTACATATATATATATATATATATCATCAAATAACCGACAAAGCCAACAAACAACAATGACGACCAGTTAAAAAAAAATATCAGCCAATATTAACCACCACCAGCCAACACACAATTTACAAACCATTGAGACCTGACCTACTTCAATGCGCTTATTTTATTTCTCTTCTCTTCTTTTCTCTCTATTTACATGTATATATATTATAAGTAATTGCAAATAAATATATATATATATATATGCACACCCTTTTCACCTCTTTTATTTTTTATAGAATAAAATAATATATATATAAATAAATGCATCAACTGCATCAGTATAGTGCATGCAATATACATATAAACGTTTGCATTCTTTTGTTTATATTTATATTATTATTATTGTACATTATATATATATTATTTTGACTCGTCTTTATGTAATATCTTTACAATAATCATGTTTATTCATTTATATTATTTTTAATTTATTTTTTATTTTAAAAACATCACATGTTCTATCATAAACTCACTGTCAGTTAATGCAATTTTTTTTTTTTTTTTATTTAACCCTTTTTTTTTATGCCTTAAAAAATAATGATAATAAATTTATGCAGTTTTAAAATAACGACCCTTATTTTATATTATTTTTTTTTTTTTGATTTGATCAATAAATTTTTTTTTTATTCTTAACGAGTGTATTTGTTGGGTTTTTTTTTTCTTTTATATCAACATTTTGTATATTTTTTTTTTTTTCATTCAATTATTTTTATTTATAGAATTTAAGAGAGATTATATATTATTTTTAAATAAATTTTATATTTATATATTTAAAGTGTAAATGGTTAAATATATTTCGATGTAGTAATTTTAGAATTTCGATTTGCAAGATTTCGATTTGCAAGATTAACAAGATTTCGATTTGCAAAATTAATAATATTATAATTATATTAATTATATAATTATTGATTAAATAAACTATTATATCAATTAAAATATAAATAAATTTATAAACTAGTTTTATATAAATATATATTTATAACAGACCGGTTTAATATCAAAAAATATATTATGCATTTCTATCTCTCCTGATGTATATATTTACTCATTTTTTTATTTATTTTTCTTACAAGTAAATGACATAGTAATAACCCACATATTGCTGATATCTATTATGGCTTCAACAGGTGTACAACCTACTGATCATTATTATCATTTTAATCATTATTATATAATGCATATAAAAATGCACATGCAATAGCAAACTCAACTGTGGGTACTTAAATATTACTTGTACATTTATACATTACTTAAATATATAATATAAACAATTATAATTCAACTAAATAATAATAAATTTTTTAAATTAAAAAAATTTTTTTAAAGACGCAATTTTTAATAGTCATTTACAAGTATAATTTATATGTATTATGAAGAACATCGTCATCGTTAAGCTATATATGAAGTCGTTTACCTCTTAAAAATTATTTGGCTCTTTACTCTGTTTTTTTGTGCAAATAATTGTGAGTATATAGATAATCAAACACACCAACACTAAAAAATTCTATATATCATTGTAAAAAAAAAAAAAAAATGTAAAAAACAAGAGTAAACTTACGAAAAATAAAATGTTGAATAAAAAAAAAGGAAAAAAATTTTTTAAACAAGAAGAGTTTGCACAACGACAGAGAACTCGCGTATCTGTATTTTTTTTTAATTTTTTTTTTATATAAATTTATTTCAAATAAGGCAGGGTGTGTGTAGTAAAAGTAGATATATATATAAGTGTATGAAAAAAAAAAAAAAAAAATTTATAAAGCTAAAGATGGGTAGATTGGTGGTGTATGAAGAAAGGTGATTTGCAATTTTTTTTTTTGGAGCAGTTTATCATCGTTTTTGCTGAGTAGTTTGAAGGTACATATAGCTAAATTATTATTTTAGGTATAATAAAAAAATTAAAAATTAAATAAATAAATAAAAATTAAACTTGTATAAGTATGCTTGTTGCATACGTAAATGGTTCCTCTGGTCAAAAACTGACGAACGCATTTTCAAGGATAAATCGTTATGATCGGTTTTGCTTTTTTTTATTTATTTTTTTGTCTGTCTTTTTAAGTCTCTGTCTTATTTTATATGTATATATTATACTTAAATGTACATATTACTACGACTTATATACAATTTATATTTAATTTTTTATTTATTTATTTATATATGAATTTTTAAACTGCGCAGTTTTTGAATCTTTTAAAGACACAACTGGTTGGATCAAGTTCTAAAAAAAATTTGTATAAATCAATGACTCGATATGATAAAGACAAATTTTATTTGAATAAAATTAATTGAATATATTAAAAATTAAAAAAATTATAGTGAAAAAAAAAATTTTACAGCTGGAAGATACAATAAATTGATAAAATAAAAAAAATAAAATAAAATCATCCCTTACCCTATTTTTTGTCAACAACTGTATAATTCTGCATTTTGAAAATTTATTATTATTTTTTTTTTCGATTCACAAAAAAATGAATAAAAAAAAATTACCTTTTAATAAATTATATTATTATACAACATTCTCGATCGAAAAAAAAAATTTTTAAAAAAAATCTACTTAAAAAAAAAATGGGAACAACCAGTGATACTCATTTTATAAAAATAATTTTAACACTTAATACTAATTAATTAAATAAATAATGATTATATTTTATTAAAAAAAAAAAATTATATTTTTATCTCAAATAAAAACGATCAATTGATTACATAATATATCGATAATTAAATAATAAAGTTCAATGACCCAAAATATATATAAAAACATTTTTAAAAAACAATTTTTTATATATTTTTTTTTTTTTCAAAAAAATTTTTTTTGTATATATTATATATTACACACTTTATTGAAAGTTTTATATTTCATTTAATGATATATTTAATGAAGCATAAATAATATAACTTAAACAAAGTTTTTATAATATTTTAAAAATTCAAATAAAATAAAATTTTAAAAAAATAATTTAAATTTATATTTCGATAAAAAAATATCTATAATAATTAAAAAAGCAAATAATAATTTGTATCAATTTACATCTAAATTTTTATTTTATAGTTTCAAGTAAACCACAAACTCATAGAGAAAGTGGAAAAGTAATATCGTATTCAAATTTCTTGTATCTTTATCAACTTGCACTTGTAATAATTTTTTACTCCAATTGGATATTCATCTAAATATCCATATAAAAACATAAAAAAAAGTTACAAATAATAATTTAAATTAATTATTATATAATGTTATTATTTTTAAATAAAATTGTTATATTAAATTACTCAAATAAATTGGGGATTAAATAAACAACAAGTGTGTTTTGACTGGCTAAAAGTTCAATTGATAAGAAAATATTTTTAATTATATTAAATCATAATATTATTTTTTATTATAAAATTTTTGTATCAAATTTATCATAGTATTTATGTAGATATTGGAATTTTTTTAAAAAAAAAAAAAGAAGATTAACTTGGGGATCCAGGCATATGTTAGGGCTTCAAGGTCAAGAGAACTTTTTAAGACCTTGAACTTGAGTCAGTCAAAAAAATATAAAAATTAAATAAAAAATTTTAAGCATGCCAATTAATCCTAGAAATATAAGGTTGGTCAGTTTTTACAAAGAAACCTTTTCATTCAAAAATTAAATAAACTCTTTCGAATTAATTATTTTTTTTTTTTTTCTTTTAAATTAATTTAAAATATACTCAACCATCATCAGACATTATCATTTATAAATTTTATGTAATACGTAATATTTTTAATAATAATTTAAGTAAAATTTTTAATAAATAACCAACAAATTAATTGTAAAAAATAACAAAATAAAATCCGGGTCAAAGGTTCAGATATATTATACAAATTTAATAAACATGAATTTGTTTTTTATATATTTTTTTAAAAAAAAAACGTAAATGATATCTGAAACTTTCATTCATCGGAATATTCATAGGACCATTTAAATTTTGACATTTGCATGAAAAAAAATGTTTAATTTCAGGTGTAACGGTAATATATTTGGTTTTTTTTTTAAATTTTTTTATTTGAATATTATCGAATCGCCCACATTAAGAAGATTTAAGAAAAAAAATATCAAATAGCCAAAAAAGGTTGATACCAAGTACCAAGTGTATATATGAAGAATGAAGGTAAAAAAAACTTTTCAAATTGAAAAAAATAAAAACGGAAATAACAACCCACAAAAAATTTATATTAAACACCATTAATATCATCTTTATAAATTTTTTTTTTTATATAATAATTGTCATTTAATATATAATCTTTAAATTTGTTTAATTTGATGTAATATTTGATTTAAAATTTAGCAATTAATTTGTGTATTTTGATAATTTAAATCTTAAAAATTTACAATGAATTTATATAGTAATAAAAAAATGTATATACCTTTTACTTGGTGTTTTATCTAGTTTCTTAATATTTCTGCACGTGTTTAATATATTTAAAAATAAAACAAGTTTAATATTAAAATCTCACTGATGAACGCAACATCAGTAAATTATTACAAATTAATTCGACAATTAAAACATGTTTTTTTTATTTTTAATATCTAAAATATTGTTACAATAATATACATATATTCCGGATGCATGTATATAATTTTTTTAAAAAAAATATAAAAATGACAAAAAAATTTTGTCGTTAAAAACACACACGAGTTACAAAAAATATAGAACGACCGAGATAATTTGCAATCTTTTATTGATATAATATTAGCGAAAAAAAAATAATAATAATAATAATAATCAGAGATAAATATAATAAATCAACACACACTTATGCACTTGTTGTCTATTAAAATATATATATTTCTATAAAATATTTTGTCTAATTTTAATTAATAAATTTTTAATTAAAAAATTCAAAAAAATCAAATTGAATGATGTTGTTGTTGTTGTTATTTTTTTTTTGGGTATATTATTGAGTGTTGCTATTTGGGATAAATAAATCATTTACCAAAAAATTTATTTTAATTAAATATGTGAATAATATTGATGATTATTTTGATAATTAAGAGTGCTCGCGGCTCCGCGTACCGAGCGCGACTGAATGACGATACTTGGTGCAACGATGGATAATACTTGGTTTATGCGCGCGCGCACATTATTTAATTTATTTAATTTATTTTTTAACAAGCATCAAATGAAAATGAAATGCGTTTAGAGAAATTTGACTTTTAACTTTTATAGTTAAACTATCTATGTTTAGCTAAAAATTAAATCAAATATTTATGATGGAAAAGAGCTCCAATAATTGTACGTCTCAATCGACAATCAGCAGTTTTATCAACAATTAAACATTTAAAAATTGTTATAAAAAAATTATAAATATTATTTATGAATTTAATATAATCAATTGAAATTATTTATTTATATTGTCTTTTATGTTTTTTAAATATCAAAAATATTACTTTGAATAAATTTTTTTCTTTTCGAAATGATTTAAAGGGTTTAATTTGTTTGTGGTGAAAGTATGTACTTGTTGATAAATTATTTCGAAAAATTATAAATCAATCATTTATATAGCGTGTTACACGAATATCACAATAAATTGGAGCAACAATTTTTCTCTTTTTTCTTTTTTTTTTTTTCATTTCAATTTCACTTTTAATTTATTTGGTTTATTTTTTTTTTCATTTAACTTCGTGATATTCAACTTGAGAGTTGCACTTTTGCAACAAAAAAAATATAGATAGACATGTAAAAAAATATAAAAAAAAAAAACGATAACAATTTTGTTGGACCAAACCGGTGCATCAACAGTATAGAAAATAAAAAGGACCGGTTTAAAGTTGCATCTTTTAAATAAAAAATAAAAAAAATATAAAAAAACTATTCAAAGATTCTTCATCTACCATCACACAAAAATGCAGAAAAAAAAAAAAATTATACCATTATTATTTTATTTTTTTTAGATGCAGAAATAAATGCATCAAGCTTGAATTATTTTTGAGAATAAAAAATTTTTAAAATCTTAAAAAAATAAAATACAATAATTCAATGCCAAAATAATTTTTTGTCATAAATTTATCAAAAAAAAAAAATAAATAAATAAAATTTTAATAAAAGAAAATATAAATTATATTATTACAATTTTTCAATGAAAAATTACAATTGTTTTTTTTTTTAACAAAAATTTATTTAAAAAAATGGAAAAAAAAAAAAAACTTTTAATATAAATTCATTGGTATTGGAGCACGTGTCGTGTATTTTTATATTACAGCATCGATTACACCAAGTTTCACACGACTTTAAAAAATATTTACTGGTAAAAAAAAATAATTTTATTTTTAAATAAAAAATATTATTTGTCATTGGTTAACATTCATGAACGACAGTCAAAGAAATCAGCTACCATTGCGAGAAGAATAATCGACACAAACCGTTATGCGAATATAATTTGAATTTTTTTATATTATTTACTCAAAAGTTGTAAAAAAAAAAAAAAAAAAATATTAAATAAAATAAATTATTTATAATTTTAAATAAAATAAAAACAATTATGAATTTAACAAAAAAATAAAATATACTTTTAATTATATTTTTAAAATTTTAAGATTTTAAAATTTAAAAAAAAAAAAAAAAGTAAATATGCAAATTATATAAATTACTGATATGACATTAATTTTAAATAAAGTACATTGACTTATTTAAATACTGTGCTAACACACGTGTTTAAATTTTACCTCAAAATTAAAAAATTGATATACAAAAATAAATGTTATTATACAAGACATTATGATAATTTCCAATATAAAAAATTATATTTATGCTTGATAAGAATGTAATATAAAATATGTTATATTTTTTGTTATAATTATTATCAAATAAATTATTGCAATATTGTATTATCTCTCAATTAAAATACTTAATTAATAAATAATAATTAAAAATCCAGGAAACAGTTAAAAAATTATTATCGTCTGGCCCACATTGTGTTGACTTTGAACCCTCAATAATTTTTATTATAATAATACTAAATATCATTGTTATTAATTTATTATTAACTCAAATTAAAAATTAAATAAAAATAATTATTTAATGTTGAAAAAAAAAAAAAATAGATAAATATTTAATTTTTTGTTTGTTATATTTAATATTTAATTGATATTTTTTTTCACCCTCATAGTGATAGCTCAATCAACCCCAATAAAATATTATTTGTTTATTTTTTTTTTGTATAAAATATTTGGTTATAATAATAGTTGTATTAATTTATTAATTCATTTAATTATAATCAATTAATAAAAAAAAATATTCTAAATAATTCTGAGTGTTAAAAATATTTTTTTTATGAAATTAATAAATTTGATGATGTTGATGATGATGATAATTGAATATTGATTATTAAATAAATGATGAAAATTTATTTAAAAAAGTTGATAAAGATCAAGGCTGTCAAATTGGCTGGTTTAAAAAAAAAATTAAAAAGTTAAAATTGTATGAATTTTAAGACATTTATAATAGCAAAAAATAATAGCAATAGTGGTAGTTTCAATATATATATTTAATTAATATAAATATTATCCAACCTTGACCTTCACCTTTCCAGTTTTTATTTTTTTTTTTATTTCTCTCTTTCATTGGCATTTTCGTATTATAGCTATCAGCAGCAAAAAAACCAGCAAGGTAAAAGTCACTTTTACTTTCATTTAAAAACTCATAAAATAATATACAAGTATGTCTTGATACTTTCTGACTTGAATAACATTTAAAAATAATATATTTTACCGGAAGTATTTTTATTAAAAAAAATAATTAAAATTGTAATTTATATTAGTTAAGAAAAAAATCAAATAATAATGTTAATTTTTATTTAACTATTTTATTAAATTTAATATTATTTATTTTATATAATTATTGATAGAATTTAAATTTAAAAAAAAAAATATATATTTAATTTTTTAACAACGATCTATTATCATTTGAATATATTGGTTCTTTTTTATTTATATATTTTTATATTTTATTTTTTTAATTGAAAATCGAGACATACTGACCCAGATACATTAAACTTATTTATAATAAAATTTCATCTTTAAGCTTTTACAATTTGAATCAATAAATAAAAAAATATTTAAAATATAATTCAATATATTGAACAAAATAAATATCTTAATTTTATATTTTTATTTATAAATATATTATTGATGTTGATAGTAGTCTGACAAACATCCGGAATCAAAATTTGTTTATATATATTTTTTTAATTCAACACTTTCCTTATTATTATATACAAGGGAGTTCAAAAAATAAAATAAACTTATCAAATATTGGAGGTCATTTTGCATATTTTATTGAAGCAGTAACAAATTACTCAGTGATTTAATGTGATCAAAACAAAAAGGGTAAAAATAAATAGAGTGTGTACAAATAAATATGAGAAAGTATATATGTGTTACTAATTTGAGATAACCATACATAAATAAAAAAAATAAATAAAAATTAAATCACATTTAAAATGGCTAATATATGACCTTGTCTCTGACGTTGTAAACTGTCTAGACAAATTTCAAAAATTATTTGAAAATAATAACCAAGACCTGTGGGCCATCTCTGTTAAATAAAATTCTTAAACTTGCAAAAATAATAATATTAAATTAAATAAACAATAAACAATATTTATATTTATATATATATTTTTTAGGGTCAATTATTAGAGCACAATTGATTGTCAAAATTTGTCACATATAATAATGACAAAGTTCAATTGTTAAGGTCAAGGACAAATTGACAAACACCTGCTGGTTTGATGATGATACAGATTCAAATAAATATTGTTTTTTTAAGTTCATTTGGGTCAATAATACAATCACGTGATTGACAGATTCAATTTAAATATTAAATCTACAAAATAATTATTATATATTTTTAATTTATTTTTATAATTAAATAGCTGTTACTGATCTTATAAAAATATTTAAAAAATTAAAATGTTGTTTTCTTTTTTTTTTTATAAAAATAATTATTATTATTTATAAGTATATATTTTTTTTTTTAAAGTTAAATGTTTAAATTAGCCTTAATAAATAATAATTTATTTTGTTTTTATTTAAATATAATTATTTAAATTAATTTTTTATATATATTTTTTTAAATCATAAATAAAAAAATTAAATCAAGAAAAATATTTTATTGATATTCATTTTGATATTATCAATTTTTTTTTTTTATTTTAAATTTAAAAATAATTTTCAATTTATTTAAATTTATTCTAAATATTATTTACTCGTGTTAGAAATATAATAAATTTTTTTTTTTTTTTTTGTTATAAATATAGATAAAAATTTTAAATTTTAAATTCCAAGAAAATTTTTTTTTATATATTTTTTCTGATCTTAGTGCGTCATATATGTATTATGCAAATCTATCAAAGATAAATTCAACTTGAAAATTTATGTTTCATCGTGTGTGATCAAAAATAAAATAAAAAACCATAAAAACAACTAAATAAATTAAATAAAAACTAACCGGTATATAATTTGATGGATTGTCTGAATTAAAAATAATTTTTTGTATTTTATTAAAAAAAAAAAAAAAAATCTATGAATTTAATAATATATATTAATCATTGTGATATTTAATACTAAACTTAGTAATTCAGACTTTTAATATTCTAATCTTGTTGTCACGTACAAACAATCACAACTTCCTCATTTCAAATTAAGTTAAAAAAAAAAGTCACTTAAGATTTTATGATTCTCAACAATTGTTGTGTGTCTATTTATATTTTATTAATTTATGATTATAATTATAATAATTTTACCTGTCAATCATCAAATAATTGTTAATAATAAAATTAATAATTATGACTAATGATTAAAATTAAAAATTAAATTGATAAAAATTTCTATTTTATTGATTTGATATTAACTACACCAACATGTGTAACTATTTCTACGTATATTTATCAACAATAACATATTAATATATATACATAAAAAATCGATTTATCATTTCAATAAATTATTACTTAATTGTGGTTTATTATATGTGGAATTTAACACATCAAAGTTATTTAAACATCATCATCATCATGTGGGAGAAAGATGACAATGCACCAAGATGGCCTCGCGCTCGTTACAACTAATGCCGGATGATCATCATCATCATCATCATCACCATCATTATGATCATGATAATAATATATCTATTTATTTTATACAATTTAACATGTAATAAAAAATTAAACTATATTTATTTTGCAAAGAACATAGCCATCGACAAGCAGGTGTCTTTGTTTGAAAATAAAAAAAAATAAATTATAAATGTAACTGAGATTATCAACAAGTGCATTTTTTTCTCAGCTAGATTTATCAAATAAATTCACGCACAGAGATAAATTTATTTTATATAATAATATAAATAATTTAACAAGTCTTGATGATTGTCAACAACGATCACGCATAGATACAACAGTCCATAAGAATAAGTATTATATAATCATGATAAATAAATAATATATAAAATATATTATTAAATTTTTTTTTTTTTAAATCAATAATTTTTCATGTCACTGACCTTTATTCAGGTCATCAACATCATCATCCCTTTTAACACGCAAACTCACCCGATCTATATTTATGCCAAATGTTATTTTATTATTTTTTTTTTTTTAAATAATTTAATTAAAATTTAATTTTGTAAAATGTAAATTTAAAATTTTATAAGTATTAGTTATTTAAATTGTTTTATATAATTTTTATTTATCATTTTTAGTAATATATATTTGGGTAAAGATAATTATTATAAATTAACGATATTTTTTTTAATTTTTTTATGAAAAAAAATATACTGGCAGTAGCTATTTCCGTATTACTTGGTATTACTAACTGGGCATGCGTATGATGTGAACATATTTTTATTTTATTCAATTAAATATATATAAAAATTATCAAATAATTATTGAAAATAAATATTTATACTTTTTGTAAATATAATTTAATAAATAATATTTAGATTTAATTTGTTAATTAATAAATAACGTCAAGAAAAAAAAAAAAAAAACTAATAAATTTTAAATATTGATTTGTTACTCAAATTGTTTGTATATAACTAAAATTATTAAAGTATTTTAAAAATACTTTAAATATAAAAAAAAGAAAATTTTTGTAAAATAAATGCATAATGTGTAGAGTTGACTTTCTAACGCGTTATAATATATAATATGAATAATTTATTGATACAAATTTCAAATAAAAACCTACGTTCTAGCCTATCTATTTCAAATTATCTTACTTAGAATGCAAATCGCATATTTTTACAACTCGAGGAATACATAATAGTTTCAATAAACCTAAATGCAAAAATTGCAATAGATTTATGCAATATTTTATCATATTGAATAATAAATTTATTGATTTAATTTAAAAAAAAAAATATCCATAAATTTTGTTATATTTAAATTGATATTAATTATTTAACAAATCAATAAACTGAATAAATAATAATGTTGATACATTTATTTAACAGTTGTTTGATTAAGTATGTAGAAAAAATAAAAAATCAGTAATCATATTTAGCATATTGTTGAAAGACAAATTTCACAATAAAATATTGTAAAATTAAATTGACTTGTCAATAATTAAATAAAAAAATAAATAAGAAATAAATTTAAAAAATTATTTCATTGTTTTGTTGAGTTGTTTCTTTTGTTTCGAAACAATATTGAATATGTATTTTAAAAATAACAAATTAATAAAAGCCAAATAAATAAATTAATAGTAAATTATTTGTGTTACCTTTTAATGGTGTCATTGGTGTTTTAATTTCAATGAATAAGTCGTTGTTGACGTCACTTATAAAACTCCAGAGCTTTATAATTTGGGCTTTATTTTTTGTTGAGTTAAAGAAGCTCGTTGTTTCTCTACTAATTTTTTTACTGAACCAACATATGATACTCGTCGTCGCAATATTATTGCGCAGTAAATTGTTGTTAAACATACACCTGATAATAATAATAAAAATGGTCCAATTAATAATATTATTTCATTTATTGAATTGATATCAATGTATAGTTTATTTTTATTAATATTTAAATTATTAAATATTATCTTTATAGACTGGTAAAATGTATCACCAGTCGTTCGACCATCACCGCAACATTCAAACGACATTTGGCAATTAAATTAATAATAAAATTTTAAATTTAAATTTTTTCTTGATAATATACTAGTTGAGTTATTTTTTAATGACAAAAGTTTTGAGTATTTTTTTCTGGTTGTAATGGTTTTTTTTATGTATTTAAAATTAGCTCGTAAAAAAATAAAATAAAAAAAAAAACACAATTATATGTGTTTGTGATTGTGAGAATAAAAATTTCAAAATGTCGGATTGTGTCATGGCGATGAGAAAAAAAGCGCGAAAAAGATTTAATCATTTTTTTATAACAAATTGAGTTAGAATTTTATCAAAATTGATTAATTTATTTACCTCATATTGATAAGATCATTCAAGTTGGTCAGTTTGTTCATTATCACAATGTCAATCAACTTATTGAGTCAATTTATTTCATAACAAATAGTTTTTTTTTATAACAAATGTCATCTTTTTTTTTTTTTTCTTTTTATTGTTTCTAAAAATAAATATTGTTGGATATTTATTAATAAATAATAAATTATTATATTAAATTATAAAAAACTTACGTTTGTTTTGTTTCATGATAATGATTATTTTATATTTAAAATTGTTCATTTTGTTTTCATAAAAATGACCCAAGATTCTACGTCAAACCTTAAAAATCTGTAATTTATTAATAATTTGGTTAATAAAATTGAATTGTTCACTGAATGTATACATACCTAAATATTCAACTCATTAAACGATAAATTTATTACAAATCAAACTTAATTGTTATTAACAAATTTAATAACAAAATGACAGTAAAAAAGCTGTATTTTTATTTATTATGAGGTTATGTTAATCAATTTACTTTTTAATTATCAATTATGCTAAAAATAATACGACTTTTTTTTATCTTATATTTAGAATTATAATCTTGCTATTGATAAACAATTGTATGACAATAATAATACAAGATTTGTTTACTTTTTTTTTTTTTTTCACACCTAGAAAAAAGATAAATGTTTTTGACAAAGACAGTAGAATTATTTTGTAGTTTTTCATGAAAACTCTCCTTAAAAACAAAAACAAAATGACGTCGAAAAAAAGAGCGGTATATTCAAATTTATAATACATAAATTTTAAAATAATAATTGTTTATTATAAATAAAAAATTGACATGTTTATTAATTAATAATTAATTAATTTTTATAATTAATTAAATCATACGAAAAATAAAATGAAAGTAAATATCTAATATTATAATTTTAATAACGACGTGAATATTGAAACTTTGACTATTGAAACGTCAAAAAAAATAAAAAAATAAAAAATATAATAACAAGTTGACACATATATAAAATCGTGTCAAAATAATTAGATTGGTGGATCGATTCAAGTCTATTTTTATGATAAAAACCAATCAATTATTTTAAAATTATTATTATTTTATGATTATTTTCTTATCAAAATTGACAAGTGGTGAATCAGACTATCAACTATTTCCACGTACAAAATAATCTTATTTTATTATCAACGACGACAACGACTTTGAGATAATTTTTACAACCAACAATGTTGTACGTCTGACACTTAAAAACTTGTCAATAAATTACATCAACTTATTAATTAACAAAAAAATTATATAGTTTAAAAAATATAACATATAAATAAATAATACTGATAAAATTATATTTGAAAAAAAAATAATAAAATAATGTCTGGCTTTGAAGAAAATCCATTTGGTGAACCAACTCTCAATGATCCATTCTCGGTTAGTTTTTATATTATTTTTTTTATGTAATTTGTGTAATCATTAAATGTAATCAGTAACCAAATCAATGATATCTGTATGATAACTTGAACATTAATCATTTTTAATTTTTTAGTTGCAAAAAGAAATTAATTGTTTTATTAAATTTTAATACTTTTATGACAATGTTATCTTGTTTTTTTTTTTTGATTATATTTATGGAGTAAACTTGTGCTACGTTGTACAAATTGATATTATTATTAAATTGATTAATTTTTAATTAACAGGATCCAGCAGTTAAACGTACTACAACAACAATACCACCAATTGAAGATTATAATCCATTTGCTGATCCACCAGTACATGGTAATGCACAAGGTACAAATTCACAACAAGTACGTGGTGCATCAAATCCACCAATGTATGGTGGTGTTGGAGCAACACAACAACCAGCAACATTACAACCAACTTTACAAGAACCACCATTATATACACGTAATTCACAACAAACTGTTCCACCAAAAATTTCACCAACATTACAACAACAACAACAACCAACATCACAGGTTAAAATTAATTTAATAATATTTTATTTAATTGTAATTATTAATGTTTATATATTAAATATTGTAATTGATTTATTTAGCCACAAACTGGAGCTGATTGGAGAGCTAGAAGAGAAGAAGAAATAAGAAATTCAAATTATTATCGTAAGTATAAAAACTTTTTTATAAATAATAATTGATTAAAATTTAATTTATTAAAATTAAAATAGCTGGACGTAATAATTGGCCACCATTACCAGAACAATGTTGCTTCCAACCTTGTTTTTATCAAGATATTGATGTTGAAATTGATACTGAATTTCAAAATATTGTTCGACAATTGTATCATCTTTGGCTATGTAAGTTTTATTAATTTATTTAAAATTAAAAATAATATATAAGTATATTTTGATATTTTATTAATTTATTATTATTTATTTCAGTTCATTTCTCTGTATTGTGTTTCAATTTAATTGGACAAATTGCAAATATGCTTATAACAGCTAATGTTGAATCATTATTTGTAGCAATTATTTGGATATTTATATTAGCACCATTTTCATTTGTTTGCTGGTTCCGTCCTGGTTATAAAGCATTTAAAACTGATAGTTCAATAAACTTTATGATATTCTTTTTTATGTTTACATTTCAATTAATTATAACATGCTTTCATGCATTGGGATGGAGTGGTCCAGGCATTTGGTAATTAATAATCATCAAATATAATATAATATAATATTTATTTTTATATTAAATTTATTGTTTTTTATTTTATTTTAGTGGATTATTTGAAATACCAGGTGCTTTTAAACAATCAAATTTATTAGGAGTCATCATGATACCAATTACTGCAGGTTTTTTTATATCAGCAGTTGGAATGTTTTTCATGTTAACTAAAGTAAGTTAATTTAATTTATTATTAAATATTTTTATATTTGAATTTAATTATATAATTATTATTTTATTTTTAGATTCATAGAATTTATCGTTCTTCAAGTGCTAGTGTTGCAAAAGCACAACAAGAATTTACAACTAATTTTATGCAAAATCCACATGTTCAATCAGCAGCAAGTGAAGTTGCAACTAATGCTATTCGTACTCAAGTATCAAATGCAACACAACCAAGATTTTAAGAAAGATAAATAATTTTTAAAAAATATTATTTTTAAATTAAGACTATAGTCTGATTTTTATTTATATTTCTTATTTTTTTTTTTTCATATTTTTTAAGAATTCATTATTATTATTATTATTGCTTAGTGATTTATTTAAACTATTTAATTTTTTTTTTTTTTTTTTCAAACATTCGAAATATTAAATTGTTATTTGAAAAATAAAATAAATAAAATACAAAAAATAAAAAAAAAAGAAATACTAGTCTGTCATAAACTGAAAATAAAAATAAATCAAATATCAAATGTTTTAATTAATATTTATAATTATATATGCCTCATATTGAGACTGCATTTTTTTCATTGAGTTTTATTAATTATTAATAAATATATTAAACTCTATAACTATTTTTAATAACATAAATTTATAAACTATCAAAAAAAAATATAATAATTAAAATATTTGGTTTATTAAAATGACTATTTCATTATTAAATATAAAAATCAATCGTTATTTTTGTAAAGTTATTGATATTTACAAATAAATTGATGATTTTGTTGTTTAAATTTTTAAATTAAAAATTATTATGTGTATATTTAATTATTATAATATTTAAATAATTAAATGTCATTAATTGTTTATTGAATTAAACAATTTATTTATAAATAATTGATGGAATTATGATAACATGATGATTATGTGTGATGTTATATGTTTATTTTAATTACTTCTAATTTTTGAAGTATTAAAATAATAATATTAATAAATAAACTAAGACAAAATAATTATTTAAATAATTTATTACATTTAATTGTGAATAAACTTTCGAGAGAGTCTTCCAAATTATTTGACTTGTGAGTTAATATTTGATCTTTATCAAAAACTATTCCAACAAGTAAAATACAAAACAAATAAACAATAAACATCTCTCTTTTTATCTTTTTAATCATTTTTAATGTTAATATTCAAGACAGATATAAAAATAAAAATAAAAATAAATATACATGTTGTACACATGAGAGGTAGCACTGAAAGCAATGTGTAATTTTAATTTATTTTTTTATAACAAACACTTAACAATAATAAGTATAATGAATTTAAAAAAATATAAATTTACAATAAATATATAAAATTAATGTTAATATTTAATAATCACTTATTCTGTTGAGTGTTGACTGTTACCTGTTGACTCTAGATGCTCTAAATTAAGTAGTTCAAGTACAGCTGTCACTAAAAAAAAAAAAAATAAATAAATAAATAAATATTATATTTGAATGAAAAATAATAATTAATTTTATTTAATTAACCAACTTATTTGTTCAAAATGTGCCATTGGATCATCAGGAAATGGACATCCTACATCATTGTCATTTGGACAAGTACCAACAAGTTGAGCAGCAACAATAGCATCAATAATGTCAACTTGATTTTTGTACATTAATCTTGCATGACCTTCAGCTAATCTAATAAGACTATCTAAAAGTCTAACTGTTGTTCTTTCTTCTCGTCTATTTGGATTTTTTCGATGATGTAAAAAAACTGCACTTAATATTTTTTCAGCTGGTTCAGTTAATGTTGGATTTAATAAATGAACATGAGAAAAATATTCACGTAAACTTTCATCATTCCATAAACCTTCAGATTTTAATAAATCCATTGGTTTTTTTGCAATCCTATTGAAAAAAAAAAATGTATTTATTTATTAAATTTTAAAATATTTATAGTTACAAATATAAATTACATTTTATTATCTTCTTCTGGATCTTTACAAGCTGCTTGTAATATATGTGTAGTTGTCATAATATCCCAATCACGTTTTTTATTATCTTTTAATAATAAAATAAGATCAAAACGTGATAATAATGGATTACCAAGTCTTGTTTTCATTTCTTCACCATGTATAAATTTACCACCAACTGGATTAATAGCAGCAACAACTGAACATCTTGAATTTAATGTACTAACAAGACCAGCTTTTGCAATTGATATTGTTTGTTGTTCCATTGCTTCATGTAATGATGCACGATCATTTGAATTCATTGTTGTAAATTCATCAACACAACATACACCACCATCAGCCAATACTAATGCTCCACCTTCTAAATGCCATCCATCAGTATCCTTAAATATTTAAATAAAATAAAAAACAAAATTAAATAAAATATATATTTTTTTTATTAAATAATTATTAACATACTTTAACAGCTGCAGCAGTTAAACCAGCTGCTGTTGTACCAATTCCAGTTGTTAATACTGATCTAACAGCTAATTTAGCAGCAGCACGAAGAACTTGTGATTTACCAGTACCAGGATCACCAATCATTAATAAATGTGGTTCACCACGTACTCTAACACCAGTTGAATTTGTTTTTGGTACACCACCAGCAAGAACAATTGCTAATGCAAGTTTAACAGTATACATACCAAATAATTGAGGACAAATTGATGCAAGAATATTATCTCTTCCAACAAGTGGTGAATCAATATATTTATTCCAATAATCATCAAATATATTTTTCATTTCATTTACAGAATGATTTGAATCAACAACTTTTCTTAATACTGTTACACAATTAGCAATCATTATTGTTGATATTTCTGTTCTTCTACCTTGTGTTAATGTTGACCATCTTCTTATAATAACACCACCAATTTCAACATCATCACCTGGTGAACATTTATCAACTAAATCATCAAGTAAAATAACTTGCATACCAACATTATAAGAACTACTTGTTTCAGTACGACATTTTTCTTGTATTTTAACTTCTTGATAATCAGCACAATCATCACCTTGTAAACTTGGTACTGGAATAATATTTTTTGCTTGACATGCTTTACAATTTTTAATATCATCAAATGTTTGACGTTCCCAATCATACTATTTATATAAAAATAAAATAAAATAAAATAAAAATAAATCCATTTATTTAATTGATAATTTATTATTAATAATTACCTTGACTTCAGTTACAAAATCACATTTTTTACAAGAAAATTTTTTCATTAATTTAATAACTGATGGTTGTGATATTCTTACTGTTATACCAGTTGTAGAAACAAGTTCACCAAAATCATCTTTATGTTCACGTATTGGAACTGATTTTATTCTTGTATGAACTAAATGTTTTATTGACTGATTATAACTATCATCAATAATTTTATTTTGTGCTTTTATTATTGATTCATCACAAATTTTTAAATATTTTCTTGGTGATAAAAGTATATTCCAAGCATTTGTTTTATCTTCTTCTTGTAAATCTACAAAACTTGAATTAAAATTATATTATTAATCTACCAAATTGTATTATTTATTTATTTATTATTAATTACAACTTACCTCACATAAATTGAATAATGTTTGCTGGTATCTGGTGAATTTAAAATTTCTAGTAGATCATCAGTATGAAACTTAATAAAATAATCAGTCAGCATTGTTGCAGCATGTGTTATTGTCTATTTGTTTATTTGTTTATTATTCATCAATATTCATTGGACCAAATAGATGAAATATTTTACAAGGCAGTACCACAAAAAATTTGTCTCTTTGTTTTTCGAAATTTACTTATTAACATATTTTAAATAATTAATGAAATGTGATGATAAATAAACCAGCATGTTGAACTTTTAAAAAAATATATTGTTGATTTGTTGATGTTTATTATTATTATTATTATATAAAATATAATCATTGAAGTAATAGTTTGAATTTTTAACACAATTGCAGCACCAGTGATCAGCTGTTTTCTGTTATATTTCTCTTTCTAATTTGACAACAATTGTTTTGATGTTTTTTGTGTTTTTTTTTCTATAATATTTACAGATGAACATCAAACTTTTGTTAATTAATAATATTATTTATAATTTTTTGAAATAATTATGACAACTTTAACTCATGTTCAACGTGTTAGAATACTTTATAAAACAATATTAAAACTTCATCGAGGATTACCAAATGAAATGCAACCACTAGGAAATAATTATTTACGTGATGAATTTAAAAGACATAAAAATTGTAATCCAGCTGAGGCACATGTTTTTATGAATGAATGGGCGGTAATTAAATTAATAATTAATTAAATAATATACTTATAAATCATTGAAAAATTATTATTATATTTTATATAAATTTTATTTTAAGAATTATGCATTATCACTGGCTGAACAACTTGGTTTACGTGGACCTATAAGTTCTAAAAAACTTGGCAAACCTCTTCAAGATGATCATTTAAAAAATATGAAAGACGAACAAATTCATCAATTATATGAACTTATGCTTGCTGCTAATGGAATTGAAGATAAAAATTAATATAATATAGTGTTTATCCTATATGTGTGTGTGTGTAATTAAAAACTATTAAATAAATGTGTAAAAATAATTAAAAAAAAAAAAAAAACTAAACATTCATTTTATAACTAGAAAAAAAAAAATTATACAAGCACTTGTTTATGCTTCATCATGTTGCTAACCTCGCTATCTAAATGACGTGTTTCTTGTGCAAAAAAAAAAAAAGAGTTAATAAATAAAAATATAAATAATTTAAATGATAATTTTGTTTTTAAATAATAATTAATAAATGTTAAAAATGAAGCCTTGGAGAGAAGCTGCAAGTATAATCTTGTGTGCTCGTAATAGAAAAAAAATGAACAAAAAAATATCACCAACAATTGTAAGTATAGGATATTTTAATAAAATTATATTATATATGTAATTAATTAAATAAAATTAAATTAACAGTTTCAGTATGATTATAAATTATTGGGTTTAAAACGTCATAAAGATTCATCATTTATGCCAGAACATTATGTATTTCCTGGTGGTGTTATTGAACAATCAGATGCTGATTTAAAATGGAATAATCTTTATTTAAAATTTGGTTTTGATAATAATAGTTTTAAATCATTATTACCAAATACAAATACAAGACCACATGTATTTAATAAATTAAGAAATAATGAATTATCAAGAGAAATATCATTAAGAATAACAGCAATCAGAGAAACATTTGAAGAATGTGGTATTTTAATATGTAAAAAATTAAATAATAATAATATACATTCATCATTATGGGCTGATAATAAAAATTTTGGTAATTATTATTATTATTTTTTTAAATTATTATTTAAATATATATATATCATAAAAGTTTTTAGATTATCAAAATGATGTTATGATTAATTGGCAAAAAAGAGTACACAATGATTCAAATGAATTTTATCGAATGTGTGATAAATTTCAATGTTATCCAGATATTTGGTCTTTACATGAATGGAGCAATTGGTTAACACCAACAATATTTAGAAATAAAAGATTTGATACAGCATTTTTTATGACTTTTATGGAATCACAACCTGATGCACATTTTGATTCAACTGAAATGGAAGATTTACGTGTATGTATTATAATAATTTTATATATTTGTTGATGATATTATCTGTTGATTTTTAAAATCAATTATTTATTTATTTATAATATTATTGATGGACATTTGATTATTATTATTATCAGTGGGATTATCCAGATGATTTATTAAATCAATCAAATGGTTTATTATTAGCTCCACCACAGTACTATGAAATTGCACGAATTGGTAAATTTGAATCATTGGATAATTTATTTGATCATGCTGTTGAACGTAGTCAAATTGGTTGTCATTTAAATATGCCAGTAAGTCAAATAATTTGAATGTTTTAACAAGAAAAAATATTAAATAAATTAAATATATATTTTAATCAACAGGTTAAAGTAAAATTATCAGATGGAAGTGTTTATTTATTACCAGGTGATTCATTGTATCCTGAAAAAATAAGTTTAACTGATAAATTTGAACTTGATAAATCAAACATAAGTATAAATGAATATCGTAATTTAGCAAGTGTTAAAAATCGTATGGAATTTTATGAATTTCAAGTTCAAAGAATTGTATCTGATAATTATCAATCAAATGATGGTCATTTATCACCAATGACAAAATCATCAATTAATATTAAAATTAATAAAAGTAAATTATAAATTTATATTTTAAATAAAACAATAACAATTTCTTTTTCAAAATTATTTTATTGAAAATAAAAAAAAAAAAAATATATACTCGTGGATTAATTAATCATACTGTTAATATTATATTTGCCAATAAACCTATATTTACAAAAAATTTTTAAACGAGGCAATGATTTCAAGTTGAAATAATATTAATAATAATAATAATTTTATATTTAAATAATAATTATAAATTTCCTTAACCCCGTTTATACAGCCAGGAGGAGAAATTAATATTTTTATTTTTATTTTTTTTATATTTTATTTTCACAATGATTGATTTAAATATAAACGTCATTTTCTTTTTCTCTTTTTTTACTCAGTGATTATTTTTATTTATATAAAATGTTAAGAAAATTTTTTATTTTTTAAAATAATAAAATCAACTCACAAGGCGTGAATCCGTATCCCACGATGTGATTTCACTTTGAATAAATATTACTTAATCCTCACTAGCTGTATATATATTTAAACTTCGAGGTACTCACTTGAATATTCAATCATTTGCCTCAACTTAATTATAGTCATTATTTTTATATTTGTTTTATGAAATGAGATGTAGTAGTTGATTGTTTATGTTTTTTTAATTATTTTTCTATATGATTAAAATTATATTAATAATTATTATATCTATTGTAAACAATTTATCTAAATTTTATATTTAAAAAAATGATTTAGGCACATTATATTTAAATATCCTCAACATATTTGCTATTTTTTTTTATCAAAAAATTTATAATCTAATGAATATTATTATATTTTAAATTAATAATAATAAACCAACTTTTTATTTTTTAAAAAAATGAATGATTGATTTATCTATCATCTAGCTATTGAATATCATGAATTGCAAATTAATTTTTTTTTTTAAATGAATATAGTATATAATGCAATTTTAATTATTGGCTAAAGTAAGTCGGTTTTATCATGATTATTTTCGAGTAAGCCATTTAAAAAAAAGTTTAAAAAAAAAAAAAGATAAATAGCAAACTCGAAGGCTTAATCAAATAATCGTAATTAGCATTTTCTCCTTGCGTGTAGATTTACACGTTCAGTCATTCATCCAACAACATTAATTTGTTGTTTGTTTTGTTATTTTATTTTTTTTTTGTTCTTATAAAATTGAGAAAAAAAAAAAATAAAATAAAAAAAAAAAATTGACGTCTTTGATGAAGACTGATATTTATTATAATTATTTTTAGTTATATTCAGTCCAAATAATATGTTGTCTTGTTGATAATTAATTGATACGTCCTTTGTGTGTCATGTAGCTTAAACTATCACTCAATAATTTTTCTCTACTTGCACGTCTTATTCTCGAACAAAGAATTAATAATGTACCAATCATCAAACAAATAAATGCACAACCAACACCAACAATTGTACTAACAACTGATGATCTTAAACAAACACGATCACCACTTGGACTGCTTTCACTTATACCTTAAAAAAAAAAAAAATTAAAATTAATATTATAATTTATTATAAATTATTATTAAATTATTTATAATAATTATTACCACTATTTGATAATGATGAAGATGATGAAGATGATGATGATGATGATGCTGTTGAATTTTGAAATACTTCTGGTTCTCCTTCACCTTCTTGTAATACTCTTAATGATTGAAATAAATTAACATTTTCTGATAGACTTGTTGCTGGTGTTGTTGGACCATCAATAGCCAATGATCTTTTAGCAACATTTTTAGAATTTCTCCAATGACAAGGTTGACTCTGTTAATATTAAAAATAAATAAAAATTAATATTTAATTTAATAAAAATAATAATAATAATAATAAAAATTTAACATACTGGACATCTTCCATGACACATTCTAACATCACACTCAATATAAAGTGCTGGTGAACCAGTAAATCTAAATGTTTTCATATATGCAAATACTTGAGTTTCAAATAATCCACTTTCTGACCATGAACCACGAAATTTACTAATAAGTTTATCATCAACTGGACAACCATATTGATCAATAAGTTGAATTTTTTTATTACCACCATTATGTGCATAACAATCATTAACAACAATATCAAAACCATCATATTTACTTCTCATATAAATAATAAGAGTCAATGGATCACCAACTCTAACTGGTCCAGCTACTCTTGTACCAGTTGTACCAAAACCATATCTTATTTCCATATAACATTCTGGTGGTTGAAGTGTAAATACAACTGGATTACCTGTTGCAACTCTGTTTTAAATAACACACAAATATATATATATATAAAATAAACTAATTTATATAATAATTAAAAAAATAAATATATAATATAATTATAATAAACTTACTCAACATCTAAAAATGGAAATGTTACAGTTTTCCAAAAATCATATCCATATTCACATGTTACTTTAAAATGTTCATCATAATCTTCTTCAATAATTGGATTATATTGTACTGTAACTGTATTCCACATGAGATTTTTCTATATATAATAAAAATAATAATATTAATAATAATAAATATAATATTATTTTATAAATTTAAATTGTTTAACTGACTGTTGGATTTTTTCTACTATCCTGATGATGAGTATTTTCACCAAGGGTGCCGCAACGATTTAACTGAATATAAAACTCGTAATAATCTCTTCCAGTACCATTGACGTACATGCAGTCAGGATCATAAGAGTAGCCTGTAATTAACAACAATTGTCTCAGCACGATCAACAATTTGATACGGTTGAGATAAATCGATATCGTTTTTTTTTTTCACTCTTTTATTTTCAATCTATAAAGAGTGTTTTGTTTCGCACTGGTAAACACTTGTTATTTTCAAACTAACTATATTTTTATTTGCTATTTAAATTTTTTTTTTTTTTTAAATATATTTTTCAAGAATAATAATTAATCTTTTAGATTATATTATTACAAGTATTATTTTATAAATATCATCAATGACGACAATTAAAATAATATATCAATGACTAGATGAATTTTATATTTTTATATTTTATAAATAATAATATAATTTTAATTTGATTAAAAATAGATAATATTATAACACATGTCTTACCAGCTGAATACAATAGACCAGCAAAAGATCCATTAAAACCAATTCTTATCTTCATGTAGTCATCTTGACATTCTGCTTCAATATCTTTAATCAAAAATATTATTTCATCAAATAATCATCATTAATAATAATGTAATTTAATTTATTAAAATAAAAAAATTCATGACAATATAGATCCATTAGTTGCTTAATATAAAAATAATTAAATAACAATTAAAATAATAATAATAATAATAAAAGTTGATTGTTAATGATGATGATGATGATGATAGCTGCAATATCGGATGTGTGGATATTATAATAGAGCTTGATTTCCGTTGAAGAATCCGGTCATCGATGGTAAGTGAAAGTTGTTTAAAATTCTGGTTTGTTTAAATTGTATTTATATATATATATTTATTTGTGTTAATATATTTTATAAATAGACACATGTTTTTTTTTTTTTTTTGATAAGCAAGTTGAATATTAAGTTGTAATTTTGTTCATGTTGGTGGCAACATGACGACGTAACGACGAGAGAGTAAATATAAATATCTAATACTATTACTGATCAAATGACTGGATAGTCATGCTTGAGATGACACAATATAAAACTATGATACAATATATTTATTATAACGCTTTTACTTATTCAACTGAAAGGAACATGTGTATTTTCTCTCAAATCTTATTACTTGACAAATAAAAATTTTATTATTCTTGTTTTGTTAAATTACATGGACTTTATTTTTATATAAAATAAAAAATAAATATTAAATCTAATAATATATATAATAATATTACAAGATAAATTATTTATTTTTTCAAACAGGTGTTGAAGTTAAAATATAAAAAAAAAATATTAAAATTGCAAACGTGACAATGACAATTGTGAAAAATAAAATATGAAAAAAAGAAATATACATAAGAGGAAAAATATTTGTAAAAAAAAAAAAGAAAAAAATAATATAATATGAAAATTACTAGATAAAAAAAAATATATATATAAAATTCAAAAAGGCAGTGAAGAATTTATGAGAATTGGTCTCCGAGAATGCAGCACTAAACCTATAATCGTTGATTCTTCGCGTAATTGACGATTCCATGGGGCGTTCAGTAGAGTTTGTCGGTGGGTTTGTCTTCCGGGCCTTGGTCTCTTGTTGTTCTGATGCAAAATGTATAAAAAAATATAAAAAATATAAAAAAAAATAAAAAAAGTACAAGTTAAAGTCAAGATAGTAGAATAAAACGAAGAAAAAGAAGAAGAAAACGATAAAGACAGTTTGGTCCCATCAAAGTCCTTGTGATTTATTTTTTATTTTTTTTTTTTTTATTTATTTATTTTTCTCAACATTTATTTATTTTTCTTTAGTTATATCCACCTTTCACGCTCTGCATCGTTGTCTTTAGATTTCTGTCAAAGCAAAAGTATCCTTCCTGTTTCCCACTGGTACATCTGACATTTATCAGATTAAGATAATCAACATCATCATCAACATCAACAACTTATTGAAACTTGGAGTAAATATATTTTTTTTAAAATATAATTATACATATTTTTGATGAATAAATTATAAATATTATATGATATTTATTGTTAAATTATAACAAACAAATACCTTGACTAATTGTCATGACATTGAGACATGCATCAAAAAAATTGTAAAAAAAAAAAAAAAAAAAAAGTATATTATTGCACGCAGTGTCAGTGGTATGCTTACGCATATATAACTTCCAACACCGTTTTAATTGGTTTGACTTAAAAAATATAACGGTAATAAATCAGACATATGATGTTGTATTTAATTTTAAACGACGACTGTCTATTATGTAGGCTAATCTTTGAGGTCCATGTGTCACGCAATTTGTCTGTCACTGCATAATTATTTGTTCTTTCTATGAAATATATTTTCTTTTTTTTTTAAATATTTTTATTAATATTAAAATGTTAATAATAATAATAATAATAAAATATAAATATAATTACGTTGAACTCTTGTTGTATTAGGACGATATTTACGATGTTCACGATCCCAAGTTTCTGGATGTCGTCCCCATTCATCAGCATCAATATTAGGACCAGTTGATGCTGAATTTTTAGCTACACCAGTTGGTACAGTTTGTAATGTTTGTAATGATTGAAGATTTGTACTTGGTAATCTACTTTTTTGTAATGATGGAACTGGTACATATGATCCACCTTCACCAACATATACAACCTATAAATAATTTTTGTATTATTATTTTATTATTAATCATCATGTTTATTATATGTATAACGGTTTTAAAATTTTTTCATTTATATATTTGTTTGAAGAAAATAAATTATAATCATGTCATTATTATTTGTTTATCATTATTGTCAAGACGTCAACAAGTATCACAAGTATGTATATATATGTATTAATATCATCAACTCAACCAGTGGTTTTTATTTATATTATTTTTATTAACGGTTTTGTGGTTCTGATTAATTTTGCAAGTCATTTATCAAATTATAATTTGTACACGAGCCAACATTTAATAATAAAAAGCCAAATCATCAAAAAAATTTTATAATTGATTTTTAATTTAATATATATTTATTGATTTATTATTTTATTTTTAAATTAATTTTTATATTATTTAATATAATTATATAAAAGATTATTGATATAATATTTTACTATTTTTTAAATATAATAGATTGCATAAATATTAAAATAGCCAAGTTGAATATAATCGTTGCATCTCATCTGTTTCACTGAGCATATCTTTTGCCAAGTCAACCAAGTCAACCAAGAAGTTTCTATTCTGCCACTTTATATATATATATATATGTAAAAATAAAATAAAAAAATAAAAATATAGTCGACGGGTTCTTCCTGTTTGATGGTGATGGTACTTTTAACCAGAGTCCTCAAAGAGAAAAACCCGTTCATCGATCAACTATTCAACAAGCGGAAACTTACGGATTCACTTGGCATTAGTTACGAAAATTCCTGTCTTCATTTTACTACGCAAATATATATATATATATTTTTTAATACTTTTCTTTTGTTTATTGCTCTTTTTTTAAAAAAAAATTAAAACGCATATGCAAAAATTTTCTAATTGTAAATGCAGTTATAATGTAATAAAATAATAATGAGAAGTTTGACAGTTGTGAAATCTAGATATAAAATCAAAGTCGATTAAGTAGTTGGTATATTTATATTTACAACTTGAAATGTGATATTATAAAAATGTCATTAATGTAATTTTATAATAAAATAATTTAATGAAACTTACGGTATCTTGATCACTTGCTTCGTGTGTCAAGGACTCTCGTGTTTCCGTTCGATTTATTTGTAAATCATCCTCAGGACCAGCACCACTACCAGCCCAATAATCTTCAGTTGTATCTTCTATAATTGATTCAGCACTTGTTCGTTCCATTACCTCTGGCAATTCAATACTCGTTCCCTTTTATAAAAATATTATTTTATATATTAATTTAAATATACATGTATATTAACAGTTAGAATTAAAAATATTTTTTTATATAATATATATAGAGCTATTTTAATATTCAAAAAATATTAATTTATATTTTTTTATTATTAACTGTATTTAAATTAAAAATTAAATATATATTTTTTAAATAAATTACCCAAGAATTATTGATGCTGGTTATAAGAAGGATCCACGTCATTCTGAAATGGAAAAAAAAAAAATATGATAAAAAATTATTGTATATAAACAAAGTACACACCTTGTATTTAAAATATTAAATTAAAATTCAAAATAACAAAAAAAAATGAAATATTTACTTGTTTATTAACATTGTATGTAAATTAATATTTAAAAAAAAAAACAAAAAAAAAATGTTTAAATTTGTTGTTTGGATCTTTAACAGTTGTTGTTTATTTTTTATTTTTTTTAATATATTTATTTAATGACAAAAAAAAACTACAAGTAGATAATTTGATAATTTTGTTGTTGCAATTGAATATATTTAAATTGTGAAAATTATTTATTTAAATTGAAAATTCTAGTTAAAAATCTGTATTTTCTAAATTTTTTATAATCAAAAAACATTTTCAAGAATTTATTCTCGTAGAAATACATTGACCTATTTATATAAAAAAAAAAAAAAAAAACACATAAAATCCATCAAATCATCAGCCCATGATGATTCCAAAATGATTCAACAACCGCAATATAAACAACATCAATTTAAACAAGTTAAATTAACCCAATAACAAGTATCAAAAAAATAAAAAATTCCATATATTGATAAAATAAATAATATAAAAGGTTTAATAATAACTAATGCAATATTTATGTGTTAAAAATTAATAATAAGCAATAATATATATAAAATAATAAAAGTTTCAATTACATTTGATTATAAATGCGGTATGCCTTTGGCAAATTAATATAATAATATATAAACCTTAAAAAATAATAAACACAATGCGGTGATTTTGACCTAGTGAATTTATAAAAAAAAAAAAAATTACATACACCACTAACACGCAATTCAAACATCCGTAATATGTGCAAGTTAATTCACAGTGCAAGTATATATTGAAGATATATTATCATATAAACAACATACTGAATGTCTCACACATTGCGTGTTAAACTATATATGAGAATAAATTATAAAAAAAATATTTTAAAAAAAAAATATGTACTTTATGAAAAATGAATGACTGTAGCAATACCAGTGGTATGTTAAGAAAACTGTATATTATTTTTGTTGGCATTACAATATAACTTTTAGCAATAAAAAAAATAAAAAATAAAAAACAACAAAAACAACAACAACAACAACACTACCAGGCGCGTGCTCAACTTATCTTTTTATATTTTTTTTATCATTTTTTTTTTCTTCATAAGTACATAATTTTAATTTTTTTTTTTTTTCAACATTTACGTGTGCGGTTGGTATATAACTAAAAGTACATGATGACGTGATGGTATTTTTTTTTTTCTATAAAAAAAAAAAAAAAAAACTGATCGAGCTATTCGTCGATAATTATAATTGGGAATAATTTCCGGTTTGCGTGTGGCAACATGGTATTAATAAATAAACAACAAAACAAATAAATATATAATTTTTTTTAATTAAATTTAAATTAAATAATTTACTAATTAAATTACATATTAATCAATATATTTATAAATTATATATATATAATTTTAAATGGGTAATTTAAATAAATAAAAATATATTTTTAATGCGTAAAATAATAAAAGCTCCTTAGGATATGTATATATTTATAAAAAAATATATAAAAAATAAATTCAAGTATATCTTGTGGTTTAAAAAAAATATATATAAATGCGGATGTATATATAGACAAGAATCATACTAAATGTGGTTTTGAAATATGAGTATTTGATTTTTAAAATAATGCAAAATGATATTGTACTTGAGGGGGTTGTTTATATGGAATATATTTTAAATTATAATCATATAAATATAATGATAATGGATATATAAAATAAAATAAGTGGACGTATGTTATGTAGATCCTTTAGGGATATATTTTATTTTATTTTTATTTTTTTTTGAATTTATATATATAAAACGGCATAATAATTACGTAATGATGGTACATTCAATGTAATGTGTGTATATATAGCAACAGTTTGATCTAATTAATGGATATATTGCAAGAAAACTTGAAATTATTTATTTTTTTATTTTAAATTTCATTGGGCGGAGTCAGGCAATACCAAGTCTGATTTTACTTTGTATATTATCCAACACAACCTGCCGTTACAAACTGTTTTTTTATTTTTTTATTTTTTTATTTTCATTATTCTTTCACTGGGTCACGTTTCGAAGGTGAAACATCTGTTTTTTTTCTTTGCTGTAATTTAATACTACTGAATTTTCAGTGTAATGATCATTTTCCGCAAACCATAGATAAATATCTTAATGATCAAAAAATATAAAATACAAAAGAAAAATTATTAAGCTGATAAATACAGGGATAAGGAAAAAATAAAGTTTTTTTTTTTTTTTTTTTAATTTTTAAATTTAAAATATATATATTTGGATTTAAGATATAAATTTTTTTGATATATAATTGAAGAATAAAATACCTTTTTAATATCATTGAAATATAAAATTTTAAATTAATAGATTAACGGTAATATTGTGTATATATTATATATAAATTAGATAAGATATTAATGCAGTGTGATTTTTTTTTTGTTACATATTATTTTTAAAACAGATATTCCCAAGTTTGTTTAACTCAATGAGAAAATATTTATATACTATAGAAATAAATTAAAAAAAATAATATGTAATAAAATTTTATCAGTAAGTTTGATCGTTCTAGAAGCCTAGTGTATCATTATTATCATTCAACTAATTATTGTCATCATTATTTTATTTTTATAACTTGTAAACAACAATGAACAAAATTTGTGTCACTTTTCTGGTTCAGTTATTATTTTTTTTTATAATTTTAAATAAATTATTTCACACAGTTATTTTCATTTAATAAGTAATTAAATAATTATTCTCATAAAAATTATAAAATTAAAAAAAAATATTAATCAATTATTTATTTAAACAATGTAAAAAAATTAAATAAGTTTTTTAAATTTATTTTTTATTTTAATGTAGGTCAGTTTTTATTCTTGGAAAATAATATAGGTAAATTTTTTTTTATGCAAAGTTTAAAAGGACACAATACGAATTAAAAACAAAATAAGAGAATAAAAAAAAAAAAATATATACGACCCTATTCTTGGAAATTACTACGCATTGAAATTATGAATCAATTTTTTTATTATGAATAAAATTTAAAGGGACACAATCGATTTGTTGTGAATGAGAATTGAAAACAAATAAGAGAGAGAAAAAAAATAAAAAATACGACCCTATTCTTGGAAATTACTACGCATTGAAAATTATGAATGAAATTATTTTTATTTTATATTTAATTTTTAAATTCATAAATTTTATAAATTAAAAATTAATAATTTAATTAAAAAAATTTAATAAATAAATATATTATTTAATTTTAAATTATTAAAATAAAATGAAATAAATTTAAATTAATTTTTTATAATAAAATTTATAATTTTAAACAAAGATTTTTCATCAAATTATTTCATTGTAAATAATAAAATAATATTAATATCCTTGAAGTTATAAAAATATATACCGTTGTAATTTTTCAAATGAGATTTTAAACCCTATTAAACATATATTTTATCATAACATTAATTTAATATTAAAATAAAAAAAATAATAGTTTAAAGATAAATGAATTAGTTTATAATAAAAAAACGTATATATACAACAAAATAATGAGTTAAAAAATAATAAAAAAAATAGATAAATAGATAAATTAGTATATAAAAAACTAGTTCATTTTCTTAGTTTTATAATATGCATAAAAAAAATAATAAACAAGATAACAACAAATAAAAAATTAAATAAACTGAGTGCAAAACTTTGTTTGGTAAATTGCCAAGAGGTGTATTCAATCTTCTCATTTTCTGATCTATTTTAAACGGTATAATCGTCATCGTGTGTGCATATTATATCCTCAGGTAAAAAAACGTCAAATTCTCATTTATAAACTGTCGAATAAACAGCTGTAAATATAGTTTATATATTTATATTTATTTATGTATACTAGTTAACACAAGTAGCAACAACCGCGCCCTTGTCCCAAGGCCACAACATATCAAGATTTAAAAATATTTAAAAAAAATTAATAACAATATAAAAATGATGATTATGATGAGGATGATGATGGTGATGATATAAAAATAACACCTGTTATCCTGAGGCATATATTCACATAAATATATAAATTTAAACTTTAAAAAAATTTATATACAGCTTAATTGCAGAATCCATATGTGAGAATTATAAAGCGGCATATGATAAAACAAAGTCAATGTTATAAAATAATTATTGAAATATAAAATTAATAAAAGTACATATAGTTTTTATAAAAATGTTTAATCAACAAATGATTATAATTTTTTTTCTTATTTATATATTAACTAATAAATAATATTAAAAATTAAAAATGTAATTGGTTTTAATGATAATTAATTTGTTTATAAATTAAAAGTTATTACATATATATTTGATGAATCGGTTCAATGATTTGAATATTTAATTAATTATTTTTTATTAGTTAAATATGTATTGTTTAAATTAAATATAAATATTTATTTCTTTGTTATAAATAATTTGAAAATATTTTTTTAAATGTTAATTTTATTGTTGTGAAAATAAAATAAAAATTGTTTGTTAATTTATAGATGATGGAATAATATTATATTTTTATAAATAAAAAAGTAGCTGTTTTAATATAAATTTTATCGTGAATATTTAAATTTATGATTGAGTATTTGAAATAAATATAATTTTAAATAAAATATTAAGATTTATTTAGAGTATATATAAATTCAAGTTTATAAAAATAATTTTTAAGTATATAAAGTAGAAAATCGTGTTGGTATTAACTATAAAAGTTGTTGATTAGATAAAGATAACATCGTCATAAATCTTGAAATGAAATAAGGGAATAAACAAATTGTAAATAAATATATGTATTATCAGCTGTTTATACATTTCAACTTGTTTATATACAATCAATCTTTAATTTTTATAATAAATATAAATAAATAAAAATAATACATGTAACTTAGTTGATAAGTCAACAGAATTTTATTTAAAAAAAAAATTATAATTACAACAAAATAATAATGTAAATAAAAAACGAAAAAATTAATCAAATTTGTTAATAAATTTACAAGAATTATTTATATATATTTTATTAAAATACTAAATACTTTGTTAATATCAAACATGAAAATATCCAAAGATGATTCAACAAAATATCATAAAAAAATTACAATATTATTTTTTAAATAAAAAATAAAAAATTCTTACAAGTGTATATATATTCAATTGAAATAATTCCAGCAATGAGTCAACAAAATAATCCCAACTTAAAATAATAAAAAAATATACAGCAAGTATCCAACAAATACTTACAAAACTGCATATAAATATTTTACAAAAATAAATTAAAAATATATCCCAACAAAAAAATAATTAAAATATATAAATTTTAAATATTCATTGTTAATATTTATTAAAATAAATTAAATATTATTCAATAAATATGCAAGAAAGGAAATTTGTTTCTACTTGAAAAATTATATAATCAACCACGCATAACATCACAGCAAAAATCAACTTCCGGTATCTAAAAATAATTTAAAAAAAAAATATTTAAAAATAATTTATCAACTGATATATTTTTCATAAAATTAATTAATATTAATTCATCAATTATATTATAATTTAATTTATATTTTGTATTAAATTTTATGTTAAATATTTGTGAGAAAAATAAACATTCAATATATTTATATTCAAAAGAAAATATAAAAATAAAAAAAAAAATAGTAAATATTAAAATTGGTCTAAATGACGTCATATATATTTTATGTTGTAAAATATATATTACCGTTAAGTTGTTGCATCTATTTTAACAATTAATAACAGTACAATGCAATGTACCGGTATATTTCCAATTTTCGATTCATAATTCAACATCTTTAGTATCGTTTTGCGTCCTTAACATTAAGATACAGGACAATGGTTAAAACGTCTTGGAGTATGCCACACTTAAATGAGTAGACCCATTCCTTTTTATATTTTTTTTTTTTTTTTAATTATTATTATATATTATACATTTTGTTTTTTAAATTTTATTATAACCAACTGTCATGCTCGATGACTTTGCAACAACTGACCTAACTTGGCTATTTATTTATATTTTTTTTAATATTTAAACCAAAGTGTCGTCATTTGATGGATAAGAAATGTTTTTGACCTTAGACAATATTATTTTTACGCTTCACTAAAAAATCAATTATTATTTTTATATTTTATTAAAAGTATTATTTTTATTTTTAAAATTTTTATGTATATAGTTTTGCCTCATGAAACACAAGTTTAATTTTAAAATGACAAATTGAATTTACATCCTAAATCGATTACAATTGAAGGTCGACCGACAAATTGAATGAAAATTATATTTAAATAAAAAAAAAAATTTACTTGAATGATATTATTGTTATATATTTTTTTTAATTTTTTTTTTTTTTTTTGTAAATTTAATTAAAACAATAATATTATATTTTATAATGGATAAAACCACATCAAAATGATGCTTTTTATATATATATTTAATTTTAATAAAATAGTGTTTGAATAGTTTCCCACGATCTTTGTGGCTTGTTTCACAGCCATACTGATGATGTTGACTTTAGACTGTAGAAGCTGGATAATCTTTGAAGAAGAGTCATGATGGTGCAGGACACGTTTATATATACGATAATTTTAAAATATACATTACGATGCCTCCGGAATATCATGAGCTTAATATAGACACGATTTTAGTATCACTTAATTTTCTACTTGTCTTTATAAATGATGATGTCATAATTAATGTGTATAATAATAATTTATATGTTATATACAAAAAAGACAAAAAACCACTTGGTATAACTTTTATTTTGGTAATTTTTAATTGATTAAAATTATTAATTTTAATTAAATTAAAATGTAATAATATATACAAATAAAATTTAATTTAAAAATTTAATGACATTGAAAAGTGGTATATATGCATCTGTATATAAAAAATGAAACATTAAAATAGTTGTACAGTTGTGTACCATGTTTATATAAATTCAATGACACAAGTTACAACAAGAGCAAGATCAACGTTCGACCTTCCTTTGACATAACAACTTGGCCATCACACTGAATCAGTGTCTTGACTCGTATAACATAGTCAAAGTAAAATTGACAGTACACATTTGCCTGTCTAAATGGCCACCCAGTTGACTCAAACATCCCGTAATATATAAATTTTTTTTCATCATCATCATCATTGAATGTACACCACAAATACAATATCAAGTTACTTTCCCATTTTACCAGTATCATAATCAACCAGTTTGATATATATATACTTAACCGATCGACACATTTCACAGAGAATTTAATATTAACGGCCATCAATTAGCTACAAGACCAGTTTTTTATTTATTTATTTATTTTTTTTAATAATCAAACAACATCATCATCGTCATTGCCTAGAGAAAATATATATATTTTTTATGTGGCTGAGTAATTGCGTTAAATGTATATAATATTTCATTTTTGATGGGAAAATATTATAATAATTATTATATATTTTTATTAAAAACAATAGAATATATTTAACTATGAAAGGTGAATAATCCTTAACCGGAAATTTTACTTGATCTGAATAAATTTTAACGCTGTCATCCGAAACAATAAAAAATAAAAATTGTAGTTATACTTTTTTTTTTTATACAATTTATCATCATTATGTTTAAATTGCAAATATTCAAAATACAAAACTCATAAATATATGATCTGATATTTAAATTATATAAATTTTATAAAACCGTTATAGAAAAATACATTTTTTTTTTATTTTAAAAAAAATATTATTTCTTTTTTTTTATAAATATATATAATAAATTTTTATATTTATATATTATTGATTGTAATAATATAATATACACATGTATATGTGATAAAAAATTTGAGTACAACTATAAATAATATTGGGTCAAATAAACTGAAACAAAACTATAAAAAAATTTATAGAAAAAATAAATGCACACAGCTGCTAAGCGTATGCAGATTCCAAGGAAGTCATTTGCAAGAAAGATGTATATATATATAAGATGATGTATATTATATACATTTATATATATATTTTATATACTGTCATTTGTATATATGTGTGTTACATATATACTGCTTCAAGCTGGATGTTATTAATTATCGCAAATACCCCACAAGCTGACCATGGCAATGAGAGTTGGTAGCAAACCACCTCCAAGTCACGACTAACCCAGCTTATTACAAATTTTATTTATTTTTTTTTATTTATTTAACTAGTATATATGTTTGCCTCACCTTTTTCATTTATTTTGATATAAAAATATCCAGGAAATAAAATATCTTTTACAAAATATTAACGGCGCTTGTATCAATATCAAACAGCCTTCTATTATTATTTTTTTTTTGATATTAATAATGTTTATATTAATGTGTAACATACATAATTTTATTATTTGATTAATAAATTTATCATGTAAAAAAAAAATAAAGAAAAAGGTCAGTTGATAAATAAAATAGAGAAAGGCACAAATGTGTATACATTGGGTGAGGCACATTCGACACATTACTACATTTATGTATATCGAAATTGTTTTTTGCAATCTATTTTATTTCTAGATATATATATAATGAGAAAAATAAATAGAAAAAAAAAATTATTAAACAACAAGAATAAGAGTGAAGGAACAAAAACTAAAAAAAAATATTAAAAAAAATAATAATACGAGAGAAGACATTTACCTGGGGCGCCACGTGGAACGAAACCGTTAGATAAAGGACTTTTTTATTTATTTTTTTTTTTTTTTTTTTTAGCTAATGTAATCAAGTTAAAGCTCAGTTCAAAGATTTTTTACAAGTTCTTCAATTATTGTATTTATATTGATGTATTTTTAAAAAATTAATTAAAATAAAAATAAATTTTTTTTATTTCAAAAATATATATATATATTTCTTTAAATTGTGGAATTTTTAAGTGAAAAATCAAACTAATTGTCTTGTTCAAGTTAGATCGTGAGGATCCCCTAGCGATGGGCGTGTAATTCAAGGTCCACTGTTCCGCGTTCCAAGTTATTTTTTCTTCATGTATCCTTGGCACAAGATTACCGGGTGTTGCAACAACAAATTGCTTATTTTTTTATTTCTGATTATATTTTTATTATTATTATTTTATTTTTTTAATGTATCACAATAATACAAATACATATCAATCAATATATATTTTAGTTAAATTTATATATCAAGTTTATCTCATCATCATATTGAAAAATAAAACATCAAGAATATGAAAGAAATCATTTGAATTTTAGCAAATATCACAAGTAAAATTATATATTTTTTATAATTGATGATTGCATTTTAAATAATTTATTTGTATATGAATAATAAATTAAAATAAAATATGTATATAAAGTGGTCGCGGTGAATTAATATACAACGCGATACGCTACCTGGGTAATCAAGAGTAACGTAATTGGTGTGATCTTGACCTCGGTTCAGTCACGACTTATTGCTCAAGACTTTCATATTGCGCAACGACCCGAAGAAAGATCATTGTTGGGTTATATACATTTATTTATAATACATAATACATACAGATGAATGAATCACTTGATAAATTCCAACACCTTTTTTTTTTTTTTTTTTTTTTTTATAAATATTTTTTATTATTGTTGTTGTATAACCACACCTGACAAATAATTATCCAATCATTATTGGATTACATTTAAAACGGTACAATTTTATCTATATATTTTTATATTTTTTTATTTTCAAAATATATACCAGTATCAAATTTATTTATCATGATAGCTTAATTGGTATTTTAACTCTACAGATTTTCTTCAATTCTCATTGCGGATGGGATCAAATGATCAATAAAGGTGCAAACAACACGTGTTATTTTATTTTTAAAAAAAAAAATTTTATTTTGAATTTTTTGAAATTATTCAATGTTAAGGTAATTGGTAGCTGGATCTTGAATTTTGTATGATACCTTTGGTTGGAATCGCGCAGCTTGTTGTAAATAAATATAACCAACAGTTAAATATATGGATAACTTTTTTTATATATTTTCATTCTCGACAACTTGCAAAACTATTTATCCTTTTTATTATTCATTTTTTTTTTTTTTTTTATTATTATTTACAATATATGATGTAAATTTACACATATTTTCAGTATGTGTCTCAAGTTTCAATCATATCTGATTTTATTGTTGAAAAATATCATAAACAATATATAGGTATATTTATTCAACTTTTAATATGAATGATAAATAAAAATATATAAATAATAAATTATTTTTATATATATTGTACGACCTAGACGTAAATTGAGGTCGACATCCTTCACCATGATTTAACATATTTTTATAATATTTTTACAATCTTGAGATAAATGTTTTATATTTTTATCTATATATAGTCATATTTATTTAATATAAATTTTAATATTGTTAATATATATTTTTATATTACAGCTCTATAAACTATTTAAAAAAAAAAAAAAAACATATTTTCTTTTGCAAAACCAATTGATCAAAATGAATTGTAAAATCACCGTTTTCACTTGTTATTATATATAGCCAAAGTGATGGTATTAAAATTTTAAAATAACCGTTATAATAACAACTACTATACCTATCACGTTGTTCAGCATCACAGCTACTTTTTTTATATATATATTTACATCAATTATTTAATAGTAAAACCTATCTAATCAAGTAATGAATGCGCGCGTATTTTCAAACTAACAAACAACATATTTTACTGAGCATATTTAAAATAATTTTATAATATATATATATATATTAAAAAATAATAACAACACACCCATCATCATAATATTCGATTAAAATTTATCTATTTATTAAAGAAATCTAATATATAAAATTCAACAAAATAATATTATTAAATTCGCATATATGATCATCGATGAAAAGATTAAGTAATTGAGATGTTGTAAATTGAGTTTTAAAAATTATATAATAATATAAAGATTGAGTTAAATATTATTTATAAAAAATAATAAAAGTGAATTAACTTTTATATATATACATATAAAGAAAGTTGATAGAGGTGAGAGTGTTTGATGATACGTGTCTCATTATCCTGGATCTTGTCACCCTGACAATCATCAGGAATACATATATATATAATCAACATTTATATATATATATATATTTATTTATTTTTTTAAATTTTATTATGTTTAATGTATAAAATAGTGGGTGGTAAAGGATTTCTCCCCTCGCACCGTTAAGGTCAACGTACATCAATGCCAACCTGTGTTTAGGCAAATGACCGAGGAGGATGTATATACTTTATATTAAAAAAAAAAAAAAATAATAATAAAAAATATATTTATATATATATTACTAGTGATGTTGTATTTCTTTGTCAATTATTTATTATTATTTTAACATTATCAATTTTATAAATAAAAAAATAAAATACATTTAAATTATGTGAGAGAAATATTATTTTATTTTTTATTATTTAAATATATTTAAATGTAATTTTTTATTTATTAATGATTAATGATAATAATTATTTATAATTTTAACTATTTATTTTGTTAAAAAAAAATTTTATTTCATCTAATTATAGTAATAAATAATTTATAAATATATTAATATATCATAAAAATAAATATAAATTATTCAATGGTGTTTTTTTTTTTTATTTATTTTTAAATTTATTTTGCATAAAAGATAATGAAAAATAATTATTAAAAGTATTAAAATGATAAAATACATATAAATATAATTATAAAAACACATAACTATTTTTTCTTCTTTTTTATATATTTTTCTTCAATGTATTTGATAATGTAACCCAACAACTTGACCCCTTTTAAAACCATGTTACAACTAGCATTAATATTTCAAAATAGTAGCTAAAATTTTATACTTAAAATTAATGATTATAGTTACTATCTTTCACACTAGTATATAAAAATATTATGAAAAATAGCTCACAGTAAAAATTCACTACATCAAAATAATAATTACATACAACAAATAAAAACAACCGCGTTATATTTTACTATATTAAATTTAAATTATTATTATTATTTAATATTATATATATTTTTTGTTATTATATGATTATTAATAATAAATTTTAGATATTTTTTAAAATTAATATTATAGTCAAGAATAATAATAACTATTAACTTTTGTTTTTTAAAAAATTTATATTTGAATTTTATTTTTACAAAGTATTTATGATGTTTATTATAAAAATATAAAAATAAAAAAGTAAAAAATTTGCGGAAATAAAAATATATAAATTTGATAATAATGATGATGATGATGATGTTGGTGGTGGTGTACCATGATGTATATGATAAATCGGAGTAAAAAAAATTATTCTCAGTGTGATCGTAAAAATACTTTTACGATTCTCTTTGAATTATCATGTTCGGGAAGTAAGGCAGCCTTGAATATGCATCAATCATTTTAAAATTATTTCATGGTGTTTATAAATATAATATACTTAAATTTTTAATATTTTTAAATAATTTATAATTATATATATTTTTTTAAATTAAATTTAAACTTAAAAAAAATTATTCATTTATTCGTTACTGATAAATCAGTTTGTCTAATCATCCAGATTGCCACCCGCGAATCGCGAATGTATAAAAAGTTTCACGTAAGACTAACGAACTGAAATAAATAAAAAAAATAAATATAAATAAAAGAAAGAAGAAAGGTAAAAAAAAACGAAGGACAACAAGTAGAAGAAGAGTTCATGAGAAACATCTTTATCATTTAATCTAGACCCTGATGGGATCCAACTACTTCAGAGTCAGCTGACGACATAAAAAAAATATAAAAAAAAATATATTTTTAAAAAAATAAATACATTATTTGTTTATTTATTTTTGTTAATTCAAATCATCAAGTATAAATTTATATCTATTCAATTGATTGTATATATAATATGTGTGTTTATCTTTGTTGAATTTATAAATCTAAATCGCTCTCGTTTTCTTTAATCAAACAGACGTCTTGTTTATTTTACAGTATAAAATTTGCAATGAGCATATTATTGGCTATTCATTAACTTGTAATTGACTTTTCAATACCAAATGAAAATAAATTGGTCATTCGTTGTTGATTTTTTCAACACGGATTTTATAATGTATACATACAAACATTTTTTATATTTTTTATTTTACTGATGTTGTTGGAGACTATGTTAAAAGTTTAAACATAAATTACAATTTTTGTAATTATTTAAAATTTTATTATTATTTTTATCATTTTGTCAATAATTATTTTTACTAATCAATTTACCAATAAAATAAAATTTGCAATTGTAAATAATTACATCATTGAAAACCGAAAAATAATTTATATTTTAAAATTTAAAAAAAATTATATCTTTTTTTTAATTAAATAAATAATTTATATCAATAAAAACAATTTTAATTATAAATTTTTAAAAATAATAAATATAAATGCTTCAAGATAACAAGACATTGTTAATAATAAATTTTTCATGTATAAATAACAAAAAAAAAACAAATTTAAAAATATTTAAACATTTGCGTGTTTGATAGTCAAATAAACACGTATGACAAATACGAAAATAAATTACAGGTATTTTAATTATATCAAATATAAATTGTATAAATTATAATTTAAAAAAAAAAAATTATCAATTTATATGTGTAAAATTTAAATTGATTATTTAAAAAAATATAAATATATATACAAAAGATTCCGACCAAAGTTAAGCTGTGATATTAAAATTGAAACAAAATAAATTCCATTTTGCAATTACATATTTATTTATATACACTGTAACTATTATTTCTTGGTAAATATATTTTATATTGAGATCTTTAACTATCAGAAATATGGATTTAAAATAAGGTTCCTTTTATACCTTATATATATTTTTTATAACATTTTAAAATTACCGTTTGACTGAATCATTTTTCTTTAAACTATATATTTTTACTATGCGGTCAAAATAATATTTTTTTTTTTTTTTTTTTTTATTTTCTAGTTTATTTTAAAATAGTGAATTTTAAATTTAAGTTATGATTATAACAAATAATATATCTGAACTTTGAATTTATCTAAGCACGAACATTTTTATTTTTTATTTTTTATTTTTTATTTTTTCTGTAACATCTGTTGTACTATTTCATTTGTAAATATATATTCAAGTATAAATACAAGCAGTGTCTTTATAGACTATCTACAAGAAATATAAATATAAAAAAAAAAAAAGGCAAACTTTATATAGCTTCAAAGTTGCGGCAATGAGTAAAAGATATTCTGTTGAACAATTTAACTAAAAATTTACTCATCTTGATGATAAATATGCATGAAATTTACGGTTAAATTTAATCGCATTGAAAAATTATATATTAAACTATTTATTATTATTATTAATGTATTATTTTTTTGTTGATTCAATGTCACGCTAATTTTTATTATTTAAAAACCAACGGGATTATAATTACTAAAACAAAAATATTTATATACATTTTGATGCTAAAACCAAGTCATCTAATTGATACTCAACAACTTATACATTGTACATGTATTTGCTGTATAAAATTAACAAAAATTTTTGTTACAAATATAAAATTATCACAACAGTGTTAACGGAATGTTTGTGTTGTCTCATAGTGTCTTGGCTTGTTGATCGCGTTAATGGTCTTCTCGTGTTAACTTCGTGACAATAAAATATGTGAAAAATTGCACTACCAAGTGAAAAAAATAAACGCGTTCAAAAGTTTGATTTTAAGGACATTGGCACTATATTTATTACCATAAACCTCTTTGAAATATAAAATAATTATTCTAGAATAAATATAATTCACAAGAACGTGACTCAAAATTAAAAATTATTTTTATGATAAATTATATATAATAAACCAATTTCAACAAGTTACATTTAAATATATAATAAATTAAATGGTTTAATTCATGAATCATCTTGGTATAAAATAATGATATGAAAATAAAATATACAAAATGATATAGTTGGTGATTTAAATTCCAAACACTTTTACTAATACCATAAGAATAATAACATGAAAAAACAATATTAAAAAAATAAAAAATAAATAAATATAGCCAAAAGGGGTAGGTAAGTCGTGCGACACGAACACGATGTTCATGTAGCTGTAAATTGACCACACCATGTGTTTGTGTATGACGCGTATGATATTAGTAATCAAATTGTGCATATATATATAAATTTTTTTTTTTTTTATTGAATTGATTTTTCTGTTCTATTATTTTAATATTATCTTCACCTTGGTTATATATAGATTGCATGTAAAATGATCCATCAAGTCGACACGTTTTTCTATATCACCAACAAATGTGGTCAATATATATACAGTTTCGACACATATCGATCAAATTTTCTTGTTTTTTATATTTATTATAAAAACTTCATAACTGTTAAATTAATTATTTTACTTTATTAAAAAACAAGTTAATTATAAAATTTAATATTAAAAAAAAAATATATTATAATGAAAATTAAACTTACGTGCTCCAAAATGATTGTATCTTTCCATCCATGATACTCGTCATATATAAAAATGTCTTGTTCACAATAATCACACTTTGATATTAAATCACACAAAGTCACAAAAAAAAAAAAAAAAATGTTTAAATTAATTTAAAAAAAAAAAAAAAATTTAAATAACACAAATAAAATTTTTATCACTGATTTTAAAACTTTAAATTTATTTTTAAAAAATTAATTATTTGTTAGCAAGACAACCTTCTGTCTAATGGTCTTGCTGATACAACAGTGGACAGACAAAATATAATTCTGTCTTGGTGCCCTTTTTCCTCGGTGATGGTGATAGAGAAGAAGAAGAAGGATTATAATAATAATAAAAAATTCTTGGTTGTATTTAGAGAGGAGGGATAAAAAAGTTGTGAATATAAAGAAAATTGAAGGAGTAGGAAAAGAAGGAAGAGACTTTGTAATTTTTTTTTATTATTTTTACTATTTATTTTTTTAACGTGGTAGAAATAGTGTTAGATGGATAAAATAGTCGCAATGTGATGGTAAACTTGGCAGGGGTAAATAATAAAACAAAAATATACACAAATGACTAAGAGAAAGAGAATTATAGTGATGGTGATGGTGGTGGTGATGATGTTGTTGTTGTTGTTGTTGATGATGATGATGATGATGATGATGATGAATATATATACAACGTTGTATAATACTTCACTTGATACATGTAAAATATTTAAAAGAAAGGATTGCTTAAAGTTACTGTGATGTTTACAGAGTGGAGCACTGTCTTGTAATGACATGGTCTAGGAAATTCCAGTCACTTTTGTATAATATTATTTTATAAAAAGTGAATTTATAAATATTACTTAAAAAAAACTCAAGAGGGAAAAATTTATTTAAAATATAAATTAATTATTCATTAATGAAAAATCAATCATTTATTTGTATTATATATTATACCCTGTCAATTATAATATTGTAAAAAAAAAAAAATTTAAATATCTGTTTGGTAATTAAATTAAATAATATGATTGAATAATTATTTAAATTTCTTTTTATTTTTATTTATAATAAATTAATGAATCTGTAATTAAATTAACTCAGTGTATATATTAATATAAAACTTGATATATTTATATATATAAATTAACAGGTTTACTTTCAAAAAGCCTGGGAATAAAAAATATATAATGTATATAAATAAAATATATGCAAAAAGAAAAAAAAATAATAGAATAATTTTATTTTATATATTTAAAGGGTACAAAAATAACCGTTAGATGCGTGTGTGTTTAACAATTGTTAATCTATTTTTAAATATAATTTTATTGTTAAATTATTTGATCATGAATATACCTATATGTATGTATATTTAAAAAAAAAAAAAAAAAACAAACTGGCGCTAGATAAAACTATTAGATGAAGCTAGTTTAATATATACCTGTCGAATTGAAAACACAAAGTCTATAGTTTTATTTGACACATTGAAAAATTCAACGTCACGAAATTCATCTCGATTGACTCACAAAGTGTTTTTAAATAACGGACCAAAATATATTTATATGTATACATATATATATATATAAAATAAAAATAAAATATATATAGTTTAAATTGTTGTATCAAGGTATACCTATATGTATACTATTGTCTTTGATCGATTGTCTCAATCAGAATCATCACTCCAGGAGTTTTGTAGGCGAGAGTCTATTTCTCACCATCTCACAGTTTATCTATTTTTTTTTATATTTTTATTATTTTTTATATCCATTTACAATTGTCGGCTTTATAGTTTATATATATATAATTTATTTGAATCTATTGGCTTATGTTCAATAAAAAAAAAAATTGAAAAAAAAATACAGTAAAATATACAGTCCATCAGGACTCATTGGACACTTTGACTTTTTTATATTGATCATATTTTCGTCAATCTTATAATTTTATTTACAACAATATTTTTATTATATTAAATATATATATTTTTTATTGACTTTTTTATTATTTAAAAATTCTTTTGAAAATTGTTTAACTGAAATATATAATATGCCAAAAAATTTCATGGGAATTTATATATAAAAGAATGTTTTTTTTTTTTTTTTCTAACAAAACTATGTATAAAGAATTGAATATGCAACAAACAAGTGCGAAGGTATTTTTATATCTTTTTATTTCTCAGAGTTCTTTAACTTTAGTTTGAAAAAAAAAAAAGGGTAATCGTTTTGCTAGGACGAGTATAATATTGTAGATATATATATATACAAGAAGAAACTAGCAATAAGAAAATTTTGCTGCCTCTAATCATTCATCTCACATTAGTATATATAAAAATATAAAAAATATAAAATAATTCAAGAAAACAACAGCTACAAACGGAATAAACGAAAAACCAAAACTCACTAATACTTATAATAAAAAAAAAATAAATAAATATAAAAATAAAATTGTAAGCGTGAATCACGGAATCACGATTTTGTTATATCGACTTAAATATAAATGACCAATACCAACACTTGCTGATGATAATAAAGATTGATTTAAACTTGAATTTGATAAATTAAATAACAATAAAAATATATATAAAATTATAAATATTATTTTATAATATATTTAAATATATATTCGTGATACAATAAACTAGATAAAATTATATAAAATATTACTAAAATAAATCATTAAAAAAATTATAAAATTAATCAAATTAAATTAATAATAAATTGACAATTATTATTATTAATTTTATTAATATTTTTATTAATAAATATATAAATTATTGATAATGATGATGAAGAATTATAAAATGCCTCAAGGTACAGAAATCATCAAGGGTTTAACACAAAGATATACAAAACAAGTATAATCGATCTTTTGAAATATTTAATACAATAAAAATTAAATAAAATAAGATAAATTCTGATGGTTATAGAACTGTTGATGAACTTTTATATACATACCATATAATATATATAAAAAAATAAATAAATAAAATAAAAATGTTAGGTGGTTTTACTGATGATATACGGTGTGAGCCAACTTGGAGGTCGATCTCGTGCGATACCCTTCCTCATTGCAATTATTTGTATCGTAAGTTTTATCTTTTATTTTCTTCAACATAGCTTCTTAGCTCATCAGGATTTGTTACAACATTAATTTACCCCCTTTGACTAAAAAAAAAAAATAATAATAATAAATTATAAATAATTATTAAAAATAAAATTGTATAAATATTTTTTTAAAAAACAAATGACCATATTTAAATCATAACCCTTGTCATCGATATATACAATTTAATATAATTAAATACGTCAAAATTATATTGTCATGTTGATTCAGCATAATTATTATTTTTTAATTTTATATATTTGATTAATTATTAAATTGGTTTTGTGAATCATCAAGTGCTTTTTTTAATAGAAAATTTTTTATATTTTTTTTTTGAAATGTCCTTGTAATGTTCAACTGCTGTTATTGACCTTTTATTTAAACATTTTTATTTTTTTTTTTTTTTTTATTATTATTAATTTGATTATATTTCAGAGGAAGTTTTATAAAATACAAAGGAAATATATAAATTTCACAAGTTTCAACGAAGCATGGTGGTCTCATCTTGAATATAAGGTGATTCCCAATTTAATTTGACTTACAAATATATATAAGAAAAAATGAAAAAAAATATAAACGAAATCATCAACCGAGACCATGATGATCATCATCGTAATAGAAACTTGGATATTTCTCAAGGGTAAATGTATATAACAATCATTTTAATTTTTTTTATTTTATTTTTTTTTATTTTTCATTATATCAGAAATATTGAAATTGTTTTCGGAAATGATTTACTTTTACATTGAATTTTTTTACAATTGAAAGTAAAGGTGTTTTTTTTATGAACTTTAAAAAAATTTTTAAATATAATAATAAAAAATTTAAATTAAATAAATAATAAAATAAAAATATATATATATTTTATTGAAATTTTATTAAATATTTAATATAAATTTATTTATTATTTAATTTAAAATAAATTTAATTCTTTATTTTTTAGACTAGATTTTAAAATATCAAAAGTTGGTGATTCAACATTTTTCATTCCAGATCGTAAGTAATTTATAAAATTACAAATAATAAATATATAATTAATAAAATTAAAAAATAATTTTTTTTTTAAGCATTTGATGGAGTTTTTTATCGTTCATTGAATGACACTCTTCAAACATTTACAGTAGTTTTGACTGAATGGTACCAAAATGCTTGTATCATGACAAGTGCTGTTATGTCAGACATCAAAACACTCTGGATAATAACAAGTAAAATAACCCCATAATATTTTAAACATTACAAAATTTAATATATAATAATTTAAAAACTAATTATTACCAGATGACAGTTACATAGAAAAATTAAAAATCGTAGGAAATTTATTATTTTATTATCTAATTGTTTTGGCAATATACATTATCGAAACTGGATTTTGGATAAATAAAAAAATTATTCAATTATTAACTACAATTGTTATCAATTCAAATGGGTATGTATGATCAAATTTAAACTAAAATTTTTTAAACATAAAAAAAAAATTTATTCAATAATTATTTTAGAAATACACAAGTAACAATTGGACTTTGCATATTCATTGGTTTTATGATAACAGCATTTTTACTTGGTGAAATAATCAATTCATCAACTTCATCATCATCATGTTAATTTTAAACACAAAAAAAATATATATTTTATAAATAAATTTAATCACTAAAAATCTAAAAAATATATTAAATAAAAAAAGAAAAAAATAAAATTTAATTTAAAAAAAAAAAAAAAAAAAGTATTATTGATTGAATCAACAAAAGTATTGTTGAAATATTTAAAAAAAAAAAAAAAAATATTTAAAACAATTGTATACAAAATAAATACCGTTTCCGTAATGATAATAATCTAACAATAATAAAAAATTTTTTTTTATGTCATAATCTATACAAAAACTAACAACAAACGAGCTCTCATTCTTACAATGACTCAAGATTAAAAATCATTATAATTATTATACAAAAATAATAATTATAATTACAATATGTTATACATTTTATTTTATTATACTTTGTTTAATTTTTTATTATTATTATTTTTTTTTTGTTATTGTTAATGTTAGTGTGTGTATAATTATCACTCAACAAAACGCATGTTGATTTGTCATGGATACACCTCACTGAATAAATTTATCTGCGTATATATTATATATTTTTTTAATATATACAATTTAATAAATAATAAAAAAAAATATATATTTTACTTTTACTTTTACATATTATAAACAAAAATTATAATATTTTAATAAACGCATCAACGCGTAAATACATTTTTTCTGAACGAAAAAATTTAAAAAAAAAATATAATTATTAGATATTACTAGTATCCGTTGATCGTACGGTACAATGATATAATTTTTATTTAAATATAATATTATATTTATCAATAAATGATAAAATTATACTGTAATATATTTATCATAATTTATTAATAACAATTTTATATATATATAATTGATTTAAAAAAAATTTTTCTTTAGAAAATTTTCTAATTATAAATTCAAGTTTAAATATCATCAAATAGTTAATATAATTTTTTGAATTATATTACTTAACTGTAAAAAAATAAAAAAATATATATTTTATTTAGTTATTGCATTTATTTTTATTTTTAAAATAAAATTTTAATCTCCGTTAGTGCAAAAAAAAAAAAAGGATAAATGGGTGTCGTAATGTTTCGTAAGAAAGCTCATTTTACGGTCTTCTTAATAAACCTATAAACGCGTTTACGTATATGCTACATCAACTAGCTTGAAATAATAAAAATAAATGAATAAAATGATAATGATGATGATGATGATGATGATCCAAGATATCGATGCCATAATAATTAACTTACCAAAGTACATAACACATTATTTTTTAAATAATTATTTATCTTATTATTATTGATATTAAAAAAATATGAGTTGTAAGAATTAATAACTTTTAAATAACCGTATATAAACAATGTTTTTTTTTTTATTATAGTTTTAAAAATATAAATAATAAAATTAGTTTATTGTTTAATTTATTATATTGTAATGTTTGATAAAATATATAAAAAAAAAATTATTTTATTATATTACTGTATATGAATTTTTTTTATCAAGTTTTATATGCACAATTGTTAATATTAATTGTGAAAAAATTTATGTACATAATTAATTAATAATTATAATGATGATTGAGATGATGAAAAATTAATTTTTGATGGTATTATTATAAAAATTTTGTCTGGGGAATTATTGGAAGTTTGATTTTTTCACTACAATTTTTTTTGTATTTATTTTTTAAATTTTAATATAAAATTAATTTTTGTTTATAAAAAAAACAATTAATAATTGTATTAATTAAATTAATTAAATATTATAAGAAATACGATTATTAATAATTTAAAATATTAAACATTAAAATAATATTGAAAAAAAATTAAAATAAATAAATAATTTATAAAAAAAAATAAAAAATAAATTTAATTTTTCAATTTTTTATTTTTAATTATAATAATTATTATCAACAATATTATTTAATAAAAAAATTTTTCTAAAAAATAGTTAAAAATACTTTTATTTACATGACAAATTAAAAAAATATCTATCAATTAATTTTTCTAAAAAAAAATTATCACAATTCAGTATAATTTAAGAAAATTATTTTCACAATTTCCCATGTTTAAAAGCTATTTATTTCAATGAAAATTTATTGTACCCATAAAATAGTTAAAATATCATCAATATATTATCTCAAAATAACAATAACATAAATAACATTGATTTAAAAATTAATTTAAAAATATAAATTAGAGTTTTTCACATATTGACAAGTAAAACTAATTTATAAAAATGTTTCAACTGATAAAACATGCTAATAATAAAAATAAATATAAAGCACATGTAGCTTTTGTGATTGAGCATATATGTGTATTTTATTTTTAATAAAAAAGGTATATAAAAAAGGGTTTTATGTATATCTATTAATACCGCTACAGTTAAAGTATACAACAGAAGTAGGACCGCTAAGAACTGAGGACGATGATGCGAACCGTGTGAATCTCAACACTGCTTGTTGTTTTTGTTGTTACTGTTGTTGTTGTTGTTGTTGTTGTTGTTTTTGTTGTTTTTATTTTTGTTACCGTTTTTAGTTCCTCATAGTATCCTTGTTGTTCCTCTATATATCCTTCTTAAGCTAAACTCCGTGATCATTTTCCTCACGGGAATTTAAAATTCATTTTTATTTTATATTTTTTTTAAAAAATATTTAAACTCCAACTTTAGCACTTTATGGTAACAGATGAGAACAAGAAAATTAATTTTTAAATATAAAAATATATTGGCAATATTATAGATATTTTTACACGATAATGATCTTTTTAATATTTTTTTTTTTAAAACAATACAAATGATACTTGTTTTAATTTTTATTTAAATATAAAATTATAATTTATTTTTATTATTTTATTTATTTTTTGTTATTTGATTATTTTATTTATTTATATATTTTTTTAAGCGAAACAAATTTAAAAGATGCCTGAATCATCAATTGAAACAACTTCCGAGTTAGTGAAATTGAAATTTTTTTTATATTTAAAATATTTTACTCTCATCATTGTTGTAAATATATTTTTATAATAATATTGTACATCAAATTCAAATATAAATATGATTTTTTAAATAATAATAAAATTGTTAATTTATATTATGTCAATTCATCTTACTCTCAACATGTTGATGTTGTTGATTCTCACAAATAAAAAATATAATTTTTATTTTTAATATTTTTCAATTTTCATTTGCAGTACATGAGGAAATTAGGAATTGAAAAATTTAATCGTTCATTTTAAACTATTAACATCAAGAAGCTGAAGGTCACAGTAATGTTAACTTAAAAAAAAATATAAAATAAAAATTAAAAAAAATTTATATTATAGCTTCCGCAAGTTGTAATAATAATTTTACCATCATATCAACATCATATGTCCCCTTGAGCATTAATGAAAAACTCTTAATATATTCTAAAATTACAAACGGCATATTTCATAGCATTAAAACGTTCTATTTCCTTATTTTAAAAAAAAACCATAATATTTTTTTGAATTAATTTACTTGAATAAGTCCCGCGGCCTTGTCTTATTTTCTCATTATTGTATTGTATATATTATGCAATAATAATATCATAAACAACCAACTGTATTATATATTTTTTTTTAAATTTATTTTCACGGTCGACTATGCATTTTATTATATTTTTGTATGCACCACTGAAAATGTACAAAATTTTAATATAAAAGATAAAGTCGCATGACGTGATGAAACTGCAAAATTTTATAAAAATAATAATCATTTTATTTTTCTTGAAAAATATAATATGTTAATATTTTAAATACAATTTATTATTTTTTATTGTTAAAGATTAAAGGTCTTTGTTGTTGTATTTGAATAAAAAATATATGTTAAACAATGGTGAATGAATTTTTAGTAAGTTGATGATTTGATAGAATAAAGATTGGAACATCAGTAGTAACAGCCGAGACTGATTTGATTTTTCATGGGAAGAAATCATAAAGTAAGATCTTTCATATGTGTACATCATCATCATCAGAATCATCATTATCATATAATATATATTTTAATGTATATCAAAATTATGTTTCCGGTTTTTTTATTATTGTTTGATATATATTATTTATTATTGAATATTAGATGAATTGGAAAAAAAATTATTATATTATAAAAATTGCTCATGCTTGTATGACTCTCTCTCAGTGCATATCATTCTAAATTGCAATTGAATTAATTTTTTTATTTTTTATTGTAGTTTGTTTTCTTTATGATATTAATATCGATGAATTATTCAGAAATAACGGTCGTCGAGGGATTCATAAAGTTTGTACAAGCGTTTCAAATATATATACTCCAATTGATCGAATTAAATTTTTTTTTTTATTTTTTATTATTTATTTATTGATATAAATATATATGTATATGTGGTTGTTGATTTTTATTTATTATATTTGCTTAAAAATTGTTTGGAAGTGAATATTACATATTTTTTTTTATTGATTAATAATTATTAATATGATTAATAGCTATTGTTATTTATTATTTTTGAGGGTTTTTTTGAATAATAAAACCATGTATATTATGAATATATTGCTTAGAAATATTTTTTTTAATAACTGTATGAGTTTGCAAAAGTCCGACTTTCTCAAACTCATTTCAAAATTGTAAAAATAATAAAAAAAAATTAGTAAAAATCAAAATAAATTCTTGAAAATCACAGGATAATTATTTCAGGGTATTTTTTAAATTATAAAAGCATAATATCATTAATAGGTAGCTTAGAAATATTCATTCAATAATCGAAATGGCCATGCAAAAGCCAGACGTTTTCATAGTCATTTCAAAATTGTAAAAATATTAAAAAAAAATTAGTAAAAATCAAAATGAATGCTTGAAACTCACAGGATAATTATTTCAGGGTGTTTTTTAAATTATAAAAGCATCATTAAATATTGCAAAGTGCACCTTTGATATCTAGTAAATTAAAAAAAAAAAAAAAAACACTTTAATTAATAAATTTATAAAAACAAAATAACATAATCAAATATACATAATAAAATTTAATTTATATAAATTTTTCAAGAACTTAAAAAAAGTTTTAAAACTGTAAAAATTAAAATAGCTAAATTAAACAGACAATTATTATTAAATGAGCATCATTAAAATTAAATAAATAATAATATCATTAAAGTCAGAAATTATTACAAGCCCAGTAATAAATTTTGTTGAATGAATTTAAAAACGTTTCTTAATCAACTACAATTGACTCAACAAATATATTTTCTTTTAAAAAGAAAAAATCACATATTTTCCTCATAAAAAACCAAAAAAAAAATACATAATATTTTTCCTTAGGGTTAATTAAACAACAACTGTTTTAAAAACAATTTTACAATTTTTTTTTTTTATATTAAATCTCTTATGTTATTATATGATCATCATATTCATTTTTCAAATGCAAATCAACAAACATCTTCAGCTTGTAAATCAATCTTTCTCAATGTTTATAAATAAAAATAAAAATATAAAAAAATAATAATCAACTAAATGAGTTTTATTTATATTTTTATTTTTATATTATTAATATTTTACTATTTTTTTTTTTTTTTTTTTTACTATTTCTAATGCATATTGCCTTCAGGCTTGATGATCAAAGCGAAGCGATTAATCGATTGTCCAATAGGCGAAACGATCATTGAACTTTTGTAAATAATATTGACGTGGATATTTGCGTTGTTCACACTAAATAAAAATAAAAATAAATATACTTACTTGAGAAAATAATTTTACTCTATTTTATTTATTTTATTATTGTGTATGTCTAACTGACATCAAGGGAAAAATTCCCATGACATTGATCCTGAATTACACGCTTATTTAAAACCATAAAGTAGGAAGTATATTTTGATTATTATTTAACAATTATATTATTTAATAAATATTCTGTTAATTATTTTATAAATTCAATTTAATAATTAATAATTACTATGATAATTATTTTTTGATAAATCAATTGGGTTGAGATTTTATATATTATTTTTTTTTTTTTAATTAAATTAAGTATATTAATCAAGGCCATGATGATGATGATGATGATGAGAAGAAAAAAAAATACCAGATGGATTTATGTGTGTAACCAACAAGATGATATTGATAAGAAAAAAGATAAATAAAATTTTTTAAAATATAGTTAAACAGCTTTGATAAAAAGCGAGTTTTATTTATTAATTTATTTTTTTTTTTTGGAAGAAACAAAGAATGAACATTTGGGTGAAGGCTAATGAATAATTTTCTTTGTTTTATTTTTAATTATTATTTCTTCGACCCTCGTAATGATGGTATGTTGATGATGGTATTCAGGATATGTTGAAAGTGAAACTACCTCAAGGACCATATCACAATATCACAGATAAGAATATAATTTTAATTTTTTTTTTTTTTTTTTTTATATATAAATTTTATTTTTGAATATTGTTTTTTGTATTTAATATGTTTAAGTCAAGGTGATTTTTTATAACTTGATCTTCAGGTATATTTTGCAATTTCCTTTTATAAATTTATTATAAATTATTTTGTAATAGATTTATAAATGAGATTAATATTAAAAAAATTTAACAAATATTACTTTTTTTTTCATTTTAATTCGTTTTAATTTTGATTTTTTAAATAATGTTTTTGCAATTTTGGCAAAAAATTTTTTTTGTTTCAAAAAATAATAAAAAATAATACAACAAAAGTTCGTGGGAATTTTTATCATTGACCGTTATTCAAGATCTCAATCTTCTTGTTTGTTCACTACTGGTTTTTACGGATAAACAAGCGACGATTTTGTTTCACTTGGTTGATGTTATATTCCATGAGATGGTCATTTCTTGACTTGGAATCACTTGGTATTATGATTCAATGACTGGGTGTATCCATTGACCTGATCGTAAATTCAATTTTATATATTATTTTAATATTTTTGTCTAATAAAATTATACTGTTCTAGTTATTTTTTAATATTAAAAAAAATTTATTTAACTTTATAAAATATTTAAATATATATATTTATTTTAACACTCTAAAATTATAAATATATTATTTTATTTTTTATTATATATTTATCATATTTTTAGATAATTTTTTTGAACAACTTGTTGAAAAATTTTACAATGAAATATAAAAATTCCACTTTTATACCGTTACTAAAAGTATTTTTTTTTTTTTTAACAAATGTGTCTGGTAATTTTATAAATTTAGTTATTTTAATTTAAAAAAAAAAATATAAAGAGTTCATTGAGTTCAATGATAATGTCTAAATTTTATTGTGTTAAAATAATTAAATTAATTTAAAAAAATCAAGATAAAATTTCAAGCAAGATGACAATAAATACCTGTTGATAAAAATCTAAATAACCACGAATAATTTCATAACTTGTACCAGTAATTAAACTTGGAATTATAAATTTTTTAATTCGTAATTTATTATGTTGTTTTTTTATATTTTCCATTGTAATTTATATTGTTTTTAAATATTAAATATTTAAGACACTGAATAATTGATTAATCATAATTTTGTATTTATTTTTTTCTTGACATGAAAGAATATTCCAGTTAGAGTACATTCCGTTATAAACATTCCAGGTGTGGATAACAAAACAATATATAAATAAATAAATATGAATAAATAAATAAATAAATAAATAAATAAAATTGATGAATAATTATATAAGATATACCTATATCATAAATAGTTTGTATTTTTTTCTGGTTCAGTTTGTTGTCTTGTCACGATAAATTTAAATAACAAAAAGTTTTTTATAAATTATTTATTTTTAAATTAAATTATTTTAAAAAACTGAATAATAACAAACTAATTACATTTAGTGCATTGAATATAAACCAACATGATAAATAAATAATTTTTTTTTTTCAAATCAAACATCAAGTTGGTGTCGCCATCATGCTAATCATGATGAAAAGTTTGTTTCAGTTGGTAAAACAGATAAAAAAAATTGAATAAAAAAAAAAAAAAAAAAACAAACATGCGAGTCATAAAATTGAGGTTGAGTTTGATCTGTCTAATATTGCACTTGGTTGCATATAAATTTGCAATAATATTGATATGACAATAAATAAATTTGATAAATTAATAAAAGTTTTAATTAATTATTTTTAATTTGAAAATTTTTTTGTTATTTAATTAGTTATTAAAAAAGATTGTAATCATGTTGAGACCAACAAGAAATTTTGTTATGATTCTTCAACGTGTTAAAGAATGTAATCCAATAATTAGTTGCAGTAGACAACGTTCAGATATCAGTGAATACGAATGTAAGTTGTCAAATAAATTAATAATTTTCATGTTGAATTGATAAATAATTAAATAATTAATAATTTTTATAATATAGCACCAATAACAGATGAATATAAAAAAGGTCCAAATGAAGGTAGATCACTTTATTTGGATGCACAAGCAACAACACCAATGGATCCACGAGTATTGGATAAAATGATGCCTTATTTAACATCATATCATGGTAATCCTCATTCAAGAACCCATATGTATGGTTGGGAATCAGAAGCAGCAGTTGAACATGCAAGAAAAGTAATTATTTAAATAATAAAATTAATAATAAAAATTAGAATATTATTATTGTTATTTAATTTTTAGCAAGTTGCTAATCTTATTGGTGCTGATGAAAAAGAAATAATATTTACATCTGGTGCAACTGAATGTAATAATATTGCTGTTAAAGGTGTTGGTAGATTTTATAAAGCAAAAAAAAAACATATTATTACAACACAAACAGTAAGTTGATAAATAAATAAATAATTTAATTAAAAATTAATATTTAATTATTTTTATTATTACATATTTATTAAAGGAACATAAATGTGTATTGGATTCATGTAGAGCATTACAAAATGAAGGTTTAGAAGTAACATATTTACCAGTTAAATCAAATGGTCTTATTGATATGGATGAATTAAAAAAATCAATAAGACCAGATACATCATTAGTATCAATAATGACAGTTAATAATGAAATTGGTGTTAGACAACCAATTGAAGATATTGGTAAATTATGTCGTGATAAAAAAGTATTTTTTCATACTGATGCTGCACAAGCTGCTGGTAAAATTCCAATAGATGTTAATAAAATGAATATTGATTTATTATCAATAAGTGGTCATAAATTATATGGACCAAAAGGTATTGGTGCATTATATGTACGTAGAAGACCACGTGTACGTGTTGAACCAATACAAAGTGGTGGTGGACAAGAACGTGGTATGAGAAGTGGTACAATACCAGCACCACTTGCTGTTGGTCTTGGTGAAGCATGTGAAATTGCTTATAATGAAATGTCATATGATAAAGAACATATTACAAAATTAGCAAATTATTTAATTGATAAAATTAATAATAATATAACACATGTTGTTAGAAATGGTGATCCAATTGCATGGTATTCTGGTTGTGTTAATTTATCATTTGCATATGTTGAAGGTGAATCATTATTAATGGCATTAAAAGATATTGCATTGAGTAGTGGTTCAGCATGTACATCAGCAAGTCTTGAACCAAGTTATGTATTACGTGCAATTGGTGCATCAGAAGATCTTGCACATTCAAGTATTAGATTTGGTATTGGTAGATTTACAACAATTCAAGAAATTGATTTTACTGCTGATAAAACAATTCAACATGTTAAAAGACTCAGAGAAATGAGGTAAATTAAATTATTTATTTTTTTTTTATTTTATATTAAATTTTAATTATTTATTTTAGTCCACTTTGGGAAATGGTACAAGAAGGAATTGATTTACAAACTATCAAATGGAGTCAACATTAATTTTATTTTATTTATTGACTTTTTATTTTTTACATTTGATAAAATTAAACCAGTCATATTGACATTTACCATCATCATCATCATCATCATCAAGCTAAATATTATACTTATATAAATTTAATAAATCACTGCTTGAATAATAATAATCATTGTCACTGGTTGATGATTAAATATGCACCTTAATTTTAAAGGCAAATGTGTATAAATATTTTTATGATATAAACTCGTTTAAAAATTATAACAAATTGGTGTTTTTTTTTTTTTTTTGTTTTCATGTGGCACCGATTATCAAGTAAGTACAATAAAAATTTTATATATATAAATTATTTAATAATACACAACAAATAATAATAAAAAAATTAGCACATGCAAGTTGGATCATTTGTATCATCATTGTATGATATTTTAAAATGATCTTCATCCATATCATGAAGTCCTATTCTTGATCTATTTGCATCTACTAAATGCTGAGCAATATCTTCAAACATTTCATTAATACCTTCACCAGTTTTACAAGTTGTTTTATAAGTTGCTGATATTAAATTGTGACATTGTTCACTGTTTAATATATAAAAATAATTTAAATTAATTATTATTTAATTTAATTATTTATATATGACAATTTTCTTACCAAAATTGATCCATTTCTGCATCAGTTACTTGTGGACCATTGTTGTCAATATCCATTTTATTACCGCATAAAAAAATTTTAGCATTTTCAGCATAAGTTACAATGTCTAATAAATGTTGTGATAATAAATGAAATGATGATGAATTATCTAAAGCAAATACTAAAATAGCTGCTTCAGCAAATTTATAATAACTTGATGTTACTGATGCAACTCTTTCCATACCACCAGTGTCCCATAATTGTAACTAAATAAATATTTAATTAATTTGTTTTAAAAAGTAAATAAATTTATTTTTATTAACTTACTTTGATTCTTTTATTGTCAACAATATATTCTTTATCAATATTGTCTAGACCAAGAGTTGATTTTCTATCATTATTTGATACAAATGTATTATTTGCAAAACGTCGAAATATTGATGATTTACCAACACCATATTCACCACAAAGAATTACTTTTTGTTCAGTTACTTTTACTGTAGCCATCTGTTATTAATTTAATTTATATTTTATATTTTTTTTTATCTTAAATTATGATAAATATAAATTTCGAAAAAATATAAAAAACAAAATTTAATTTATTAGTTTAATTTAAAAATTTCTAGATAAAAATATATATATCTATAGCTAAAATATATAATATTTTATCGAATAATTTTGTCAACAAAAAAAAAATTAAATAATATAATAATAGTAATGTTACTATTATTTTTATTATAACTGTTATTATTGCAACTATCAAGCTGCATTTCTATCAAGCTGAAATTCAAGAGCGATAACTTTCAAGTGCTCTCAAAAATTTATTTTTAATAAATTAAATGTGTATTTTTTTTTGCTATAAATTATTTAGAATATTTTTTTTTATTACTCAAATAATTTTCAAGACAATCCTCAATTCCATTCATTTGCTAGAAATAAATGAATAAAATCGAAATTTTACTTCATTTACTATATTTCGATTTATTAAATTTATTTTTATAGAAAAAAAAAATATTTGTCAGGTTTTTTAGGGTCTAAATTATATAAAAAACATTCCTTTAATTGCTAATTTAATTGTTAAAATAAAAAAAATAATAATTAAATTGATTTTAATTAGTAATTACCTACCTTATCAGCATAAATCCGGTGCAAATGTCCCTGCCGTGACATTCAAAGACAAAATTTTCTTGCTCATACCAGGAGCACAAGAAACTAAAGTAGGTTGATCGCAATGCCACCTCTGTGATTGTTCTGTTATCCTAATACTTACGTCTAATATTTTAGTCTGAAAACAATGCTTGAAGTCAACATTACATCACACACAAATGCAGTAGACAGTAGTGTAGATGATAAAATATTTTTTTCCATTTGATATTACACTATTGAAATACTCTAACCTTGTTAAATTTTTATTTAATTTGTCACATGTGTGGCACACGTTGTTTTTTTATATATATTTTTAAATAATTATTAATAAATTGATTAATTATCATATAAAAACAAGATTTATTTACATAATATTTATACAAATTGAATTATAAAAATTTTTTTTATCATCACAAGTCAATCAGGTTGTATCATAAATATATATTTGTATAATAAACAAACAATTTTTTTTTATTTAAATAAAAAAAATAACAGTAACATATTGAGTATTATTATAATAAATAAATAAAATAAAATAAAAATGCCAACGAAATTATCAGAATCACAAAAAAATATAGCAGATGTTATACATACAATGCGACAATGGGAAAAAAATCATTCAACAATTGGATATGATCCATTACCATCATTAGAAACACTTGCAAATATTATTGAAAATGAAACTGAAAATTATTTAAAAATGGATCCAGATCCTTTTGATACACGTCATCCATCACGTATTGATCCAGAATGTGATTTGGGTCATATATTTAGAGCAATATTTCGTAGAGATGATTTTATAACAGAAGTAAGTATTTATTATACCTATAATATTGAATTATATGTTATTAATATATATATTTTATTGTTTAGCTTATTGAAGATTACATGAGAGAAAATTATTATCGTAATTCACAAAATTCACAAGACAATATGCAATTACATATTGCTTCATGTCGTTTGTTACTTGATATATTACCAGGTCTTGATACATCAGCAGTATTTTTTTCATTAGATATGGAAAGTTTTATAAAACGTTTATATTCATGGTCAATAAGTACAAATGAAGAACTTCAATGTTATGCTGTTGGTTTATTAGCAGCATCAATGGAAATTCAAGATGTACATGTTAATTATCGTGAACAAAATTCACATCTTATACCATTGATGTTGGAAAAACTTCGTTATTTACAATTAAAAACAGATTCAGAAAAATTAAAAAAAGAATTATCAAATTATGATGATGATGATGAAACAATAACAACAAATAAACGTAAATTAACAAATGAAGATGAAAATGATGAAAAATTAATTAAAAAATTAAAAATTGATGTTAATAAATTACATGATAATGATGATGATAAATTAAATTCAAAACCATCATGGGCAGATCTTGAAATAAATGTTATTGGTAATATTAAAATGTATCCACCAACATTAGCAACAAAACAAATATTAATTTTACGTTATTTAACAATAATGAGTTCACATCAAGAATTTTTTATTCATATATTTGAAAAAAATGCATTAAATTTAATATTATCAATAATTGATATTGAAAAAACAAAAGACAGTAGATTAGCATTTGAAGGATTAAAATATTTATCATCATTATTATATCAAAAAAAATTTTTAATTGAATTTTTAAATGTTGATGGTATTGAAAAATTATTAAATATACCAAGACCAAGTATTGCAGCAACTGGTGTATCAATATGTCTTTATTATTTATCATATTGTGAAGATGCTATGGAACGTATTTGTTTAATGTCTAATAATATTATAAATAAATTAATAAATTATTCATTATGGTTACTTGAAAAAAGTCATGAATCTAGTCGTTGTTATACAACATTATTTCTTGGTAATTCATTTTCATTTAAAATATTACTTGATGAATTTGATAAAGAAGATGGTTTAAGAATATTATTAAATGTTATAACAACATTAAAAATATTAAATACTGATGAAATATCATTAGTTAATGATGATGATGAATATACAGCACGTCAATTAATACGTAATGTTACAATTGTATTAAAAAAATATATGGAAATGCATTTATATTGGAAATCATATGAATTACAAAATTTAGAAAATATTATTATTGAAAAAAATATTAAAAAAATATTACCATATAAATCATGTAAATTAACAAATAATGAAATACAAATAAAAATTGAAATATTACAAAAATTATTAAATATTAAAAAATCATGGTTACCTGTTGAAAAATTTTATAAATTTCAAGGTATACAATTACTTGTTAAAATAATAGCAACAACACGTGAATGGATTGTCAGTGGTAGAATACCATCATTTATTGGTGAAACAATTAAATCATGTTTAGATGTTATATCAATATGTACAGTTGTACCAAAAGTTATATTATTACTCAGTGAATATGAAGCTATAAAAAATATATCATCATCAATATCAATTAATTTATTACTTGCTGCATCTGAAGGTGAATTATTAAATGATCCAGATGTACAAAAATCATCATTATTAACACTTGTTAATTGTGTTTGTTTACCATTAAAACGTCCTGGTGATGATGATGACGATGATGATGATTTAAAATTTACATTAAATAATGATAATTTAAATGATGATAATTTAAATGATAATAATAATAATAATAAGAATAATAAATTAATTTATTATACATATTGTGAAATAATTGAAAAATTATGGAATTGTGTTAGAAATAATAATGGTATTATGATGTTACTTGAATTAATGATGATTAAAGTACCAAGAACAGATGCTGATAGTATTAGAGCACTTGCATGTCGTGCACTTGCTGGTTTATCAAGATGTGAAAAAATACGTCAAATAATAAGTAAATTACCAATGTTTATTGATGATCGTATACAAATATTAATGAAAGAACCAATATTACAAGAAAAAAGACAAGAACATGTTACATTTCAAAAATATGCACTTGAATTAATGGAAAAAGTATCAAAAGGTGAAGCTAAAACATCAAGTGCTAAAATGTCATATCAAATGTCATTACAATCATTGAGTCGTGCAAATGTTGTTGCACAAACAAATATACAATATTCTGAACAACAACTTAATCAATTAATATATCAACATTTATTAACAAAAGGTTTTAAAAATACAGCATTAAAATTACAAAAAGAAGCAAATTTAGATATTAAATTATATAATGATAATCAACAACAAAAATTTAATTATTCTGAAGTTGCTGAATTAATGAATTGTACACCAAAATGTTTACGTGATACAATGTTAAAACCAGTTAGTATATTACAAACACCACAAGCAAGACATGATTCAATAATATCTGGTAATGCTGTTAATTCACCAATAATACCAGCAAGAGTTAGAAAAATTGCATTAAATGAAAAACATCATAATCTTATTAATACTAATAATAATAATAATAATAATAATAATAAAACACCAAATAGTTTACGTTCATTACAAAAACCAATTACAACAAATTTATCAACATCATTTATTGATGATGAACAATTAATAATACCAACAACACCATCATCATCATCATCATCATCAACACAATTAACAACATTAAATAATCATCATGATAATAATGGTAATAAATCAGTAACATTAAATTCAATTGTTGAAGAATATTTAATAAATCAACATTCATTATGTAAAAATCCAATGTTAACATGTCCACAATTTAATTTATTAGAACCACATAAATGTCCAGATACAAAATCAAATAATTTTAATTTGCCAATAAATATGTCTGTTAGAAGAATTAAAAATCAATTGGGTAATATTAATTGTTCATATTATGATAGAAAATATATATACAGTCATATATGTCCAGTTAAAACATACAGACCAAGTGAACCATTAACATCATTTACATATTGTACATTTTCACCATGTCAAAATTATATTATGATTGGTACAAATGATGGTGATATTAAAAAATTTAATATTAATACTGGTTTAGAAGAAAAATCATATAATTGTCATGAATCATCAATTAAATATTCACAATTTAATAATAATGGTAATTTATTATTAACATATTCAAAATATAGACAATCAGCATTATGGAATATTGATGAAACATTTGAAATTAAAATATCATTTGAAAGTGAAACACATGTTGAATTTAATAAACAATATGATAAAATTATTGGTACACAAACTGATGAAGCAACAATATATGATATTGAAACTGGTAAATTATTAAGTAAATTAAAACCAACAACAATTGAACCAAATTTTTATACACATAATAAAGCAACATTTAGTATGGATGATGATTTAATACTTAATGATGGTATATTATGGGATTTTAATTCTGGTAAAATAATACATAAATTTGATAAATTAAATCAAAAATTAAATGGTGTTTTTCATCCAAATAGTCCAGAAGTTGTATCAAATTCTGAAATATGGGATTTACGTACATTTAATTTAATTAAAACTGTTGGTTTACTTGATGAATTAGAAGTTATATTTTCACCAATTAATCATGGTATGTATGGAATATTATGTGATCAAGAAAATCAAAGTGATAATTATTTTCCAGCATTTGCAACATTAGATGCATTAAATTATAATGTTATTAGTGTACATGATGTTAAACCTGTTTATAGTCTTGCTTGTAATAAATATGATACACAAATAGCAACTGTACAATCAATACATGAAAATAAAAATATTGTTGAATCATTTGTTAAATTATATGATATTGGAAGAGTATCAGCTGAAGATGAACCACTTGAAGAAGATGAAAATGATTTAGAAAGTTGTGATTCTGATGATGATGATGACTCGGATGATGATGATGATGATGATGATAATGATGCTGATCCTAATGATGATATGGATGATGATGATGATGATGATGAAGATGATTTAAATTTTTTTGAAATTTTATCTCGTGAATAATTTATTGTTTATTTATTTTATTTTTTTTTTCAAATAAAATTGTACATTAAATTTCAATGAATTTTTTTTTTTTAACTATAATTTTTTTTTGTAAAAATAATATAAATAAAATATATCTAATATACACTTACTTATCTGATTTTATTGTTTTTTTATTTTCATATAGTTCCTTTTTTAAATTAGATGTCTCTGACTCTCTGACAAACAACAATATACATATTTTTTGACAGTTTTATTTTGTATTTACTTATTTGAAAATAATTTTCTTTGTAAAATTTTTTTTTACTCCAATAAATAATTAATAAAATTATTAAAATGCCAGAAGTTATTGTTTTATTTGAGGGTTATGCAAAACAATTAAAAAATAATAAAATGGATGCAAATTGTTCATGTACATTAATAAAAGGAGAAAAAAATATTATTGTTGATACCATGACTGCATGGGACAAGGATAAAATTATCAATGGTTATTATAAATTTGTATATTTATATCATAATTTACATTTATAAAAATAATTAAATATTTCTTTAGCATTATCAACAAATAATTTGGTACCAGATGATATTGATATTGTTATTTGTACACATGGTCATGCTGATCATATTGGAAACAACAATTTATTTACGAATGCTGAATTTCATATGATTGGTACTTGTATACACAAAGGTACTACTTTTTCTGAATTGAAAGATTACAATAATAGTTCTGATAACAAAGGTAAATAATATTAATTAAATCAAATAAATAAAATACAAATATTATTTAATTTATTATTGTATTTACAGAAACAATTAATTTTGGTAAAGATGTTACAGTAATTGAAACACCAGGTCATACAAATGATGATGTATCAATAATTGTTGAAACAAAAATTAATGAAATAAATGTTAAAATTGGTATTGTTGGTGATTTATTTGAAAGAAAAGAAGATATTGATGATATAAATATATGGAAAGATTTAGGAATTAATTATCTTTATAAAAAACAAATTGAAAATAGATTTAAAATTTCTAATTGTGTTGATTATATTATTCCTGGACATGGAGAAATGTTTAAATTAACTGATTATATGAAAAAAAAAATTCATAAAGTATACTTAAAAAATATAATTTAAATTGATTAATTAATTTATTCGTTATAAATAATTTTTTTATTAATAATTACATAATTTGATACATGGCATTTATTTTGTTTTTATTTATCAACAATTATATAATTAAAATAAAAATTTAATATTCAGGGATATATATTTATTTTATATTATTTTTTTTATATTAAAATCACAAAACAATAATTAAATTTAATGGTAACTCAATATTATTATGCAATTGGGCATACACAGCCTGTATCTAAGTTGTATTGTTGTTTGTTTGTTTTTTTTTTTTTGTTAATTCAGTTATAATTGTGGCAATAATTATTTTAATTTTTAAATTATTACAATATTTTACTACCACTTATGGTACTTGCCATAATAAACATTTAAAATTATTTATTTAAAATAAATTTGTACGATTATTTGTTTTGTTTATTAAATCATATAATACTGATCCAGATGAATTAATCAACAAAACAAAATATATTTCATCTATCAACATATTTACAATTAAAAAAAAAAATATTAATGTTGAAATAAATTAGTTTTTAAACAAAAGAAAAAAAAAACAAATCATATAAATTTTAACTGTTGACTTTAAATTGTTTTTTTTTTTTAAATAATTACACATTGGAAACTTGACATCAAGATAACATCTGAATGTGACGAATATGTTCAGCAGGTGTCTGTAGCAAAAATAAAATAAAAAATTTCTAAATATAATTTAAATAATTATAAACATGCTTTATAAAATTTATAAAAGAAAAAAACCATCACCAGATTTTAGTATTTAAAAATAAATGGAATGTAAATATGATACTCTGGATCAATAATAATATTTTTTTTGTATTTTTCAATTTAATTTTGAATAAAAAAATATCCCTAATGTAGAAAAAATTTATTTAATTACAATATAATTGTAATATTTTGTTTAATAAAATAAAAAAAATGATGAAAATTATGTTTAATGTAATTTTTTTTTTGTTGATTAAAATAATAAAAAAAAATTAAGTACTCTTTTGTAAATAATAATATTAACAATAATATAATTTAAATGTTGTTTTTTTAAATTTATAATGTTCTCAAAGGAATAAATCCCTCCAATCCAATGTCTTTCAGGTCTTGATCATCATACTCATCATCTCGATCACGATAATAATTCTTCTTCTAGAAAATTAATCAACAAAAATAAAGAAGAAAAAAAAAAAAAAAAAACAAATAATCAAATAAAACACTCGATGTTTTTATATATATAAAAATAAAAAAAAAAAAATACTTGATTTTAATTTAACAATTAAAGTTGAGCTTATAAGACTGAAGACATATAATTTCGCAGTTAATAAAATAACAAGCAAACTTAAAATTTAATTGGAATTATTTATTATATAAATAAAAAAGAAAAAAAAAACAAATTAAATCCAACAAATATTCCTTTGATTTGTTAAACATCAAACATAATTTTTCATCGATATATTTAAAAGAAAAATTAAAACCACAAAACTAAAACAATGGACAATTTAATATGATAATATTTTGATTAATTATTTTGTTATTTTTAAATTAATAAACACAAAAACAGTGATACACACTGTTTATTATAATATTTGTTATTTTTTTAATAATTAATTCTCACACATACTTAAAAATTAAAGATATATTATTTACAAAATAATTTACATAAAAATAAATTATTATATTAAATGATTAGTTATTTATTTTGAATTAATAAAAATGATCAACATGTTGTGTATATATCATTGTTATTAAATTTAATGCTAAAAGCAATAAATAATTTGATTTAATTTAATTTCATGCAAATATATTAATAATAGAATATAAATATAGGCACATTTTACATGAAATGAATAAATTTGTTATTTATTATAAAATATATCCAGATATATTGTATAAATATATATTAAAATAATAAATATAAGACAACTCAAGTATTAATGAGTCAAAGCAGAAGACAATAATTTAAATTGGAGAATTGATGAAGAAAAAATAAAGTGAAATAAAATTTGTTAAAATAATAATAAAATAATTTAAATATTATTTTAGTTTTTATCTTCTATTTAAATTTAATATGACATAGGGTTCATTAGGATTATTTGAGTCAACACTGTTGTTAGATTGATAGCATGGATTAACAGTGTAATTTAAATTTTGTTGATGATAACTCACCGGTTCGATATTACCATTCCATCCATAATCTTGAGCTTCAAGACATAAATCAGAATCAGAATCAGGTCTTCTTGTAATTTCCTCCTTTAAATTGTATAAATAATTTTTAATTTTAATTTATTTATTTATTTAATAATTTAATTAATTTACCTGAGATAATTGTTGTGTTGTTGTTAAAATTCTGGCAAGTGGTGTACAACAAACTGGCAGTGTCTCAAGAAGTGTTGGTCTTGAATGTGTTAAAAGTGGTTTCATATATTTACCATCAAAATCACCCCAAATACGTGCAAGAAATGCTTTTTCATTTGTTTTTCTTGTTATATTTTCAACTGATAATGAACCATCACCAATTGAATTGTACTGTTTAAATAAAAAAAAAATTTATATATTTATATTTTAAAATGAATATTATTAATTTAATTATATTTATTAAAAATATGTTTAATTAATTTTTATGTTAATATTTTTATGTTTGTGTATATTAAAAACATGCAATCAAAAATTAAAAAGCAACTTGCAAATTAATTTAAAATTAATAATTATAAAAGCAGCACCCAACTGTACCAATTAATTGAGATAATAAAAATAATATTTTACTTGCACCATAATTTTCTTTTTTTTTATATAACAAATGATAAATGACAAAATTTTGATTAAAAAAACTGTGTTGATTCAAATGTAACAAAAAAAAAAGCAAATTTTTATAAAACATTTTGATAATATTATGAAAAAATTGAAAGCATTGGATTTGAAAATTAAAAAACCTACCGGGGGATTTTGCTCCCGTCGATTCTCCAGATTTCCAATGCCACCTTCGCCACTTGACTATCAAACAATTTTATATATTTTTCATTAGACATAATTATTATCAATTAATCTTTAAATTTTTCATCTATTTATTTATATTATATAATATGAATTTGTTTAATCAAAAAATAAAATATAAACGCTGATGGCATTATCTAAAATTTTCATTCATAAAAAATATAAATATATTTAAGTTTTTATTAATAATATTTTGTAATCATGCTTTAATTATTATAGCAATTAGTTTATTATTCAAGTGCATTGCATAATGCAATATTTAATTGTGAATTAATTATTAATTATTAATTATTACGCACCCCACTGGTGTCAACAGAACTGTACACCTGTTTACGTAGTAAGCATGGTACAAAATGGGCAAAATAATAAAATTACAAAATTATATTTAAAAAAAAAAATAAATAACAAAGCAAAAATATCAATTTTCAACTTATAATTTTTTCAATAAAATAATAAAAAATTAAATTATTAAATTAGCAATATTAACTTTGTAAAAAATAAATAAATAAAAATAATTTTTTTGTAATTGTTTTCAAGTATTTTTTTTTTAAATATGTAATTAAAAAACTTACACTTCTTACAGCAGTATGAGATAGACCCTCAACTTCTTCATCAACACCAACACTTGAATTATGAAAAAAAAAAAAAAAAATATAATTAAATACAAATTAAATATGAGAAAAGAAAAAACAATTTTATAAATAAAATAAAATTACTTACGGTATTTTAAACCAACTGAGAAATTGTGTTGTTGCACCACCTTGAAATATAACAGTTAATATGACAATTAAACTAGTTGTTGTTAACATTGCTTGTCTAGCATCAGATACAGTATTTCTAATGGCTAATGCAAAACTCATTGCACCACGTAAACCAGCACAAAATAACATGTGTTGAAAATTCATTGGTATTTTTGGTTTTCTAGCAAGATTCATTAAAAATGATAATGGATAAACATTTGCAGCACGTCCAATAAGTGCACATATAAAACCAAAAAATATAAAACCAGGATCAAAACGATGTTTTGGAAATGTAAACATTGATACACCAATATAACTAAATATAAAATTTTCAGCAAGAAAATTTAATAATTCAAATAATTGTTTTGTTCGTTGTCTTGAATCTGGACTAAGATTATTATATGTATAATGAGCTTGACAAATACCACAAAATAATACAGCAACAACACCTGATGAATAATAAAATACATATTATAATTTATAATTTAAATTATGTAATAAATTAATAATAATTTACCAGTAAGATCAGATGCTTCAGCAATAAGAAAAGTACTGTATGACATTAATACAAATAATGCAGATTCTAATAATGGAAAATCACGTACTCTTGTAAATTTAGTTAATAATGCTGTTATACAACCCATTGTTGCACCAATGAATAATGAAAAACTAAATATACCAACAAAATCACTGACAGCTTGAAAGAATGCAACTGTTTCAAAACCACCAGAACCAGTTTGATATCTTGTACCATAATTTTGTATTGAACTAAAATAATAAATAATTAATATTAATATTATTTATCAAAAAAATATGTCTCTATTAAATTAATCAATAAATATATATATATAAAATTTACCCGCTAAGTACAATGGCAATTGCATCGTTCAATACACTTTCACCAAAGACAAGCGCATAAAGATTAACATCAACATGAAGGTCATTAAATATTGATATTATTGTAAGAGGATCTGTTGGTGATATAAGTGCTCCAAAAAATAATGTATCCAAAAATGTATATGACTTTGATAGATGTGGTATTAATTGTATAAAACCATACATCAATATACTGAAATAATAATTAATTATTATTTTTATATGTACATGACAATTCATTTTATAATTTTACAATTAACCTTGACACATTAAATGTGCTAATTCATTATTATTAATTAATTTTTATTATTTTTATTTTGATAATGTACACTTACCCAATGACAAATGATGATATAGTTGTACCAATCAATGCAAAAAGTAATATTGCACCTAAATTACGAAAAAAATAACGCTGAAAAATATAAAAATTATTTTATTTTTTTTATTTTTTTAAATAATAGGATAATTATATTGTTGTTAATAAATATATTGATAATAATAACTTACTCTTTTTAAACTATAACCAGCATGAAATATAATTGGTGGTAAAATAATATTGAAAAATATTTCTGGGTCAAATGTTGCCTGTAAAAAAAAAAAAAAATAATAAATAAAATGTAAAATTTTTTATCAAAAAGGAAACAAGACCTAGTTTGATATGTAATGTTTGTTGTGTTTGATTGAATACAAATTACCTTTAAATCAATTTCACGATCTTCTCTATAAATTTCACCTTTAAAACTATATGAAAATGTTTTATTTTCAATTTTACCACCACCTTTATCTTCTGGAAAACTTAGCCACAATGAATCTGGTGGTACTGATTGATTATATGAACTATCATTTTTCAAAACACGCATATGATGAATTGCACTGTCTGGTTTAAAACCATATCGTATTATTGCACCAATAATAAGTCCTGAAATTTATCAAAATTTGTTATCAAAAACAGTGTAAAATAATAAAGAAAATGATAAAAAAATATCTCAAGTTTCACACTGTATGTAATAATAATAATTATAAAATATAAAAATAAATATTTTAATATTTATTCAACTGTTAATTATATCATTATAATTATTTTAATTAATAAATAAATTTTAATTAAATATATTTACAAAAAAAAAAAAATAAAATAAAAAAATCAATATTTCACTGATTTTTTTTTTTTTTTTTTTTTTTTTTTTTTTTCTCAAACAAATAAACAAGTTGAGTAATAAATAATTTGGCTTGTTGAATAAAAATATATATTTATATTTAATTTAATAAATATATATGTAAGTATATAAATAATAAATTTATAATATTTTTGTTGTAAAATATATACGTCTTACCATAAATAACAGCAAGACCAGTTTCATGAAGAAAACGTAAACGACGATGTTTAAATGTCCAAATTGTTAATACAGTTAATATTAATAAAAATGTATACAGCAATAAATTACGACAATCAAGACGATGTAATAATTGTGCTTTTGCATCAAGCTCAATATCTGATGCTGCGCCATCACATTTATTAACAATAAATATTATTAATAATAATAATGACACTCTTATTTTACCACGTAGCAGCATTTTTTTTTTTTTTTTTTAATAATTTAGTATATTTTTTATTTATTTGTAACAAAGTTTTTTTTGATAAATAATTATGTATAAAAAAAATTGTCACGATGATATGTGACGTAAAAAATCACAAACACCTGCCATTGACAACCTGCAACAACCGAATAAAATGTATGTAATAATTTTATGAAGCAAATTTGCACCCAATTGTGTCAGATCATGTCAGATGATTGTTAAAAAAATAAAATATTTTTTTTCTACCGTCGAAATGGCGCTGATTAAAACTCAGTCGGTAAAACAAATTTATACACTTTTTTTTTTTTTTTTTCTGTTGAATTTGTTATTTTAAATCAATAATTATTGTTTGATTAACAATTTATTAATAAAATATAATTAACTCTTAATATCAGAAGCTGGAAAATTTTTGAATTATTTTTTTATTAATTTATTTATACTTGACGTTATTTATTTATAAAAATTATTTTTTCCATATACAAAAAAATCTCTGATAGTAATTTATCAAGATATTAAATTGAACTAAGAATCTATAAACATTTACGTTATTTCAAAGATTATCTTTAATACAAAATCATAAATCAGTAATTTCTAGAAAAAAATTTTCCACTATTTCTCCAATTTTTCTTTGCCATTTGGCATTAATGAATAAAGTGCAAGTTTATTTTCTTCTGTAATCAACCATATGATGAAGATAAAGTTGCGAACGAAAAGTGATACTGAGGGAAAATTATGTAAATCACATTAATATTGATAAAAAATATACAATATGTGGTTTTACAGAGAACGATTCAGAATTAACTGAGGAATTAACCAGTGAAAACTGTAGATATGAAGGAATACAGCAAATTATTGAAAAAAAATATTTCGACCCATATGGGTATGCTGATGATATATATGCTGATGGAATCAATAGGAATTAGGATTTTAATTTCTTCGACTTTTGTTCACTTTTCTCTGAAAATGACCCGTGGTGGAGAAATGGTGGACAAATTTCTTCGCTATTTGTCGAACTCCATTTCATGTAATTATATTTTTCTTATTTAATTTTCTTTTTATGTAAATAATCATAATTTTGTATATACATTTTGTATTTTTGGTATATATACTGAATGTTTACATTATATTTTAATAAACAAAAAGTCAATTTATACTTACTTTTTGGTACTATAAAATAAACCATTTCAAAAAATAAAAAAAATGTATGAAAATGTTAATAATATTAATAAATTAACATATATTTATAATATGATATATATTTTTTTAATTATTCGTTTATTTAGTTTTTTATTTTTTTTATTTTTTTTACAGTCAGAAGGCAAAAAATGTCTTACTACATGGACAAATGTTTTTAAAATAATACAAATTGTATGGCAATTTTAAATTGCTTTTTTTTTTTAATTTTTAAAATCAATTTTTCTAAATTAATTGTTTGTTGTTTGAACGATTAATAATTTAAAAGAAATAAAAAGGACATATCACAGTACTGTACACAAAGCATAAATTATTATTATTTTTTGCATTAAGTTTATAAATTTTTCAATAATAATAATTCGTCCATTGTTCTAATGATTATTTTTATTTTTTTAATTATTATCATATTCAAAATTAATTTGTTCATATTATTTAGTCATGATTTTTATATAATTTTTATTTTGTTATTTTGTTGTTAATTTTTGTCTCAAAAAATTAATATTTTTTCAATTAATTTAAATTATAATATAATAACAAATTAAGACATTATTTATTAACTTTAAATTTACTGTTTTATAACATAAATTATCACTTAATATATTATTTATTTATTGTTACAATATTATTAATTAATAACTTTAATTGAATTTAAAGTTTGAGTCAAAAACAGCGTATATTTTTATATTTTTTTTAAATTAATTTAATTTAATTCAATAATATTTGAAAGGAAAAAAATTAAATAAATGAACTTTGGCAACACAAATGTTGGCAGCAACATTTTTATCTTTCATTCAATCAATTATTTTGTGTTTTTTTTTTTTTCTTTTTTTTTTACATTTTTTATTTTAATAACATGTATTATCAATATTAGATTTTTTTTTTTTTTTTAAATCATTCATTCGCTGTACACACACGTTTAGTTGCCAAAGTATAAAAACAAATGGCAACTAAAAAAAATTAATAACAATTAGTGATGAGATAATTACCTTTAATACAATTTAAGTGTAATTATTATTATTATTTTTTTTAATTTCATTTAATTTGGTATTTAATTATTACTTTTTTGTTATTATTATTTTTTTCAAATATTTATAATACAGAAAAATGGTTTTTCATAATTATAAATTTAATTTTTTTGTATTTAATTTTAATAAATCATTACAATCATTATTTTTTTTATATTTTGTTTGGTTTATATTTATTTTTTTTTTTTTTCATATTTTCATGCCCGTATACAGTTTCCGTTAATATCATATAATTATTTATACATATATATTTTTTTTAAATGAAAAAATTAATTTCTTTTTTTTTTTTAAATAATAAATTAGGAAGATTTAGTTTTTTTTTTTTTTTTTCCACTGAGACATTAACATTCGTGCTTTTTATAATTATTAATTTACATTTTTTATTTCTTATCTTATCTGAGAAAAAAAAAAATTAAAAAAAAATAACAAATAACACATTTCATTTTTTTTTTATCATTTTATTTTTTTGACTTTTTTTTTTTTTTGTTATAATTTTTTTAACGACTTTTTTATTTCTGTTAAAATTAATCGTTGATACTACATTGGACAATAAACCATTTATCCATTTAATAATATTTTTTTTTTTTAAATCATCACACTCATCAATAAAAAAAACTTACCCAGGATTCAACGCACATTTATTTATTTTTTTTAAATTCATTTTATTACTATTATTTATTTTATATATATATATATTTATTTTTATATTATTGGTATTTATTTTAGTGTTTATTTGCGTACTTTATTATAATTTATATATATTTATTTATTCATTTTTAATATTTTTAAATTTGTTTTATCGCTTTAAGCAATCGAGTACTTTGTTCATGTTGATTGCTGCTGCACGAACTCATTTGGACATAAATTATTTATTTATTTATTATTTTATATATCTATTTATTTATTCGTAAATTGAAGAATAAAATCTACACATTTATAATAATGTCACTATGCAGAATCATACAAAATGAATTTAAAACAAAAGAAAATATTTATAGAAATTCAAAATCATTCAAAGACCCAACCAGCGGGTCAATTCACTTTCACACATTATAAGTGTCATTAATTTATTATTTTACATTATATGTTGTTTATTTTTATTAATTAAATTAATTCACTTTTTTTTTGCAATTTATATTTTTTCTTATTATCACTGAAAAACATTGTTGAAAATTTCAAAATTTATCTTCTTTTTTTACGTATTATTCTTTTTAAAACTGAAGACATTAGATGGCAATGTTAATTTGTTTATTTTTTTTTAATTTTGTGATTAATTTATATTTTTTGATAATTAAAAATAAATAATAATTATCAAGTCTTATAGTTTATAATAATAATATTAATAATAAATGAAATGCTGAGCAAAAGATAAATTTTTTTTTTTTTTTCATAACAAAATTATAATTTTATATTTATTTTTATTTTTTTTTTCATTTTGAAGTACTGATATGATAAATTCACAAATATATTTATATTTTTTTAAATTAAAAAAGAAAAAAAAAAAATTAAAAAGACTAGTTTAAAAATATATATTTTAAAAATTTATTATAAATTCAATTGATTTTATTTATGTGTGCTTCAAAATGAAAATAAACCAGTCTTTATTATAAATAATATTATTAAATATATTTTAATATCCAAGTTCGAGCAGCAATCATTTAAAATTATTATAATATTTTTATATATTAATAAAAATTAAATTAAACATTATAAAATTATATATTTAAATAATAATTTCTTTGTTATTTTATTATTATTTTTTATATTCTTATAATTATGACAATTTTTATTTTTTTATTATTTATTTTATAAGCAAGTCGTTATTAAAAATTACAGAAATTAATTAAACATGATTTTAATATTAATTTTACTGCAAAATTTGTTGCTTTTTATCAATTGTTTATTTAAACACAAATTTCATTAATTTTTTTATTTCAAAGTAAAAGTCTATTATTTTGTTTTTTATTACTGCAAAAAGAAATTGATATTTTATTTTTATTCTTTTACTAATGATTTACTATTATTATTTATTATTTATACATTGGAAATTTTGTTGTTTATAATTTCATTCAAATATCTGTACATTTATTTAAATTCATCTGAGTGATTGTTTTATTTTTCACATAAATATTCTTATATCTTTCAATCATTAAACCCGAAAATATATCTGGCTAATCAAACATAAAAATAAAATTTTAATGAAAATAAAAAGGAATAACTTTCATTTCCATTGATTTATTTTTATTTATAGGTATATATATATATATAGGTATATATTTTTTTTTAAATAAGATTATTTGAAATTCGTTTATTCATTGTCTTAGTAATTATGATTTATTTGCTTCAATGAGCTTAATTAATTATATCAAGATTTATAATTTAATAAAGAAAAAAAAATTGTTTAATTTCTGAAAATACTAAATCAGATTTCACAATATTTACATTAATTTTTTTCTCCTTTTTTTTTTTTTTTTGTCTATTTATAATTTATTTATTCTTTTTAAACTAAATTTTTTTTTTTGTAATCAAGTTCGTTGTTATTTATTTTATAAATAAAATATTTTTTATTACAATGACTTTATTGAACACCACTTTTATATATTCACCTTTAAGTCTTTTGATTTATCAAATAAACATTTTACACTATAAATTACTTAAAATTAAAAAAAATTATAAGTTTAATTTTTTAATAAAATAAAATAAAATAATATAAAAAGAAAAAGAAATAAACATATTGAAAAAAAAAAAAACAATAGTACTGAAGCACTTGTAAAAGTCACTTGAAAGTCATATAAACAAAAAAAAAAAAAATGCTTGAAACTCACTTTGTCTTTAGCGAAGATAATTATTTTTAATTATTAATTTTATATTTTTAAATCCTAATTATTATTTTTGATCTGATGAGTCTGATGGTTTTTCATAGTATTTAACTGGTGAAGTTTTCTTGTCATTAGAATCTTTTTGTTGAACTGTATTTTGCCAATCTAAATAAATAAATTATAAATTATAAATTATTATTAATTATTTTTTAATTTAAAAATTAAATATATTTAACTTACCATTATTAACAAATTGAACAAGAGCATTTGGTATTTCAAAATATGGAGGCATAGAATATTGCAATGATTCAGGATTTGATAATCCAATATTCACACGTACCAAATGATTATCATGTGGTCGTGAATTATTTGATGGATAATCAGTTGTTGTTGTTGCTGTTGTTGTTGTTGTTGTTGTTGTTGTTGATGATGATGATGATGTTGGAATTGGTGTTGGTGTTGGTATTTGTGTTTGTATTTGTGTTTGTATTTGTGTTGGTGTTGGTGTTGGTACTGAAGATATCAATGGTGGTATAGATTCATTGTAAATTTGTTGAGATAAATGATGTCCTTGATATTGTCGAGGTCCATTATTATAATTTTGACGATATCTATCACCACGATTGTGTCGTTGCTGTTGTCTTTGATGTTGTTGTCGTTGTTGTTGATGTTGTTGCTGCTGTTGTAGTTGTAATTGTTGTTGCTGTAGTTGTAATTGTTGCTGCTGTTGTAATTGTTGTTGTAATTGCTGTTGTTGTTGTTGCTGTATTTGTAGTTGTTGTAATTGATGTAATTGTTGTTGCTGGTGTAGTTGATGATGATGATGATGATGATGTTGTTGTTGTTGTTGATGATGATGCTGTTGTTGTTGTTGATGTTGTTGTTGCTGCTGTAATTGTTGTTGTTGTTGATTATGATGATGTTGCTGTTGTTGATGTTGTTGTTGTTGTTGTTGCTCCTGCTGCTGTTGCTGTTTATGTTGCTGTTGTTGTGTATTAACATTTGCTGGCAGTGCAGGTGAATTTTCACCACCATTATCAGATGGTTCAATATTTTTTTCAAGCCCAAATAATATTGCATCAATTCCCAAACCAAATTTAAGACCATATTTACTTGAAGTACGAACACTACTTGAATTACCATCTGGTAATACAACTGCTGGTCTTGAAGTTGAAGTACCAGCATTATTTGAATTTTCATCTGATAATACAACTGCTGGTTGTGAAGTTTTTGTTTTTGGTGATACTTGTGAATCATTTTTTTTAATAACATCTTTTGATTTATCTGTATTATTTATTTTATTTATTGATGGTTTTATTTCACTTTCTTCTTTGTCAATATTTGGTAATTTTTCAGCATCATTTTGTTCTTGTTGTTCTTGTTGTTGTCGATTAACTACATCTGATTTATAAGTTTTAACAATATTATCTATTTGATTATCAATATTTTTATTATTATTAGTATTATTTTTATTATTATTATTTTTATTATTAATATTATTTTTTTTATTATTTTTTGGTGGTAAATTTGTATTTTTATTTGTATTATTTTTATTATTTCTACTTGGTGAATTATCATATTTAATATTTTGTTGTTCATTTTTATTATTATCATTTAAATTAGTTTGTTCTTGTACATATTTAATAACTTGTATTGTTTTATTATATGCTTCTTCACGTGCTTCAGCATTTTTAGTTTTATTATTTGCTATTGATGATGTTGGACTTTCTAAACTTGAACTAAAATCATGTACATTTGAATTTGCATAATTTTTATGACGTATTTTACGATCATTTGTATATTCATTTAAACTTGGATAATATTTTGGTGATGATTTATCTGGTTCAGATGATGTTTTATCTGGTACTGTTGGCCAATTAATTGTACTTAATATATTTGGTACATTACCAGTTGATATATTTAATGTTGTATTTTGTCCATTAGTTATACTTATTGTTGGTGTTTTAGTTACATTTGCATAACTTACTGGTGGTGTACCAGATGATGATGATGATGATGTTGCTATTTGTTGATTAACTTTATTTAAATCATTATTTTTATTTGATGTTACTGGAAATGAATTAACTGAATCATGATCATTATCATGATCACTTGTATCTGATTTATCACTTGGTGGTACACTACTTGATGATTTTCTTCTTATATCTGTTTGATTTTTAAAACCTCTTGTTCTTTGTAAATATGTACCATTACTATTATTTATAACATTATTATTATTACTATTATTATTACCATTACCACTACTAACAATATTATTATTTATACTTGTTGTACGATCACCACTTGAACTTCTTCTTGTTTTTTTATTTTTTTTCTTATTAACAACTTGTTGAAAATCTTGTTCTGGATCAACACTTGATTTTTTACGTTGTGATGATAATGTACGTATTTTATTATTACCTTCAACACCAGGATCACTTGAATATATTGATTTTGTTGTTTCTTTAAAATTAATATTAATATCTGTATCACCAGTACTTTTTTGTTTAACACGACGTGTTAAACCAACACTACCACTACCACTATCAACAATACTAACACTGTTATTATTATTATTATTATTAATATTATTATTACCACCACTTGATACTGTTACAGCAACAGCAACACCAATATTATCACCAATACTAACAATAGTTGTTGTTGTTGATGATGATGTTGAAGTTACAGTAACATTATTATTATTATCTTGTAATTGATTTGTATCATTGTTTTTATTTATTAATGATAAAGTATCATCAATTGATGGTACTGTTGTTATATTATTTATATCATTTTTAATATCACGTGATGATGTTAATTTTGGTTTATTATCTTTTATTATTAATTTTGATGATTTATTTTTTTTAACATTTTGAATTTTTACATCATTATTAATATAACTAACAAGTTCATCAACATCTGCTTTTCTATGACCAGGAATATTTTCAGCTTTATAAGTTATAACATTTAATTTTTCTGATGGTTTTCTACGTTTTTTTTTACTATCAGAATTTAATTGTCCTTGAAATAAATTACTATTTTCATCAAGTGTTTTTCTTTCAACAAAACCAACTACTGGTACTGGTACTATTACTGCTGCTGTTGCTGTAGCTGTCGCTGTTACTGATGATGATGATAATGATGCTGTTGGTATTGGTGCTGTTGTTGTTGTTGTAGTTGTTGTTGTATCTTTATTTGATAACATTGTTGATGATGTTGTAACAGTAGTCAATGGTAAAGATGAATTTATTATTTTTCCTTTTGATGAAGATGATGTTGTTCCATTCATAACTGTTGTATTAGTATCATTTTGTAATAATAATGGTGTAGATACATCATCATTATTATTGTTATTTGTAGTTGGTGGTTCATATTTTTCAATTGGAAATTCAATTGCACTATCAACTGGTGTTGAAATTGTATTTGATTGTAAACGTACTACTAAAGGTATTTGCGTACGTGGCTCTATAACTTTCATTTCAATGCCATCTTGATCATCATCATTTATATTAATATCTCTTTTGTGTAATCCAAAATCAGTATCATCATTGCTACTATCACCATCCCCATCACCACCAGCATTACCAATACTTTCATCAGCAGTTAATGTTGATGCATCTTCACTTGAAATATTTTTTTTATCTTCAATAACATCAACACCACCACTTACACCACTAAAAACACTATCACCACTACCACCACCACCATTTTTACTATCAATTTCTTCAGTATTAGTTGTTAAAAGTTCCAACTGATAATTTGGTGATAAAATATCTGATTCCAACATTTTATTTGATGTTTTTTTACAAATTTCTGTATCATTTATACTATTAGAAATTATATTATCTATTGTTTTATTATTATTGTCTACTTTATTATTATTATCTTTAAAATTTTTATCTTCTTCTTTTAAACTAACACTGTATGATGGTTTATCTAAAGATTTTGGTTTATCTTTTTTTGCCCAATCATATACTGGACGTTCTTCACAAAAACTTGTCTGTAAATTAAAATTAAAATTAAAATTATAAATAAATAAAATATATAGGTATATATTTAAATAAATAAATACCTTTTTATCAAATATTAAATCAAAATTTGTTAATGGAACAAGACTATGTGTTGAATTAACATTTGATGGTAATGAACCACCTTCTCTTTGACGTGCTGATACACTTGGACCAGTATATTTTTTATTATTTTTTTTTCTACCACAACCATATGTATGACTAGATCCAGGTGCATATGAAAAACTACTATCAAATTCTGGATTAATTGGTTGTGCTAAATTTTGTAATGAACCACCATGAGTTAAATTTTCTGATACTGAATCACGTTTTATTCTACGACGATTTGAATTTGGTAATTGTGAACAACGTAAATTTGTTATTGTTAATAAATCTTCATTTTCATCAACTTGTGCTTTTTTTAATAGTAACTGTTAACATAAAAAATTTATTAAAAATAAAATTAATATATATTTATTTTTAAATTAATTATTTATTAAAATACTTGATGATGAAGCTTGATGTATTTAACCATCATCATCATGACAATTTCCTCAATTTGTTTTATAATTTATTATTATTATTATTAATATTTTATTTTCGAGTTCATTTACCTTAAATAAATCTGATTTTTCTTCACTATCCCGGCTTGAGCCTGTATATGTTATGGCTTCATCAAGAAGTGCCTTTAATTCACATTCATCTAACGTCGTAACTTCCTGAAATAAAAATAAAAAAAAAATCACATTTTATAAAACACACCTTACTTATTATATTATTAACAATAATATATACATATATATAAAAAAAATAATTTTATGTTTATTTATAAATAACATTCTAAATATTAAATTTACAAGAAAAAAAAAAAAAATTAGTAACTGTGTGATGTAAAACAGCAAAGCCTTGAGGAAAAAAAAAATAAAATAAAATAGCAAGTCAAGTTATACGTTTGTTAAATAAAATATATATATAGTCGTATGATTACAAAGCAAAAAAAAAAAAAAATACAATATTACGTAATGGCAAGTGTATCAAATCAGCAGTGACACTGGATTCCAGAAAAATAAAAATAAATATATTGATGATTGAATCATTGATGATGTAAACAAGACAAAAATTAAAATTAATTTAAAAATTATAATTTAACATAAACAAATAGTTTTTAATTAATTTTTTAATTATTAAAAAAAATCAATATGTTATATATTTAATCTTTTTATGGATAAATAAAAATTAATTTCCAGTAAAATTCTTGTACGATCAAATATGGGAACTGTGCCGAGTATTCACTCCAAATTTTTGGAGTTATTCTATAAATAGATAAATGTTATAAAATCATTTAAAATGGTCCAATCATCATAATAATTTAATTACTATATTATTTATCATCAACAAAATAAAATCATAAATTTATTATAATCTGATTTAAAAATTTACTATTTCCAAATGACAATTGTGTTTAAATCAACAAAAAAATTATCATCATTATTAAAACAAAAAATTATTATTGATAATAATGATATAACAATAATAAAAAAAATAAAAACTTGATGCAATAAAATTCTGACGATACAGTAAAAATTAACACATTAATTTTATTTTTTTTATTTTTTAGTAGTTATCAAAGTGGGGAATAATAGTAGGAGGTGGAAAAAAAAAAAGGAGGTGGATGGTATTTATCTTTTAATGATAAAAGCTTGAAATACTGTTGGTCGTTTCGAATGTCAATTTTAATTTTTTTTTTTTTCCTTTTAATATAAAAACTGTGCAAAATAAATATAAAAAAAAAAAAAATATTTCTATTTTTGAAAAATGTAATTCAAGATGATTAATTTTAGAGAGAAAGTCTGGTTTTTCTAATTTAGGTTGTTACTGTATTTTTGATGATAATAATAATGATATAAATTTTTTTTTTTAATTTTAAATTAATTGTAAAATTACGTGAAAATATTGAGAACAGTGCCGGCACGGAAATGATATATTTAGAGGGCACCCAGGTCGTCACTGTTAATTTTATAATCACTTTGTATATTTTAATTAATAAAATAATATATAATGTTTATAATAATGTAATAATGTAAATGATACATTTATAAACTCATAATATATAAATATTTATAATCATTTCAATTTTTTTTCGAATATTTAAATGGAATATTTCGAATTTTCCTTTTTTTGTTTAAATTTTTTAATTTCTGTTGTAATTTTTTTTGTAAATATATAACAACACCTCTTGTTAATACTATTTATTATAATTATTTTTATAATTTATATATTATTATTTTATAAATTTTAAATTATACTGATTATTTTTACTCAAATCGGGCGCGGCGCGCTCTTCTTGGCATGGCCGCCGCCATTACACTGAGTAATTTGAGGCGAGACATAAACGTAAATAGCAGCCAAGTAAATACCAACTCTTTTTTTTTTTTTCTCTTTTATATAAATTTTATACAAAAATAATGATACTTCTATAAAAAAAAAAAATGACCATAAAATATAACTAAGCTCAAATAAATTATCAAAATAAATATGTAAAATTTGAGTTTTTAAATTAAAAAATTTTTGATAAATTAATTACTAATTTTTCATAAATGATAACATCAAAATGACAAATTTCATGATGCTAAATAACAAAAAAAAAACAAGGATTAATTTAATTATAAAATTGTAGTGTGTATTTTCTTAATCAAATATACTTTTATTTCTCACCTGTTTATCAGTACAATTATCTGTATTAATATTAATTGTTGTTTCATTAGTAACATTGTCAATTCCATCATGATTATTTATTTCATTTCCATTTCCATTATTATTATTAGTAACATCATTATTTGTAGATACTAAAACAGATGATGTTGATAATGATGATGATGATGATGGAGTTGTTGTTATTGTTGTTGTTGATGTTGATGATGACGATGTTGTTGTGTCATCTTGATTTTTACTGTCATTTGTGACAGGTTCTTCTTGTCTATTATCCGGCCCTGGGGCCATTTTGATGTAATTTGATTGTGTTATTGTATTTTCTGTTTTTAAATTATTAAATATTATATTATCATTTTTTTCTTTAATACTATTTTTATATACTATTATTTTCTTCATTTATAATTATTTATTATTTCACATTTATTTTATTATTATTTATGATTGAAATCATGTCCATTTATTTTCAATATATTTACTCATTTTTGTTTTATTTAATAAATATAAATATAATATTTATTATTTTCATATTTTAAATAATTTTATTATTCACAATAATCATATTAATTTGTCAAAATTTATAGATTTATTAATTTTTTTTTTCCCCTCTCTCTGTTTTTCTTTTTTTTTTTTTTTTTTTTTTTTTATTGACCGAGATTATATTTTTCTAGGTTAGAAGAACACTCTCAACTGACAATAAATCCTCTCAACACAAAATAATTAAAAAAAAAAAAAAAAAAATGTCAAATTATATTCAAAAAATATAATTAATTAATTAAAAATATTATTAAATACAAAATATAATGTTTAATTGTTTATATTAATTAATAAAACTGTCATTTTATAAATTTTTTTTTTTAAACTTTTTTTTTTTTAAATTAAAGACACAGAAAAAAATTGTTTTTTTTATTTATTTATTTTTATTTTTTTGGAGTTCTTGACAAGTATCGATCGTTGAGAGGAAATGAGGGGGTAAGAGGGTGTTATGATGATAGTGGTAGTGGTGGTTGTTGGCTACTACCGGAGGGAGGAAAAAAAAAAAAAAAAATGAACCAAATTATGTTTGGATATTGGTAATTTTTATTATTTTTTTTTTTTGACTTGGAATTTGCTGGATTTACTTTGATCAAAGACAAAAAAAAAATAGCCCCACTTTATTTTATTTTTATTATTATTCACACAAATACACACACTTAATTAATATACACAATTTTATTATTTATTTTGAAATATAAAAATAAAATAATGATAAATTCTAATTCAATAAATTTATTTTAAATATTAAACTTTGTTTTTATTTTTTTTTTCAAATAATCACTCAACAAATATTTGAATTTATATATTTAATAAACAAATAAGTATCACTTCAAGGACATAACTTTATTTAAAATAAATTCATTTTTATCTAAAAAAAAAAAATCAAATTTTTTCCTTTTTCTTTTTTTTTTTTTCACCAACAAAAATGAGTAGTTAATAAATACATGATAAATTAATATTATTTATATTTAATATTTAATATAAATAATTATCAAATATTTTTTTCATTGTAAAAATAAAAATTAAAAATAAAAATTGTAAAAAGGATGCTGAATGTGTGACAAAACTGCGTAGGGGGTAAAGGATTAACACAGGGTGGTGTGTAAAAATTGTTTTTTTTTTTTTTTTTTTTTTTCCACTAAATATATTTGTAGTATATTGTTATTTTGTGATGATGATTTTTACTAAATTATTTTTAGATATTATTTAACTGTTAAATTATATACAACTAAACACAATAAGAAACAGACGATAACTGAATTTATGTATTTAACACAACAGACACCACAATTTTCAGGAAAATATTCACACACAAAACAAAAAAATAAAAATTTGTGAAGCAGTTGCTGCTGTTACCGAAAATGTCGTCTGCTTTATTCAGTAACGTATGATTAAACCAATACAACCCCTATTCAACAAAATAAACAATAAAATATTAACTATAATTTTATCCAAAAAAAAAAAAAACAAACAATAAAAATGTTTAAATTACAAAAAAAACAAAATAATAATAAATATACAATTATTGTTATTAAAAATAATAATTAAAAAAATTTATTATAAAATTTATTGTTACGTTACTGAATAACGTCACAAGATAATCGATAATATTTTCGATAGTAAAATGTTTATTCGATTATTATAATAAAAATATATACGAGTTTATCTGTACAGTTGACAATTTGACGTATGAACTGAGTGTATTTGTTATTGCCGGTTGTTAAATAAATATATCCAAAGGTAAATTATTTAAATAAATATAAATTAATAATTAAAAAATAATAAAATATATCTAATTAATATATATCGAATCGTTTTTTTTTAGAAACATCAAGAGCTTCCATTGAACTGTCAAAATAATAATTAAAAATGAGTGAAAAAGAAAATATTTTTGTCTTTGTTCCAAATATTATTGGTAATTAATTTTAATTTATTTAATTTTTATTATTAATATAAAAAAAATAATATGATGTAATGTTTTTTGATAATATATTTAATCAAATAAACACTTGTTTGTATTCTCTCTTTTTTATTATATAAAAAATCAATAAATTTATATTTATTTATAATTTTTAGGATATGCCAGAATAATACTAGCATTGATATCATTTTGGTTTATGGAAAAAAATCATATTATTGCAATATGGTGTTATGTTATAAGTGCATTGTTGGATGCAGTTGATGGACATGCTGCTAGATATTTTAATCAAAGTACTAAATTTGGTGGTATGCTTGATCAATTAACTGATAGATGTGGAACAATGTGTTTATTAGCAAGTTTAAGTATGTTTTATCCTGATTATGCATTTTGGTTTAAATTAAGTATGGCTATTGATGTATCATGTCATTGGTTGTATTTACATACGTAAGTTTATTTCATTTTTTTTTTTTTTCAACAAAATTTATTAATATTTATTTATTTATTTGTGATAATTATTGTTTTTTATTATTTTTTATTTTTAGAACAATATTGCAGGGTAAAACAAGTCATAAATTTATTGATATGTCAGGAAATCCAATAATGAGAGTTTATTATACAAATAAAATTGTATTATTTTTAATGTGTGCTGGAAATGAAGGATTTTATGCTGCTCTGTATCTTTTACATTTTACCGAAGGACCAATTTGTAAGTTGGATATTTTAAAATTATCATGATCATATATTATTTGAGTTTACTAATTTATTATTGTCTTTTTTTTTAGTATTCGGAATGAGTTTATTCAGAGTTATTATGTTCATTTGTGCTCCAGTTGCATTTGTCAAAACAGCAATATCACTTATTCATGGATATGTTGCTTCAATTAATATTGGTATTATTGATGTTAAAGAACGTCAAGCATTACGTCGTAGAGAATAAATAATAATATTAATAAATAAATATTATTATTATTATAATAATACGTTCCATTTTACTTAAAAAAACAAAGAACAAAAATATAATCTATTGTTCATTTGCTAGTCATTATATTTTAACTTGCAAATATTATTATTTAAACAAAAGAATTTATTTTTAAAAATGAAATGATAAAAAAAAATTCCAATAAATATATATAGTTGTGTATTTTTTTGTTTTGTTTTTTTAAAAAAATATGTAAATGTTGAAATATATATAAATATATTTTCCCTGTGTATCAACAAATATTATTTTATTTAAATAATAAATGACCTGGTAATAATTTTAATGAATTTTTCATTTAAATTTTTATAACAGGTGGTGACGATGATGAGAGGAAAAAGAAAGAAATCAATAATAATATTCAAAAATAAATCAAAATAATGTATTTATTATTAACAATTAAAAAAAAATTAAACAAACCTTTAAAAAATATTGATAATTACACTGTCACATTGAAAAATAATTGTTTAAATAAACTTTTATAATTAAAATTATTTAATTGATAATATTTAATACAATATTTTGAAATTTATTGTTTAAAAGTTTTAACAAACTGAGAATGACTAAATGAAATTGAAAAAATATGTTTTTTATTTTTCATCTGGGATATTTGCCAAGAAGACAATGTCAACCAGTTTTTTTAAAAAAAATTGGAGAAGGTAAACATCACATACTGTTGACATATAAGTATTATCATTTTTTAGTGAAATTTTTTTATGATTAATAAAATAAATATGTACATCAAATAAATCAAAGTTCAATTCGATCAATCTGCTTTGTGTGGGAGGGCACACCCACACAAAGCCCCCAAAATCTAATATACAGTTTTTATTTTTATTTTTTTGGTAAAATTTTGGAAAAATAAAAAATGAAATTTTAAATTTTAATAATAATTTATTTTTATTTTTGAATTTATTTTAGCAATTTTTTGTTAAAACTTTATCATGAATTTATATACCTATATTTTTTTTTTGGATTTGTTATTATGTTTTTTATCTGTGAAGTTTTTTTGATTTTTTTTTTTTATTTTATCTTTATTTCTAAAAAAATTTGTTCACCAAAAACATGGCGCTGATCAAAGCTGTACTAAACTGTAAAAAAAATTTAGTCTGATTTGTTTTTTGACAATTAAACACTTAACAATTAAACAATATTGTCAAAAATAGAAAAATAAAAAGACAAAATCAATCAATTAAATTAACAGTTAATAATCTAGTATTATATATTAATCATCAATATTATTATTTAAATAATAATAATATTATCAAATGATGATTCATACGTTAAAAAAATTATATATTTAATGGTTTTAGATATAAATTTAACCTTAAAAAATTAAAAAATTTAAATTGTGTGTGTATTTTTATTATTTTAAAAAATTATTTATCAAATAATTAATATTTATATTTTATATACATTATTTATTTTAAATACATATTTTTATATTTATTAAATAATAGTAAAAAAAAAAATAATGACAATAAAATAAGAAAATAATTTTGGACTAATTTTGAATAAATAATAACAATTTAAGTGTAATGTTTAATAATTTATTAAATAATGGAAATAGCTTATGCTCAATTACCAAAATTGGTGCCAATTGGTAGTCCAAGAGTTTTAACAACAAATCAAGATTATACAGCTGATAAAACTCAATTTTCTGAGGTAAGAAAAAATAATAAATATACAGAAAAAAAAAAAAAAAAAAAACAATAATTATTTAATTTTATTTTTTATCTAGGTATTACAATTAGAGCCAGTTAAACGTTTATTAAAAAAACCAAATATTCTTTTAAGAGCAATATCTAAAACACCAAGTAAAACAATCAACAACAACAAAAGCAACAATAACAACAACAATAATAATGATAACATTAACAGCATCAATATCAATAATGACAGTAGTAATACATCTGATACATCAAATAAAAATGTTACATCATTATCAAAAATTAATAAATCAATGATTGATTTATCAATAGCATCAAAAGGTGAATATATATTACCATCAAAAAATAATGGTAAATCAGAAATAACACTTGAATTAATAGATAATAATAAAAAAATTTGTGGACATATTGAAAATTGTGAACATATTATGTGTGATGTTAATGTTGAACAGTATGTTGATGAATATGAAGTATCACCAATTGTTGCTATTAATATTGATGAATCAGAAATAAATGCACCAGTTTTAAAACATTGTAATAATAATAATTGTGATGCATTAAATATTGATCATGATAAATGTAGACGTATTTTAATACAATTATATCCATGTGATAAAATAAATAAATGTGATAATTGTGATGTATTATTTAAAACACGTAAATCACGTTTAATACATAAAAATTGTATTAAAAAAAATAAATATGAACATAATAAAGTTGATGTTGAAAAATTATTACGTCAAAGAATGCGTGAAAGAGAATTACAAATGAATGAATTATTAAAAATTAAAAGATCAGATTATAATGATAAATTAAATGATGATAATATTATTGATAGATTAAAAAAAAATAAAGAATTAATCGTAATACCAAAACATAAAATACCACCAGAACCAATTATAACAATAACACCAATATCAAAATTAATTAATAAATTACAAAATCAACAACAAAAACATAAACAAGTACAACCAATTTTTGAATTAAATAGAGTATCATCAATTCAAAATTCAAATAATTTACATTTAAATAATAATAATAATGATGTTGATTCAAATAAAATTGAATTAAAATTATCAAAAAATTCATCATTAATATTACCAAAATCAGCAGCATCACAATTTTTAAATAACAGTAATAATTTATCATTAATATCACAAAAACAAAATAAAAATAATATTAATGATAATATTAATCAAATTAATAATACAAATAATATTAATAATAATAATAATAATAATCATGAAACTAATAAAAATACAATACCTCAATCAACAATTTATCCAATAAGTATTGCTGATTGGGTTAGAGCACAACAAGAACAACATGAACAACAACAATTAGAACAAGAACAATTATTATTACAACAACAAAAACAACAACAATTACAACAGTTACAACAACAATTACAACATCATAATACTATTAATAATGATACATTAAAATTACAAAATAATTCAGTTTTAATGCCAATTAGAATTGTACCAATAGCAAATTTAAAATCAGAACCATCAGTTTTACATCATCAATTGGGTGTACCAAAATTTTGTATTGTTGCTGATACAGTTCCATCAAATACAAAATCACAACAATATCAATCAGTACCACCATCTATATCAAAACCAACACCAACTATTAGAATAGCACCAAAATTACCAACAACATCATTTATACAAATACAAACAGTACTACCTAATGTAATGCCAATTCAAACAACAATATTACCTAATACAATACCAATTCAAACAATAAATAATAATAATAATATTAATCAAGATATTGATAATGATGAAGATGATAAAAATAATAATATTAAAATTGATAGAATAACTAGTTTTAATTTAAGAAGAACAAGAAGAAATAGAAATAGAGCAATAAGACGTAGAAAAGCAGCTGCTGAAAAAGCAAGACTTAAACAATTAAATAATAATGGTGATAATAATGATATTGATAAATCAAATACACCATTAAAATTAACATCAAAACAAATACGTGGACCACGTGGTTCATATACTAAAAGACAAAAAGGTGAAGTTAAAAATTTTCAATGTGAATATTGTCATAAAAAATTTTATACTGATTGGTATTTTAAAACTCATCTTGCAAGACATACTGGTGAATTAATTGAAAAATGTAATTATTGTGATTCTGGTTTTACAAATACATATGATTTAAGAAGACATATGTCAATTGATCATAAAGAACATATTGGAACAACAACTATTGATGGTTCTGTTGATATTATGGAAGATGATAAAATGAATTATACTATTGAAAATGATATTGATGATGAAAATATTAATCAACAAATTAATAATCATAATAATCATAATGATGATGATGATAATAATTCCAATAAACAAACAAAAATTGTTCCAAAATTTAAAATAATTAATGTTAATGGTGTTAGAAGTACAAATATGAAACATTCCGGTGATGATGATGATGATGATGATGATGAAGATAGATTAATTATTGCTGAAGATGATGATGACGATGATGATGATGATTATTCTGAAAATGAAATTGGTAAATATATTATATTTTACATTATTATTTTTATTTGTTAATTAATTATTTATTTTAATTACAGATGAACCAATTGATTTTGATGAAAATTCAGATTTAGATATGGTTATTGATGAATCACAATCTGGATGTTAAAATATATCAAAGCTATCCAAAAAAGAAATATTATTTAAAGTCAAATGATAAAGAGAAAAAAAAAATAAAAATATTCCATAATTATGTTTTTAATTAGTGATAAATTATTTTCATTCAAAAATATAAAATATTTATGAATAGGTATATATTGTCAATCAGGACAATTAATTTAACATCACTAATTAAATTCTGATCCTAGTCTAAAAAAAAAATTATTAAATTCTAGGAGTATTATACAGAGACCTAATAAAACTTAATTATTAATTTTTTTTGTTTTTTTTTTTTTTTTTATTTATATATATTGCTGAAGAAAAAAAAAATATAAATAATGTATACTAAAATTTATTGATGAAGATTTTCCACGTATTACAGTGTGCCTTTGGAATTTATATTCAATATTAATTTATAATAATGATCTGATTATAAACAATCATTCATTTAATTGTAAATAAATTGCAAAAATTTTTTCTTTTTTTTTTTAAATTAATTTTTAAATACAATTTTATTCATTATCAGATGATTTTTTTTTTATTATTAACCTTTATAATTAATGTTTATAAGTAATTGATTTATTGTATTTATTAAATGTAATTTTTTTTTTTAAATTAATAATCATATTCGATCCAGTGCCTCTAACATAATAACGCTGTTGCCTCGAATTACCTGAATGACAAAAAAAAAAAAAACAAAATATTTTTATTTAAAATATCATATTTATTATAAATAATTATAATTATTGTTAAATTTAATTATTAATATTAAACTTACCACCATTCCAATATTATTTTGTGAACCATCTTTGCATTCTTCAACACTTTCATCAATAACCATGTTCATGAATGGATCAAACCCACGAAGAATACCAATAACGTGTCTTCCTCCATTTAATTTTACTGTAAATAAATTAAATAATAATTATATTGATTTTTTTTTTTTTTTTTTTAAATTAATTTATAATTTATAATACTTACATGATAATTTTTTATCCATATATCTGTAAATAAAAAATAAATAAAAATTATATTAATTATTTTTGTTTATAAAACTTAACCTAAAAAAATATCCTATTTAAATTATTTTTTAATATTATTTTAATTAAAATACTTACTTTTTTAATTCTGGAGGATGTGCTTTACTCATTTTGAATTATTTAATTTAACAAAAATTATTTTATAATATTTATTGTTGTATTATTTATTATTGTTTAACGTAAGCGTCACACCGGTAATTATTTTTGAGAGTCAACAAAAAAATAATCATCATAAATTTTAAGTCACATTTTCATGAAACTAATCATTTGACCTAGCTTAACCTGATTATTCTGAAGATTGTAAATTGTAAATTCACCTATATTTTCTGATAATCATGATAATAAATGATTAACTTGATGAATCATAATAATAATATTGACAATTGTTGACAATGCGAATGTTGTTTAGTACATTATCAACAAAAAAATCCTAAAAAAAAATAAATAATAAAGTTTTTTTTAATTATATTAAATTTAAACAAATAAAATGTCAAATTTAGAATCATCTGTTTTAATGGGTGCTCTTGAAGAAGGTAATTAATTTAAATTTGAAAAAAAATTAAAATAATTTTTTGACAGTTTTTAATATTATTTATAATTAATTGATATTTTTTTAGCATCACAAAAAATGAATAGATTGACAACTGAAGAATTAAAAGATGTTCTTAATGATGATGAAAAAATTGAAACAATTATTGCTGAAATGCAATTTTCAAATGTAAATAATTATTTAAATAAAATATATATCTATTGTTGAATATAAATTTATAATTACTATTAATTTTTTATTGACAGTTTAAAAATTTGGATAATGAAAAAGAAAAATTAATGGCAAGTAATAGATCACTTGCTGAAATTAATTTAGCAAAGCAGCCACAATTAGAAGAAGGAAAAAGATCAATAAAAGAACTTACTGAAAAAGGCAGTGAATTGGGTGAAAGTATTAATAAAAAACGTGAAATATTTAGTAAGTTTAAATTCATAAAATTATAATTATTAAAATCATATGTATTTATTAAATAATTATTCATTTTTTTTAGAAGAAAAATCTGGTTCTATGTCTGTTGAATCAGCACTTGAACTTTTACAATCATCTGCTGCTGAACTTGAAGAAGAAACAGAGGTAATAATTATTTAATAAAATTTAAAATATAATTAATTATATCAATTAACTAATTATTTATTTTAATTTCAAATATAAAATAATAGAAATTAGCAGAGACATTTTTATCTGGTGATAATACTGTTGATGAATTTCTTGAAAAATTTTTAATAAGAAAAAAATTAGTTCATTTAAAAAAAGTAAAAATTGATAAAATGCGTGAATTAATGAGAAAATCAACAATGAAAACAACAACAACACCTGGTTATCCAATAAATAATTATCCTGGTATGGCACCTGGTACAGTTCCATATCCACTTGGTGATCTTGGTATGCCAATGCCAATTCCTTCATCATACAGACCATTTTAAAATAATAAAATATAATCAATTATAATTATAAAACTATTAAAAATTTATTACAAAAAAAAATATATATATAATTTTAAAACATATTTATTTATTAATTTATCTACTTAATTATTTATTACATTTTTTTTTTTGTTTTTCAACTATTTACAGAACAAAAAAACCTATATAATTTAATTATTTAACAACTTGATTACTTTTTATTTGTTTTATCAACAACAACATCATTATTAACTTGTGTATAATCAAAATCTGAACCTGTTGATGTACAAAATATGACTAAAACAAAACAAACAACAACAATAAATGTTATTGATGAAAATTCATATTTAGAATTTGTACGACCTAAAAATGGTTCATTCATTTGTTGTTGTTTTTTTAATTCTTGTTTTTCAAATTGTGATCTTCTAAATAAATTTCCATAATGTGCTTTTGTCCATTCATCAAAATCATATATTTTTTGATTATTAAGAGCACTACTGTGACGAAATATTTCTGATCTAGCACGAAATGCTTCTTTAGTTATATTTTCAGTTTTAATATTTTCATTGTTATAATTATTACTGGTTGGTTCATATGTTGTTGTTGTTGTTCTAACATTGATACCACGATCATAATTTTTACGTTTTTTAAAATTACCAAGTACCTCATATGCATCTGATATTTCACGAAATTTAATTTTTGCTTCATCAGAACTATTTTTATCTGGATGATATTGCATTGATAATTTAAAATATGCTGCCTTAACTTCTTCTTGTGTTGCATTTGTTGTTAATTCTAAATTTGAATAATGATTTTTTGTTTTTACACTTGATGACATATTTACTTTTAATATTGAATTCCATGGTATTTTAATTCGACACTTCATGCTACAAAATTACAACAAATTTTTAATACTTAAAAGAAAATTTATTTTATTATTTTTTATAAAATTTGAGGTAGATTATTGTTAATGTCAATTATTTAATTTATTATTATTTTATTTTTTTATATACATGTTTTAATAAATTATTATTCTATTTTTATATTTATATATTTAATTAAAATATTATATTGAATATTTTTTTTTTCTATAGGTTAAAACTATAGTTTAAGGCTTGTTGACATCAATAAACATTTGACAACCCAATTTTTCATCAATGAAAATTCACCCTAACAATTATTATTTTTTTTTAATTAAAAGGTATCTATTAATTGACTGTTTTATTCACGTGTTGTTTATTACTTTTTTTATAATTATTATAAAAAAATTTACTTGTTATATTGTTGATAATATTGATAAAAAAATGTGCAGTTTAAATGATGGTGACTTGTTGCTTTTAAAAAATGATGATACAATAAAATTGTAAGTAAATAATATTTAATTTTTAAAGGTTATATATCAACTTATTAATTATTTATATAGATGAATTAATTAAAAAAAAATAATGTTATTATTTTAGGGATGATTGTTTTTGTTTAAAATGTAAAACAGAAAAATCAACAGTTAAATTACGTGGTACAGATGTTTATTGTAATTCTTGTTTTTTAACAAGTGTAACACATAAATTTCGTGCAACACTTGGTAAATCAAAATTAGTTAAAAGAACAGATAAAATATTAGTTGGATATTCTGGTAAATCTGCATCAGTTGCATTATTAAATTTAATAAAAGCTGGAATGCATGAATCAGTACATAAACGTCTTGTATTTGAAACTCATGTCATTCACATTGATGATGGTTATTTATTAAATAAAACAATTCAACAAAGACAATCAACTATCAATGAAATAATTAAACAAACAAATTTACTTGATTTTAAATTATATGTAATATCAATTGGTAATATATTGTTAAATGATAATGACTTAAAATTACATGAAATTAATAATTATAATTGTTCAATTGACGATAATGATAATAATTTATTAAATATTTATAATAATTTAAATGATACAACATCAAAAATTGATTTTTTACATAAAATTAAAGAAAAATTAATAGTTAAAGTTGCTAAATATTTTAATTGTTGTAAAATATTTTTTGATAATGATTCAACATCACTTGCTGTTACAATATTAAGTAATGTATCATTAGGAAGAGGTGCACAATTATCATCAGATGTTGGTTTTGTTGATGAACGTTATAATGACATTATGATATTACGTCCAATGCGTGATTTTACACGTCAAGAATTAAATTATTATATGAATATTCATAATTTAAATAGTTTAACAATAAATAATAATGATAATTTATATTCATCAATTCAAAGTATTACTGAAAATTTTGTTATTAATCTTGATGATCAATTTGGTGGTACTGTTGCTGCAATATTTCGTACTGGTGAAAAATTATCAACAAAATCAAAAAATAATAATATTGATATTGATAAATGTGTTATGTGTGAGGGTTTTATTGATACATGCCATTTTGATAATACAACATCAGCAATTGAAGCAACTAATTTTTCAAAAATTGTATCATCAAAAGGTTCATTAGTTGAATATGATTTATCAATAATTAATAATGATAAAAAATGTAATGATTGTTCTGGTAATTGTCATAATAAAAATGATAATGATATAACAATTGATGATATTAATAAACATCTTTGTTATGCATGTAGAAGAATATTTGATAATGAAAAAATTATAAATAATTATTTAACAAATATTATTAATAAAATACGTGAAAAAAAAGCATTTGAAAATATGAAAAATGAAATATCAGATTTTTTATTGGAATAAAATATTTAAAATATAATTAAATTTTGTTATTATTTTTTTATTTTTAAATTCAATTTAATTTAATTGAATAAATAATATAAAATTATCTTTAAAATTTTTTTTAATATAGCTTATCTTTTGTGCAAATAAAAGTATATAAATTATAACCACCTACATTAACTTAAAAATTAAGTCCTATCAACGTTGTAAAATAATCCATGACAAATACAATTGGTATTAATAAAACACCGACAAGTCACCAAGTACTGCCACAATTTTATACATTTTATATATTATTTTGTATTCAATTTATTTACTTTTTTTGAATATTTACATCATCGTTGTCATTAGTCATCACCAACTTATTGACTATGTCAATAAAACATTTAAAATATTTAAATATGTAAGTTGTTTTTTTGTTATAATTTAAATACTATTTTATTTTTTCTTTTTAAATTCATTTATATTTATTATTTTATTATTTTTTTTTTTTTTTGTACCCAGTTGTGCTGGGTACAATTAAACATTTTTATCATTCATTTAATCACACATAAAACTTTTAAACTCATTTATTTATTTTTTTTAAAAAAAAAAAAGTAAATTTATTTGTTTAAACTTTATTTAAAAATAAATTAACAAGTAAATAATAAAAGTAGAACAATTTAAACATTCAGATAAATTAAATTTTATTAAAAATATTTTGATATATTTTTTATTTGAATAAATAAAAAAATTATAGCAATAAAAATTATATACATGAAATAATTAAGAAGAATTATTAGTTGTAAAAAAAATTAATTGATTAACAATTACAACAAATTTTATAAAAAAAAAATTAAATTTTTATATCAAATTTTAAAATGACAATTTAATAATTTATTAAATTTAATTTGTAAAACTATTCAACAATATATTTATTTATTTAATTTCATGACTAAAATTTTAACACCGGGCATTCTTTAACTTGCATATTAAATTAATTCCAACAAAAATTAAAATAAAATTAAAATATAAACATAAATAAACAAAACTAATAAATATTAAATTAACTTTTTTATATTTAAAATAAAAAACAGTAAAATTTTTATATTATAATTTATATTTTTGCCAATTCATTGAGATAATATTTACTTATTTTATTTTTTTATTATTATTTAGTCAATATTTAAAATTAAATACAGGTCAGAAAGGTGAGAATTAATAATTTATAAACATCAATACAAAATAATAAAAATAAATAACAACAATATATGTATTTAAATGTCTCGCGTAAATTTTAATTTATTTTTCATACTAAAATTAACAATATAACTTTCACCTATAAACCATTTAAAAAATATTATTTAAACAAACAAACATTTAATATTTTTATCAAATAAATATATATTAGATAAATTTAATACAACAAGACAATTTTATTTTATAATATTTATATTTATTATGTTTTTTCTTTTTGATAAAAATCAAAGAAATAGGTGTGTCGTTTTATCTCAGATGAAACAATTGAATCACTATTATCAATAAAACAATAAAAAAATTTTTTTATTATACTTAAATAATAGATGAATAGAATAGAAAAAAAACTAGATGGATTTTTTATTTTTATCTAGCTCATAATACAGTTTTATTCGAAACATAAAACCGTTGGATTAATTATCGTTTTTTTTTTTGTTTCTATTTTTTTTTTTAAAGAATTTATTATCAATAATTTAACATTTATATTTATAATTTTTTAAAAACTTTATTAAGGCCATTGATTAGAAAAAAAAATAATTTTTTTAAAAGATTTTAAATTGTGTGTTTCGATCAGTATAACGGATAACTATTGAGTATTTATTTATTTATTTATTTTTTTTTATCACGCTCTATTAGATTATTCTACTAGTCATCTTGTGTATATATTTAATTATTTTTTTTTTATTATAAATAAACACAACATGTGCTTGCCTTTTCATTTGCAGGTGCACAATACATTTATTTTTTTTATCCATCGAATGGAAAGTTGATAGTTATTTAAATTCAAAAGAACAGTGATATTTAAATTGCCTCAAGAAAATAATAAATTATATTAATAATAATAATATACTTTTTTAAATCAATATTTTTTTATATTCATCTTTTAAATTTCTAATTTTATATATTTCTTTTTTGTTCATTTAAAAGGGTTTTTGTTTTTTAAGAAATAAATATAACTGGGGTTTTTTTTTTTTTTTATAAAAAAGTTATATTTGTATTTTTGGTGACTCGTTGATGGATTTAGTGTTAACATGTATGTCTGGAATTTATATTTTTTAAAATAATTTTTAACTAATTGAAAACTTAAATAATAAATTTATTAACAAAAATGTTTCGAAATTTCGAAATAGAAATGAATTTCTTCAATAAAATTTTATTAATAAAAATATTTAAATAATTCAATAGACAAATTTTTAAATAAATAAATTAACTAATCAATTGACTAATTGACAAATTAATTAATAAATTTTATTAACAAAAAAATAACATAACAAAATACTACAAAAAAAAGTTTCGAAATTTCGAAACAAAAATGAATTTCTATAATAAAATTTTATTAATAAAATTATTTAAATAATTAATTAGATAAATTTGTAAATAAATAAATAGAAAAAATCAATAAACAAACTCATAAATTTATGAACAAAAAAAAAAATAGAAAAAAAATAAATAAATTTCTAAGAAAATAATTTTCAATTAAATAAATAAAAATAAATCTTTATTAAATAGAAACAAAAATTTATAAAAATGATAATAATCATTGAAATTTTTTTTGCAACCCTCTGGGCTGTACTGGGTGCGCCACTTTATCAAGTTCTTTGCAAAATGTATGTATTATTATTATATTTACCAGAATGGATCGAAGAAACCACCACCATTACTGTCTCTCCCACTGCACCCACATCAGTCAACCCTGATAATATACAACATGATATTAAAAAAATAATGAAAATACGTTCTAGTATATATACATTTGTGTGTTAAGTAATATAAAAAACATATCTATATTGCATTCATCAATACACAAACACAATTTAATACAATATACTTACCAAGTTGTTTGTTTCGTCAGTCATTCTCAGTTGGTCTCAATCACAAGACAACTCAAATTTTTACATCAAATAATTGTGCCAAGTATCTAAATCATATTAATAATAATTAATTAACATTATCATTTAACAAAAAAACATTATTATTAATTATTTATGTTTAATATTTTTTTGTTGATAAAAATATCAAATATTTAATTTATTATTTAGTGATAAATAATTAACTGTGTTTTGGTGATTATTCATTATTAAAAAATAATATTTATAATAACTATAGTTTATCATTATATTAAAAAATATATTTTTCAAAAATTTATTTATAATTATTATTATCGATTGCGCAGTAACACCTGTAATCACCAAGTAATATGAGATAAGAAAATAAAAAAATAAAAAAAAGTTAAAATATATGAGTGAATATAAAAAAATTGTAAAAAAATATTTACATAATTTATTATTTATCTGACGTGATGTGACATATAGGACATACAAGTAAATACATAGAATAATAAAAAAATATATAAAAAAAAAAAAAAATTTATTTACAAAAGACAACGAAAAAATAATTGAGTTGAAAAAATAATTTTTTTTTTTATATTCTTTTTTTTTTTTCATGACAAGTTATTGTGAATATTGGTGTCTATTGTGAATATTGAATTTATAAATATTATTTTTTGATTAATTATTTATTTATTTATTATATTTTTTTAAGTCACATAATGACCTCGATCTTGAAGTTGGTGTTGTTTCCAGTTGTTTGTAGACGACCGTGAGAAATACCGGTGTCAAGTATCCACGAGGCTTCATTTACCCAGTTAGAAATAAAATATAAAAAATACAAAAAAATTATTATTACAACTTTTAATAGTTTTTAAAATATATATTTGCAGTATTATTGATTATTTTCAAAATACATTTGTCGCAGTAAAAATTATATTACCTAATGAAAAAAATAAAAAAAAAGAAAAAAAAAAAAAACAATAAATAACTAGGTAATTGTTGTTATTACGTTTCAATTGTTACATCAAACATTCCACAATAAATCAAATTTTTTTAAATTATAATTGTTGTGCCAAATAATAGTATAATTATAACAATATTTAAAATTTATTATTTTTTAAAAAAAGTTTAAAGAATAATGACTTCGAAATCAGGAAGATCCTATTCAGTGAGGTAAGAAATTTTAAATTTATTATTTAAAAAAAATTAAAATTATTAACTTAATAATTAAATTTATTTATTTATTTTTTTATTTAAATATAATTTTATCTTATATTTAATTTTAAAATAAATTTTATAAAATTTTATAGAGTAAAAAAAAAAATTATTTCCATATGACACAGTTTGTAGATTAGCATTTATTAACAACAGCTAATTATTATTACGTAATTATTATTGCTATAATATATCTTTGAAAATATATTTATCATAGTATATTATTAAGATTACAATAATAAGTAAATTTTTTTTACATTTTTACATATAAAAATAAAAAATACTCAACCCAATTCTCACGATAATTTTTAAATTTTTCTATGATGAAAATAAAAATACAAAAAAAAATATAAAATAATATTAATTTAAATTTATAATAATATATATTTTTAATTTAATATTCAAGTTTTATAATCTACCATTATTTGAATGAAAAAAAATAAACTTTCAATGACTATGAAATCATCTTTAATATTATACTTGTTATGTTCTTTTAAAAAAATAGAAAAAAATAACTTTTTATTTTTTCCTCATAATTTACCCTTTAGTTGGATAAATAAAGGTAAGGCTTCTTTTGTCTCGACAATGATTTGTTTTTATTTTTTAAACTTGAAAAATAAATATACATAAAAAAAGCCTTCAACCCATTAACTTTGATTTTTTTTTTTTTTTTTTTTTAATTAATAAAATAAGAGGAAACATTTGTGTTTGCTCTTGCTTCAAGTACACACTTGTTTCACGTGATTATTTCAAATAAAAAAATATATAAAAATTGAAGATGAATTGCACGTGTATATTAATATAAATATATAATTATTAAAATTATGTTTCACGTAATAACAACAGTAACAACAACAACAACAACAATAGTAAATATATATTTAAAAAAAAAATGTTTAAAGATTCCCCCATACATCTAGACATGCATCAAGTGTTCCAGAGCACTTATCCCGGTCATTTTAAAACAGTTTTATATAAATATAAGTATATATCTATATATTTATATGAATTACACCAACCAAGTCACGAAAGAAAGAGTCATAAATAGCGGTACTACTCACTCTTTATACTTATTACATTAACATTCACTTTAATGTTCACAAAACGTCTCTCAGTATATTTCTTGTTGCCCTTCTAATAGCTACACTTATATTTTATATTTAATTATGTTTAAACAACAAAATTTTTATATTAAATATAACAATTATTTTATATATATTATTTAATTATTAATTAATATGTTTATTGTTATTTTTTTATATTTAATTTAAAGTGTTTTTTTTTATAAAATTATTTATTTATTTTTTTTTTTTGGTAATTAAATATAATTTTATTTTGATAATTAGTGAGGTGGTTTTGTTTTTGTTATTTAATTTGGTGTTTTAATATTTTTTTTAAGAGTGAATTTAAATGATGGTTTGTTTGTTTGTTTATTTATTTTTTTTATTTATTTAGATCTCCACATATTGGAGGACCACTGTCACAATCATTATCAATGATACCACCAACAATGCATGGACATGAATTTAATCAACCATTATCACGTGTAATAATGGTTCGTAAAACAGATCAAAGAACATTTAGTAAAGGAAGACGTGGTGCTGGTGGTGAACCATTACTTGAAACAGTAACACGTGAAACTGTTGAATTATTTAATGGTGGTCGTACTGAAAGAAAATTTACATCTGAAACACGAGATGTTGTTACACCAAAAAATGATGGGTAAGTTTTATAGTTTTTTTTTTTTTTTTTTATATAAAATAATTTCTCTTTTATCTAAACTATTTAATTATTATAATTTATTTGTATTTTTTTTTTGTTCATGTTAATTAATGACATGCATGTATTATTTATGAAAGTTGGAAAAATGCATTTTTTTAATTATTAAATTAACCATTGTCAAAACATTCTTATATTTTTTTTTTCAATATTAATTTTTAATTAAAAAAAAAGTAATTTATTTATTCACAGTGAAATATAACATTGATGGCACTATTTTTCTTTGTAGATATAAAAAAAAAATAATAATTTCAATGTTCCGCTACTTTCGATATGGTTCAACAGTTACTGTCTTACTTTCCATTTTTTTTTTTTTGTTCATCTATTTTTTAAATTATTATTTGATTTTTTTTTTTTTATAATTTAGCAATTATAATTAAATATTGTATTTATATTTTTTTTTTATTATAATATATTATTATATATAAAGTAAATATCCTGTAAAAATTATTTGTATTAAAACCAGAGTATTTAATTGTATATTTTATTGTTAAAAAAAATTCGTTACTCTTGTAGTATGCAGTTGCTGAACGTAAGTGGGACCAAAAAAAAGGTTGTAGCCTTTGTTGACCAATTGCACCACCAAAGGTTTGCAATAATGTTGATTTAAAATCATATAGATTTAAATCTTTTTGACTGCTGATTAATGATATTATTTTTATTTATTTTAATTGCTAATTGACCTTTTAAATTGTTTTTTTAATGTTTTTTTTTTTAACAGATTAGGTGCATAATTAAAAAGATAATAATTATCATTCTTTTTTTTTAAATATATAAATAGAAATTACTAATTTATTGGATTCATCATCATCATCATGTTTTTGTCTATTAAAATTAATTAAAATTAATATTAATATAAAAATTTTATTAATTATAACAGATCTAGAGCAGAATCAGTACGTTCAAAATCACCAATGACTGTATCACCAGCATCACCAGGACCATTATCAAATTCATTTCAAGGAAGTTTTCATGGTAGTCTTGGTAGTGATGGTATGTCATGTAGCAGTGCAAGATCATCACCAGATTCAGCACGTTGGAATTCAACAACACAGGTAATATTATTAATATATTTAATTTATGTAAAAATAATTTAAGATATATTAAATTTAAATGAATGAGAACGAAACAACACGCAAACAATTATATTGCTTAGTTTTTTAATTAACGAAGCGAAAAAATTAGTACACATATTTTTCAATTAATCATCAATCCATAAAGTTATTTTATAATTTATAATTTCATTAAATAATTATTTAAAGAAAGCTTTAATAAAGATGAATTTTGTTTTTTAAAATATAGCATTTATTTATTTTATTTTTTTTCTTTTATTTAAAAAAGTAAAAAATTATAATATATAATAGTCTTTTGTTTATTAAATTTATTTAAAAATTTAAAATGACATAATATATATATAATTTAAATACAAATAAACAGGAAGTCCTTGAATAAAATTTAAACAAAAAAAAAAAAAAATAAATATATATATATATTTTAATTTGCGGAAATGATTATGTGATTTGATAATGGTCAACTTATTTTGTTATCGGTTTGTATATTTATAAAAATATTATTTAAATTTTACTATTTTAATAATAAATACAAAGGGTATCACAATATTGTGTTCTCTGTGTGTTATATAACAGATAACTAAGACTGAAACACGTAAACCATCTGTACGCAGATCTGGTGCCACCAAGGAATTTATAAATTTATGTTTGGAAACACATAATTACTTCAGAGCAAGACATGGTGTACCACCTTTAAGACTAAGTAAACAGGTAAATAAAAAAATAACATAAAATTTAAATTATAAAAAATTAAACAATAAATTAATTATTTTAGTTATGTAAAACAAGTCAAGATTGGGCAAATGTATTAGCAACAAGAGGTAAACTTGAACACCGAACAAATTCTGAATATGGAGAAAATTTATATTGTTTATGGAGTTCAAATCCAAAAACAATTGTCAATGGTGATGAACCAGTTAATGAATGGTAATTTAATAAAATAAAATAAATTAATAACAATTATATTTATTAATTTTATGATAAAATATATTGATAGGTATGCTGAAGAAGCACAACATAATTATAGTAAAGAACCAATGACACTTAAAACTGGTCATTTTACACAAATTGTTTGGCAAGATAGTACTGAATTTGGTGTTGGAATGTCACGTAATAGAAATGGTGAAGTTTATGTTGTTTGTAATTATAATCCAGCTGGTAATTTTCTTGGTAGTTTTATTGATAATGTATTACCACCAGTTGGTTCATTAATAAGTAAAATAAATCCAACAATTAATCGTGTTATACAATCACCAATTGATCAACATGCTTGGCAACAAGAAGCATTAATTGTTCATAATGAATATCGAAGACGTCATCGTTCATCTGATCTTAGATTAAGTGCTGAATTAACAGCTGCAGCAAAGGTTTTTATTTATTTATTTATTTTATAAAAAATTCCATTTGTTAAAGATATTTAATTTTTATTTTTATTTATTTATTTTTTTTTTTTTTTACAGGCTTGGGCTAGTACACTATTAAATACCAATAAACTGGTTCCACAATCAAGTTCTCCATTTGGTGAAAATATTTATTCAATGCAATGTTCTGATCCACATGTTATTGTATCAGCACGTGAAGTTGTTGCTAAATGGTACTCTGAAAGAAAAGATCACAAATATGGTATTGAACCAAGAATATTAAATACTTGTAAGTTGTTTTTTTATTTTTATTTTATTTTAACAATATTGTTTTGTTATTTATATGAAATTTTATTTATTATAGGTCATTTTACACAAATTGTATGGAGAGATACAACTGAAATGGGAATAGCTATGGCTAAAAAAGATGGTACTTGTGTTGTTGTTGCTTGTTATCATCCAAGAGGTAATATTGTTGGTCAATTTGTGGAAAATGTATTAAAACCATCAAGAACAACATGATAATAATATAAAAATTATAAAAATTAATATAAAATATATAAATTGTTTTTTTATTTTGCATTTATTTAAATCCAAATTTAAAATAAATTATAGACTTGTATAAAAATATGTTGATGTAGAATAAAATCATTCCACATAAAATATCATTTATTTCGTTATATTTTTATTAATAAAATTGTATTTTAAAAAAATATTTAATTAATTAATTTTTATGACATATTTTTGCAATAAAATTTTCAAATTATGATAAGAATTAATTGAATATTTTTTTTATCAAGATTTATTAATTGTTTGTTTGTTTTTTTTTTTCTGTATTATGAGTCATAATTTATCATAACTTATAACTTGAATAATTGATTATTTATTAATCCTACTTGATTGATAAATTAATTTAAAAAATAAAAAAATAATTTAAATAATGTAATGAAAAAAAAAATAGAGATAATTATTTATTGTACTTTTTAACTCTTTATTATTAAATTTTTTTTTTATCAATTAAAATTTACAATTGGTCGGATATAATCCTGATAATTAAAAATTAATTATTTTCTTAATTTTAAATATCATTTATTTATTTAATTGGAGGTATTATTATAGGCTTCTAGTCTTAAAAAATCTACAAAGCTTAAATACAATTTTAATATTATAATAAATATATTTAATTTTAAAATCAAACTTTAATGCAGGATCATTAATATTTTTATTTTTTATCAACAATAAAATAACAAATGTAAAATAATAAATTAATAATTATTTAAATGTATACAATATCAATTATTATTATTAATTTGAAAAAATAAAATTTAATATATTGGTCACTGAACAAACATCGTTCGTATTTATATTTAAAAAATAAATAAATAAATTTATAAATTTAATTAATTAATAAAATAATATAAATAATAAAAATTTTATTAAAATTTGATTTTTAATTATATCAATAATATATCAATCTTTGATAAATATTTGTAGAAAAAATATCATTTATATTATTTATTAATTTTTTTCTTCAAATATTTCCAGAAATAAATTATATTTATTTTTAATTTTATCAACTAATTTTCATCTATTAATTGAATTTTTATTTCGATAGTATATTTATATTTATATTTATATTTATATATATTTTTTTTATCTATTTATATTTTTGAATTTAATAACAATTAAAATAAAAAATATCTTTTTGCATATTTATAATTTAGATAATACTTTTTTTTTTTTTTTTTTTTAATTAATTTATCCGATATGATTCTACAGTATTATAACAATATTTTTTTTTATAAATAATTAATTTATTTTTATTATTTTTTATCTATTTAATAAAATATTAATATATTGTTAAATAATATTTTGTTTAAAATTAAAATTGTAAAATTGTAAATGCAGTTTGTTATTAGCACCACCATTTGGATAATTTTATTTTATTTAATGTTTAGTAATTTTTGTTTTTTTTTTAAATTAAATACTTGTTTAATAACTAAATAATTAAATAAATAAATAAATAAATTAAAGCCATTTATTTCTAACTACAGTGGAGAGTCTACGTCCCCACATGAGGTTGTATCATACAATAGTACCCTGCATATTTTGTGGATCTTGTTGACTTGATGATGATGATGATTGTGATTGTGATTGTGATTGTGATTGTTGTGATGGTTGTGATGGTTGATTTTTTGATTGTAATTGTAATTGTAATGGTGGTAATTGTGTTGTTGTTGTTGATGATGATGATGATATTGATGGAGGATCACAAAGACCACCAAGTGAACCACCAAGACCAGCACCAAGTGGTGTATTTATATTTGTCATTGATGGTAAACCAATATCAAGAAGACCAGTATTACTACCACCACTACATGATGTTGTACCTTCTTCTGGTGGTGTTACTTCAAGACCAATTGATCCATTTAATGCAATTTTAATTGGATTTTTATTTGTTGATGTTTGTGATAATAATGAATTAAAACCAATATTTTCAAGGCTACTTTTACGTTTTGTATTAAAACCTTGACGTAATGAATTACTTCTACGTAATAATATATCATCAGCAACACGTAATGAATTTGAACGTCCACGTTGATAACCAGTTACAGTTGGACTATCTGGTAATGATAATGAATTTGATTTTGTTGAACCATAAGGTGGTGCTTTAACAATACCAATACCAGAACCACGACGATGATTTATATCATAATTATTATTATTACTATTATTATTATTATTATTATTTTTATTTATATTATTATTATTATTATTATTAATACCAATACCAGCTGATTGTACAGCTGCACTCATTTGTGCAATTAATTGTGCTGAACAAAAACTAATATTACTTTTTCTACGTGAATTATGACGTTCAAATGTTTTTTGAGCTGAAAATGGACTTGGTCTAACTAAATAAATAATATCACCTTCTTCTAATTTTAAATCACAACTTGGATTAATAATAACATATGATAAATTATTACGTTTTTCTGATACATCATCATAATCAACTGTTGGAAGATTTAAATTTTCCATACGTGAACGTACTAAATTTGCTATTTCAGCTCTTTCAATTTGTTCAGCATGATTATCACGAGCTTCATCTCCCATACTCATTGAATACTATATTTAAAAAATACAAAAATATAAAATTTAAATAAACATCAATTATATAATTATTTATTTATTTATTTTAATATTTTTTTTCATGCATTTTGTTAATTAATTAAGCTTGAAAATACATTAATATTAAACAAAAAATGATGTGATAATTTAATGAAATGTGATAAACTTACAGCTCTTGTATTTTTATCTCTAGATGTACAATTTAATAGACATGCAGCTGCTGCTGAACGACGTCTTTTATATTTACTATATATCACACCAACACCATCATCATCAGATTCATCCTGTTAAAAATTACAGGCAATATTCTACAAATTTACTAATCTATATTGTTAACACAACTATTTAATATTATCAACAAATGAATTATAAAATTAACTGATAAATATTATTAATAAATAAATTGTAAATAATTTTATACATACTTAAAATATATATTGTCGTCAAAATTATTTGTAATAAATATAAAATTAAAAAATATCATGCAATACTTACTCAATAAACCATTGTTATATGTTATTGTTTAAAAATATATTTATATAAAAAATAAATATATATACATATAAATATAAAATAAAACTTACATTTGAATTATCAATTATTGATGTATCTTGAGTTCTGTAAATACCAATTGGTATTTCATAACTTGTTGAACATAATTTTTGATATAATCTTCCATATGTTCTTATCCACATGTCATCTTTTGTTATTTGCATCTGTAATTTAATCAAAAATATATATTAATATAACAAATAAACAATCAAACAAATTTAGTTAATTAAAATTCATACTGATGTTAAAAATCCTGAACCAGGTGCTTGATCAATTCCAAGTAATAATCTAACAAATGTTATAACATAATCTTTAACAAATGCTTGATAAAGTAATGTATCAAGCATTGATGCACTAAATACACTTCCTGCAGCAAATGGTAGTCTAAACATATATGATATATGTGATCCTCTTTCTTTCTCACGCTTAAATAAATTAAATTAAATATTAATATTATTGATTATTTTATGTTAATTTATTAATTTGTTATTATATAAGGAGGGTGACTAGTGAATTATGATGTCCCTTCAATGCACTATATTATTAATAAAATAATATACATTTTTTTTTTTAATTTTTTTTATCAAAATAATAGTATCAAACTTGCAAGATATCATGCTGATAATATAATAAATTTCTACAGCATAAATTTAATAAAAAAGACAAAATAAAATATCTACTATACAAAGAGCTTTTTCGTTTTTTTTTTTGATTTTTTGTTCAAGTATATTACACACAAGAGTAAAAAGCTATATAAAAACCTTTTGTATAGAAGACCAAGAAGATAAAAAAATTATAGTCTGAAAAGTGCATTAATATTAAATCAAAAAAAAAAAAAAAAAAAAAATCTAGTTGTCAGACATCAGACAAATTTAATCAATCATTTAAAAAAATAAAATAAAAATAAAATAGGCAAAAGAATGAGTGATAATGTGTTACCGAAGTGACCTTTGAAGGTCTTTTAGAATAGCTGACACCAGAAGTACCACGAAAGTGTACCTTTTCCATTTTGCTGAGATGCAATGCATATTTATCATGTGCTCGAAATTGCATAAATCTCATATTACTTGATTGTGATAATTCAGTTATACTTTTAATACTTGGAAAAAATCTGTAAGTTAATTAATTAATTAATTATTATTTGCATTTTAATATTGATGATTGAATAATTTTTTAAATATTTACTTGAACATTGTTTGTACAGCAACAATTGTATTACAATCAGCAAGTGTATCTTCTTCAGCTGAATTACTTAATTCTTTATTAACAACAACAACATTTTCAGCAAGTGTTATACCAGCTCTTAATAAATCATCAAGACAATCAATCGATCCAAGCATCCAATAAACTAAAGGAAAATAGGAAATTGCATCTAGAAATGCTATTTCTGGTCTTCTTTCCAGTAATAATATTATTGGATTTAATGAAGTTTTTGATCTATAATTTTTTTTTTTATTATTAATTTTATGTTATTGAATTATTTTGATATAAAAATTAATTATTTTTATACCTGAAATGTGCACGTAGAGGAATAATAAAATTATATATTCCATTACTTGCATAATCAGCTGCTAAAATAATTGTTTTATTTTGCCAATTATATTCTTTGGCATTTCTATGATTACAATGTTCACAAACCTATTATTTAAAAATAAATATTTAAATTTAAAATATAAATAATAAAATTTAATAATTCATTTTATTTTATTTCAAAATAAATTTTGTTTATAATACCTGAGCTAATTGTAAACAACAAAGTGGTTTTTTTTCCTTCAAAAGATAACACAAAGTTGGTGATACACCAATAAATGGTGAAACTGGTGGAAAACCCTTGACAATTCTGTAACAATATTTAAAAATAATAATCAACAATAGATAATTATGATAATTACAAGCATTCATGGAAATAAAAAAATAAAAAAATAAAAAAATAAAACAATTAAATGTCAAGTCAATGCCATGAGTCAATGCCATTATCATTTTATTTTTTTATCAATAGCTATTTTTTATTTTAAACATATACATATTGATATTTAAAATGCACAAATGTAAACAACAAAAAAAAAAAAAAATAAAATAATACAATGTTTATTGATATGTAATTTGAGAAGCTACAAAGAAAAAAATTTGAAAAAAAAATAAAATTCATGTTTTTGATTATTGATTGTTTGTACAAATACATAAATGATAATATAATTTTAAATAATTTATTAAAATGTAATAAATTTAAATTAACTATAATATCATGTAAGTATTATTATTAATTAATAATAATTTTATATAAATAATAAATATTTAAATTTAATTTCAGTATGTTTAGGTGCAACAAGTTGTGGTTCAACATTAGGTTGGCCACTTGATTCACTATCAGATTATGAAACAATTTCATATAAAAAAAAATACAATGATAGTAAATTTAATGAAAAAGAAATAATACATTTATTTATTCATTTATCAGCATGCATTGGTGCATTTATTTCACCTTGTATTGCTGATAATATTGGACGTAAAAATTGTTTTAAATTATCAGCAATATTATGTATAATATCATGGTTAATACTTTTATTACCAAAAAATAATACAGTAAGTATTAATTAACATTTAAATTATACATTTAAAATATTTTAATAATTATTTTTTTTAAATTTAAGACTATTATTTTGAGTTCAATAATGGGTGGTTTATCAACTGGTGTATTTGTTGTTACAACAACAATTTTTATTTCTGAAATATTACCATCAAAAAGAAGAAAAATTATTGTAATATTTGTTCAATTATTTTCTTATATTGGAACATTTATATCATTATATTTTAATGATAATAAAATTATTCCAATAATTATGTTATTAATATTAATTTTATTTTTAACAACAATTAATCATGGAATTATTGAATGTCCATATTATCTTTATCAATGCAACAAGGTAAATTAAAATTAAATAAAATTAAAATTAAAATTAAATAAATAAAACAATTAAATAATAATTAATTAATTAATTACAGACACTTGAAGCAAAATTGGCATTAAAAAAATTAAATAATGTTAATAAATTATTAGAAATTGATGAAAAATATAAATTATTGAATGAAAAAAAAAAAATTAATGGATTATTTGAATTATTTTTTTGGGATTATAAAAATGGAAATAAATTATTGATTAATATTATTATGATGTTATTATGTTGTATACAAATAATTGGTAAATATGTTATTGATTTATACACTGATTATTGTGTTAAAATAATATTACCAAATTATGGTGATATATTTGTATCATTATCAAATATAATATCAATAATAATATGTATTTATTTAATTGATAAAATTGGTAAAAATTATATATTATTATTAGCTGGTTTAGGATATATTGTTAGTTATTTAATATTAATATTTGATACATTTATTAGTAACAAAATATATGATAAAAAATATAATATTTATAAATATTTAACAGCAATTATATTTTTATTTTATCGTACATTATTATCACTTGGTTTGATACCATTTATTCCATTATTAAATGATAATATATTTACAAATCGTATTAAAATAATATTCATTGGTTATTTTATATCTTGTATTTATTTTTCAATAATGATTAGTCAATTGATATTTAAAATTATTAAATTTAAAAATGGTCATGATATTGCTATTATGACATTTTCAATTATTGGATCAATTTCAATTATAATTTTTTATTTATTATTTATAAATATACAAAAACGTTATTTAAATGATGATGAAATTTATGAAAGTGCATTACCAGCAATGATTTAATTTTAATTTTAATTTATTTGTTTTGTTTAACTTACCCTTTAAAACTGTAGTTTAATTATTGTTGTGCAGCAAATTTAGAAGTGCAGTTTTTTTTTTTTGATGCAGGGAAACATCAAAACAAACACATACATTCATCACAAATAATTATTATAATTAATATTAATTTTATTATTAATAAATAATATAAATTATTGTAATAAATAAATTATAATTTTATTTTTATAAAAATATTTAATTAATTTAATTATTAATTTATCAAATAAATATTCAAGTGCAAAAATAATTTTGTTGCAAGGATAAATATATACAAACATTTATTTATTAATAAAAAATAATACTCACGCAATTTTTTCACTTGGTGATCTCCATGGTACATCATCATCCATTTCATCTTCTGATTCATCACCTTCATGATCCAATGATTCTTGATCAGGTAAATGAAATGTTGAACTTGTTAACATATCTGGAACTGGAAGAATAGATGGTCTTCTACTACCTCGTCTTTGCATAAGACCTTCTGGATTAAGAAAATTTGGATTTTGATCAGTTGATCTTGGTACATCAAGATGATTTGTTGTTATTGGTGTTTGTGGACTTGATCCACCATCACGTAAACATTGTCTTGAATCTGTTAAATTTGATGGATCTAAATAACCAGCTGTAAATATCATTTTATTTATTTTTTATAATAACAATTAACTTGTTATATTATTTAATAATAAATTTTAATTGGGTAAAAGGTATAATGGAAAGTAATGCTTTGTTATATTTAAACACTGAAACAGCACAAAGCAACTCAAATATAATTAATATTAACATGTTACTGTTTTGTTATTTTTTTTTGTTTTATAAATAAACATGCATGTAGTTTTCAATTTATAATATGTCAACATACAATATAATTGTGTTGCTACATTATATTAATTTCCCAAGAGACATGCAACGATATTTTATGCTTTTACTTTTATAAATTTTTTTACATTAATAAGTTATAGCCAAAAATATAAACTGATATATATTATTGATAGCTTGATATTGATTCAACAAAAGAAAAAAAAACTTGTTTACATATTTTAAAATAAAATCTTTTGATAAATAAATAAATTAATAAATAAAGTTAAAATTTATAGATTATTAATAATTAAAAGCACATCAGGCGCATGCAACACTCACGGTGGACATCAAATGCGAGTAGGTTGTTATGTTGGAGGACAGGCGTGCTAGGAAGGACCTGTAAAATAACCTGAGGAGGTAATTGTGCATCTGGTAAATTACCAAATGGCACTGTATCACCTGTCTCAGTTATTATTGTTGATAAATTATTGTTATCTTGTTGATCAACAATTGTAGTACCATTCCCACCAGTTGATGACATAAAATTTCCATGATAATGTGTTGTTGTTGATGTTGCTGTTGGTGCTATTGGTGTTGTTGTTGTTGTTGTTGTTGATGTTAATAATGTTGCTTCTGTTCCTGTACGTGTTACACCACCTCCAGTTGTATTATTATTTTCACTTGTTGTTGTTGTTGTTGTAACACATGCATTAATTGTTGTTGCTTCTGAATGTTTATTATCAATAACAACTTTTGTTAGTTCACTATTATTTGTTGTTATAATATTATTTGCAACAACAAATGCTGAATTTTCTTCTTTTGTTATACTCATATAATAACATGTATCTGTTTTTTTCATAATATGTCTTGGTCCTTTAATTTATTAATAATAATTTGAAAATTTTTAATTTATTTTATTATTGCAAATAATTTATTTTTTTATTATTACCTGGATTTAATAGTATTGTATCTTCATAAAATTCTGGTAATTCAGCTGGTCTAACAGCAACAAGTGCAACACCATATTTACGATGACTATGAAATGATGCATATGTAAAACTTTTACCTTCATATTCACCAAAAAATCTTGAATCACCAAGTATTATATGATATATTTCATTTCCTGAACATTTACCATATAATCTATGCCATTCTTCTTGTGAACCTTGTCCTTCTCTATTAATTTAAATAATAATAATAAAAATATTTAATTAATTAATTAATTAATAATAATAAAACTTACTGTCCACGTGATGTATGAAGCAACAATGTAACAAGTGTTGATGCACCTGGACATGTGCAATTATTAGCCAATAATGCATATTTAAATTCATCTTCACAAACAACATGTTCAGCAAATTTAACATGTAATTTATTTTCTGGACGGAATATTTGTACATACTGTGGTACATCAGGTGCATAATCTTTAACTGCCCATGATCTTTTTATAATTTATAAAATAAATTTAATATTATTTTAATTATTATTTATTATTTATACATACATCATTAATACATATTTAATTATTATCAACCTGAGAATAGTATGTTCATCAGCAGCTGTTTTATCAGCATAATTACGTGCAGCAAGAACAAAACATGCTTCTGCTTCATTCATTCGTGCTCTAACAAGGTCACCATCCTTCAAACACGAGCCCTGAATATAAATAACTCTTTGTGCCCAAATTGGTACTTGAAGTATCATTCTCATTGTTGGATCCAATTCCATTGGTGACAATAACACAACATAATAATCCTAATAATAAATTATTATAATATTTATTATTATTATTATTTTTATTATTAACGTGAAAATATTTATTTAAATTAATATTTATTTCTTTGTCGAAATCGAAATCGAAATCGAAATAAACTAAGAAATTCAATGAAAATATTCAGAGAAATAATTATATGTGAGTAAATAAAAATATTTTCATTAAATTAATATCAAAGATGTGTATATAAAATAATTGTAAATAAATATTTTCATAATTATTTTTAAAAATAAATGCATACTTGAAGTAAAGGATGAGCATAAAATTCATTTAAAAAATCCATAATGGTATCAGCAGCTAGACTCGTTGCACATACCTGTTGATAATAATTTATTAATTATACAATAATATGCATTTAATGACATAAATATTTGAATATATATATTTTTAAAATTAATATTCAATAATTAAAATACCACAACATGTTTTTCACTCTGTGCACGATGTGATGAATATGAACCACCAAGTTTTTGACGTTCCATCCAAGTAAATGCAAGTTGTTCTAACTAAAAAGTTTTTTAAATTTTTAAATAAATATAGATGTTATTATTTTTTCTTCTCATTATTATTATTTTTTATTAAATTATAAAGTTTTTAGACACTGAAGTTTTGAAAAATTTATTGAAAACTTAACGAGACTTTTTTCGATATTTCAATTCAATCAATGTTCATCAATTGTTTCAATAATTGACACTATTATTTTTAACAAATAATATTACATTTTATTTTTATAATAAATTTAATACTTGTATTAAATTTAGCTCTAATTATTTTTCGATTGTAATAAAATTTATTATTAATAATTTCGAATTTATTTTTATATCTAATTAATCAATTTATTAGTTATTTTATTCATCAATTTTCTTAGCTATTTATATGATTTTTCAACAGTATATTTACTTTGATTGATGTTTATTTATTTATTTACTCACCTGAGTTGGTAATACAATAAGTGCAACACAAATCATGCACACCATATAAAGTTGTGAAGGCCAAATATCAGGAACAAAATCACCATATCCAACCTTTATCAAAAAAAAAACTCAAATTTCATTTACATATATGATATATTTTTATTTATCTATATTATTATTTCAATATATTTTCCCTCATTTTGTTTACTCTTATTTTTTATATCAAATAAAATAAACTCTTTGATAAAACTTGTCAAGTACACAAAGCTTAAATACAAAAGCTCTCTAAAAAAAAAAAAATAAATAAATAAATAAAATAAAGAAAAAAAAAAGACATGTTAACTCATGATTTTTTCATCAAAGTGTCAAGACTGAGAATAAATCAAAGCCTTTGAAATAAAAAATAAAATAAATACTATATATAAATTAAAACTTAAATAAACTTTAACAAATAAAATAACAAAAAATTTATATGTAAAAATTAAAAGAAAAAAAAAAAAAAAAAAAAACAACTAACCGTTGAAAATGTTACGACGACAAAATATGTACTTTGAAATAAATTAAGATGTCTGTGTCCAGCTCTTTGAAAATGTTGAATTCCACAAACACTGTAAAAATAATTTTAAAAAATATATAAAATTTAAATATTATTATTTATTATAATTCTACAAAAAAAAATTGAATAAAAAGCTTGAAAAACAAATTGAGTTATACAAATATTTGCCCAACAAACAAATGTTAATTTAAAAATTTATAGAAAAAAAAAAAAAAAATTTCAAGATCATATTACAATTATTATGTCAGTCATGATGTCTAGCTTTATAAATAATATATCTAAATAAATAATCAATATATATATATATGTAAACAAAAATGTGACAGTTCATGCGCGAAGAGGATCCAAAGTATTTTAAATTAAGTATTCATTGTTGGCCTACATTGTATCATCAACAGATCATTTTATAATATATACATCACAAAGAAAATTATTTATTTGTTTGAATATATAAATTAAAAACTGTTTTAAATTATTATTGTCAAAAAAATTTACTCAACTTATTTTTTGACTATACAGCTTTTAATCAAACTCTTAATTTTTTAAAAATTTTTAATGTTAAAAATTCATTGAATTATTGTCTATTTATGGATGGTGTGACCTGACGGAAATCGACTTTTAAACAAAGTTAAAATATCAAGTGTCTTTTTTTTTTTTAACATAATTTACATATAGACATGCATAATTTATTATTAACAATGTTTAAAAAATATTAGAATTTTAATAGAAATTTTTGTTTATTTTTTCTTGAATTTTAATTTAAAATTTTTTTATTTAAAAAGTTTTTGATTGTTTTATTAATTAATTAATTTATTAGATAAATTATTTGTTTGTTCATTTATTGATTAATTTGTATAATTATTTATTTAAAAATATTCAATAGTCGAGATAATGTCAAGCATAATATATTATGTTCAAATTTAAAACCATTAAATTGATAATATAATTGGTATAAGATAAAAAAAAAATAAATAAATCAATTAATTATAATGAAAAATATTTAATAATTTACTTATGACATCTTGGTGTGTTAGATTTAAATAATATTAAATAAAATATAAAAAAATTAAAAATAAAAAAAAACACTTTAAAGTACAGGAAAGTAATTTATATTCTACTCGTTTTTGCACTTTCTTTTGAGGCTATTTGTTGATTTTTTTTTTTACACAGTTATACTATATTTTATAAACTCAATAATCTAACTTTTGTTTATAAAATTAAATACTCTAATTTTTATTTAAAAAAAAAAAAATACATATATAATTTTAAATTGATAAAATTAATTTAAGTTTAAAAAATATTTTAATGTAATTATTTAATCAAGATAAAAGAAAAAAATTTATAAAATAAAAGATAAAAAATTATTTTGAAAAAAAGATAAAAAATTAAATGTAACTAACTTATAGTATTATAATGAATTTATTATGAGACATTTAAGTGACTTGTACTTTAGCAGAATTACATTTACAAAAGTTAACTTTTAAAAAAAAAAAAAAATAAATATATGACACACAAGATTGAGACAAAAAACATTTTCCACTTTAACAAAAAGAATTTGTACTGTGCATTTAATAATAAAATAATAATAAACAAAAATAAAAAATCAACTAGAAATTGTTTTAAAAAAAATAAAAATATATATTTTGAAATATAAGAAATTGTTTCTTTCGTTGATGCAGCACTTAGAGAAAATAAAAATTTCAAGAATAATTTACAATTATCAAGAGTATACTTTAACATTAACTCATGCAAAGAATACAGAAAAAAAAAATTTGAGTATAAAAAAGTTTTAAATATAAAAAAAAAAGAAAAAAAAAAAAAGCTATCAAGTTTGATTGTTAAAGAAACAAGTTATAAATTAAGTAGGGTGCGGTTTGACGTCAACAATCGATCTTCAAAATGATACTTAAAAATGTGCGTAAATTAAATAAACAATAACCCAATTATAAATTAAAAATTAATAAATTATTCAACAATAAAAATAATAATTATCATTAAATATTAAACAACCAAAAAAACAGTGCAATTTAAAAATCCAACAAATTTAAATTTCAATTTAAAAATTTACAAATTATTAATTAAATAATTAATTTATTAATAAAAGTTTAGAATATAAATTATTAATAAAGTTTATTATTTAAAGTTTTCAATGATAAATTTTACTATTTATATTGTTAAATTTTATTTTAAATAAATGATTTGTCTTATTGGCATCAAATGTATGTGTTATGAATTTGTGATTGACTGTTGTTGTTTCCTTCAGTTGCTTTGTTCATTTGTGAATTTGATTGTTATTTAGCCACAGGCATTATTTTATGATATTTTAGTTAAACTTGCTTAAAGGTATAGTTCAAATATAATTAATATAATAATGACATTGAATAAATAATAATTGAGCAGACTTTTGTTTCAACCACTAATAATAACATGACATTATTTATGGAGTTATGGTTCGAATAACTTTATCAATTTTTTATTATTAAAATTCATATAACAAAAGAAATAAAGGGTAGTTTTATTTCTTTTGTTTTTTTTTTGTACTTTGATGGTAAAATAAAATAACTTACCTTGTAAATACAAGGCACAAAAGTGTTACACTCAGTATCATTAATTGTTGACTCAGTGCAGATTGTGATTTTTGCATTGCTCTGTGTAAATCATTCTGTGGAAAAAAAAATTAATAATAAAATATTTTAAAATAAAATAAATATTATATTAAAAATATAATAATTGAAAAAAAAAATTACTAAATACTTACAAATAAATTTTCTAATGAATGTTTTGCCAACCAACAATTTAAAAAAACTGGTATAAATAAATTTCTCATTGGTGGATATAATATCTATAAAAAAATTAAAATAAAAAAAATAATATTTTTTTATATTATTAAAATTTAATTAATTTAATTATTAAAAATAAATTATTTATATATATATATATATATATTTATTACCGTTATTGTAAATGGTATTGTATTAATAAGTTCCAGAAAAAAATGAAATGATAAAAGTTGTTGCCAAATATTACCCTGTAAAAATAAATAAACACAATAAAATTATTATTTTAAATTTAAATAATAATTATTTTATCATAAAAATTATATTTTATTATTTTAATATTTCCCATCAACTAGATATCCCACAAAGTAAATAGTTCATAATTATCACGTGAGTATAATTTATTCCCCAGTTTATATTTTTTATGATTTTTTTACTTTAAAATAAAATTTTACAAAAAAAAATATATATACCTACTAAATAAAATATATGAAATTATTATTCAATGTAAATACAATTTTTAATGTAACATAAATTAAATATAATATCATAATTAAAATGTTAATTAATTTTGAAATTTAATGATGTAAAAAATGTAAATTTAATAAAACTTTTAACTATAATAAATTTGTAATTTAATATACATGTAATAAAGTGGTCCTTTATAATTTTCATGTACCTTGTAACCGAGATAGGCAACTAATAGTGACTCTGTTAATGATATGACTGCAAGAATGACTTCAACAAGCCATAGTTCAATGGGTCTTCTAACCCACAATATAGCATCCCAATTTATTGTTGAATGCTCAATAAACTCTTCCTCAGTTAGACGTTGTGATGCTATTATATCTGATTTATTACCAGGTGTACAGCCATAACTAAAAATTATATTTTTTTAAAATTTTTTACTTTATTTTTGTGGTGTAATTATTTTTTATTTTATATTATTTTTGTCATTGATATAATGTTGAGTTTATTTATTAAAATGACATTGTTATTTAAAACTTTGATGATAATAATATATTTTTTTTATGTGAAAATAAAATATTGATAGATGATCTTACCATGATGCAAAAGTTGGTACATTATCTGTAATAACCCTGAATATATAAAGAAAACATGTCAGTAGCTTGAAGAAAAGATTTGCTACCCTTATTCTTAAACCTGTAAATAATAAATAATCAATATTTTATAGGTCAATGTTATTAAAATTTTTATCAACTCATTATGTTTTTTATGTTATATTATTGTATAAATATATAATTTAAAATATAATGACTCACTTGAACGTTGATTTTTTATAAAATACAATTGTAATCTTTCTTTGAATGTATTTTCATTAACATAGTATTCAACACGTACTCTAAAACATAAAATATATATCAAAAAAAATAGTTGTAAAATTTATAATATATATTATTTTATATTAATATAGTTTTTTTTTATTTTTAATTTAAATACATGTTAAAGTTTGTACAAGTTCCTTGACCCAATCAGACACGATTCAATAAAATATTCATATTCAATTCTGATAAATATAAATAGGTATATTTTTTATTACAATTTGCATTGAGTTAATAGTAAAAATAAATTTTTATTTTTGTATTTAATATTTTTTGATATTTCAGGTAAAAAAAAAATAAGTTCTATTTGACAGGAAAATTTATGTCTTGGATATAAAAAAATTTGACAAAGATGGGCTTTTTTTTTTTCGTTAGAAATTTTTTATTTTATTAGAAAAAACAAAAGCTCTGTATGTCTTTTTGTTATTGGCAATTATTATTTTAGTTTTACTAATGAATAGAGGGATTATTACTGAGGATAAATGTTTTTTTATTTTAGAAAAATATCTCATAGAAATAAAAACGAAAATTGTTAAAAAAAAAGCTCTGGGCTTTTTTTCTTATTTTTTTTAAATGAAATTTATTTATATTTATTTGTTCTTTTTTTTATGTTTTAAAATATTTAAAAACACAGCTGAATATTGACTCGTATCATTTTAATTAAAAAGGTTTTGAATAGATTTTTTGTTGTTAAATCAAAAATAAGGTTAATTTAATTTTAAAAAAAATATTTCAACCAAAAAATTGAAATAAAAAATTCATTGTTATATTTTAAAATGTACATCCAAGCAAAATATAAATCACGTTTGAATTATTCAACAATTCTAATGTCATTTGATGACATCATGAAATAGGATAGTATATAAACATTTTAACTTGATATATTTTCTTAAATTTTCCACAACAATAATCTAAATTCAATACTATTCATCAAAAAAAAAATAAGCTTTAATATTCAAGAATAAAATTTTTATTTTTATTTTTATTTTTTAGTTTGTTTTATATTTTTTCTGTTAACTTTTTTTGTCAATTTTTTTTTTTTTTTATTAAACAAAAGCACGAAATGCATGCAGCATTGATTGAAGTAGATTTATTTTTAATTTAACCAATTTATTTTATGGTTAAAAAAATTATTCAGATTGAAATATCAACAAAAAAAAAAAATCTTTTGTTTTCGTTAAGCTTTTTTAGATTATTTAATTAAAAAAATTTAAATTCATTATTTAATTACAACAAAAGGACAAATTTAATTAATTTTTTATTGTTTTAAATAAATAAAAATAAAAATAAATTAAATTAATTATAATTAATAAATGATTATTTTATTTTAATCAAAATTAATTTTTAAAAAAATTAAATTTTATTTTTATTTTAATCATAAATTTGCACAATGTTGAATATAACAATATAAAATAACAAACTAAAATAATATTTAGTAATCAATCAATCAATCTATTAATTTTTTTATTATTTTATTATTTTTTTATTATTTTTTTTATTTGATTTTTATATTGTGTCCTACATACCTTGGTATTCTGTCATAACTGTCCCAACTCGTTAGACAATTGTAACTGCTGTATCTACTCGAAGCTGCCATCTCAAATATTTACTTAAACTACTGATTTTATATTTTTTTAAATAATAAATTGTATAATCAAACTAAAAATTCATTTAATTATATAATATTTAAATTATATTTACTTGTATTATTCAATTAAATATAAGCTATTTAAATTTTCTAAGAAATTCAAATTTTTTTATCATTTTTCTATTTTGTTATTTTAAAAATACACGTTGCACTTTTTTATACACGTTTTTATATATTTTTTTATTGGACCCGATAACCAGCATTTATTATACTAAAATTTATAACTATTATTTTTATCATATCACTATTATATTTTTATTCAAGCAAGCTTATTATAATTGGTCTTGTTGCAGAATAAAAATACAGTCAATTGGTCAATTTTGTTTGTTTTTTATAATTTAAAAATAAATTTTATGGCAAATTAAAATTAATTATTGGTATTGTACTTGTAATATTGCTTTTAATTTTTTTTTTTTTTTATAATACATGTGTTATATTTATTGTAATTATTAAATTGGTCAAAGAAAATTTTAAAAAAATATTTTTTTTAAAATTATATTAATTGTCACATTTCACTGTTTTTTTTTTAAAAAATTAATTAATTTATAAAAAAATATTTGTTATAATTTACTAAGTTTTAGATAATATACATTGTAAATAAATTGTCAATAGACACTGATAATTATTATTTAATAATGTCATTATTATTTTGTATAATTTTATTTATTTTTTTATATAAAAAAAAATAATATATAAATTTTTTAAATTTCAGTCAAATTAATTAATGTTAAAAAAATTAATATTTAATTTTAATTTGTTTGGTGCATTTATATTTGCGCGCCCCGTAAAAAAAAAGCTCGATATAAAAGCTTGAAAAATAATAATTTTAGAAAATTTTTCACAAGTCAAAGTGACATGTTGAGGCACTAGCGCCGACTATCGGAATCACAACCAGGTGATTATATTTAAAGAAGCTTTTAACTGAGCTTGCGCACGTATATAATCACAGTATCATAATAGTATTAAAAAAATAATAATAAAAAAAAGTGGGGAAAATAAATTTATATGAAAAAAAAAAATTTTATATTTTAAATTAGATATAAAAAATAAAATAATAATTTGTAATTTATATTTTAAATATGTAAAATTAATTTTAATTATTTAAATAATTTTTAACTTAATTTTATATAAATTTATTTTAATATTAAATTGTAAAAATAATTTTACAATTTTTTTATTTAAATATTTTCATTACGATTAATTTTTATATAAAATTATTAATAAATTATTAATTTTCCTATAAAATTATTTATAATAAATTTATTTTTGTAAAAAACATTTTTTAAAAAATTTAATTTTCATGTGAAATTTCATTGATAAAATATGAATTTTAAATAAAAATTGATCAATTGAATATGTTGTTAAATGAAATCTTTTAAATTTAATTTTGTTAAAAAAAAAATTGATGAGTATGTAGATTATATAGTCAATAACAGTTGATGTTAAGTGGGCATTTGAAATTTGTGAAGTACAATGGTCTACTGACAACATCACCATCAACAACAACAACAACAACAATAACAACAACAACAACATCTACAATAATGATAACCCCAATAATAATAATTGTATTTGAAATAGTATTGATAAATTCTACAACAACTAGTCCAAGTTATATTCACTTGTTCAAAATAGGATAATTGACAGCTAATCATAACGATGCATTCAAGTAGTTTATATACTTCACCTACTTCAAAATTGCATATACATGTCAAAATGTTTATTGTTTAATTAAACTGACAAAAATATATACTGATGAAATATATTAATTTTTATTCTTTCAATTATTTTAATATCATTTTAAAAATTTTATTTAAAAAATATTAATAATTTTTAAATAACAATTCAATTTAATTTTAAAATTACTCTGACGTAGTTTTTATTTTATTCAATTATTTTTTTTATAAACTAAAAAGGTTTTATTTTTGTCTGTTTGTTTTTTTTTTTTTTTTTTAAAAAAAAAACTTTTTGCTCTTCAAAGTCTATTGAGTATTCATTGATCAATGTAGGTATATTAAAAAATAACAAAAAAAAAATATGAAGGAGCAATTAGGTAATAAAAAAAAAAATAAATAAAAATTTATTAAAAAATCCAATTAAAATTAATCAATTGATTAAAAGTTTTCAAGTACAAAATAGATAAAAAAAAAAAAATTTTTTATTATACTTGAATTTTATTAATAAAAGTGAAAAATATAATTTTTTTTTTAAAAAGATTAATTACAATTCATGTTGAAAGTTTTATCTTGAGATTAGATTTCAATTAAAAAAAAATTTATATTTAAATGATTATTTATTTTTTTTAATGAATAATTAATTAGTATTAATTATTTATTATTTATTTTATATTAGTAAATTTTAATTGTGTATAAAGCCAACACTTGATAGTTGAAGATGAGAAAAAAATAATATTTTATTATTCAAAAAAAATAGTAAATATATATTTTTTTTCCTCATTATTTTTCAAGATTTTCTAGTCAAATAAAAATATATCATGTTTCATTTATTTATGCTCTTTATAATATCATTTATTTAAATAAAATTTTTGTAATATTTATTTTTTTATTGTCAATAAAACTAGAAAGAAAATGATAAAAAAAAAAATTAAGTAGTAAAAGTGCTTTTTAGTCAGACACTTAATAATCCCTTGATATTTTTCGCGATGTCAGTTATAATAGCCTCTCGAAAATTTGTCCTCTTTTATCATCTTAAAATATTTGCTGACTTGAATATTTTTTTCATCACAATTTCCAAAAAAAACAAAAAATAATATTCAAAAAATAAATAAAAAACTATTAAAATATAAAAGTTAAAAAAATATTTTATTTTTCAAATAATTTTTTTGTTAATTATTTATTTTTCTGTAGAAAATTTGTTAAATAAATTTAATTTTTTAATTATAATGTTAATTTTTCAAAATGATAATGACAATGAAAAAATTGATAAAAAAAATAATAACATTTCTTTTTGAAAATTTTAATAAAATAAGCAATAAAAATTTAAAAACTAATTAAAAAAAAAAATTAAGTAAAAATATAAAACTTTATTAAATATAAAATTAATTATTAATTAAATTTGTAAATTAATCGTGCTAAAACTTACCTTGGTATTTGAAAAGCGATTTCATCAAGTGAATCACTTGGTTGCATTGGTCCATGTTCAAATAATTTACTAAGACCTTCATGTATTTTGTGGGTTGATTGCATTGAACCAGCAGTTGGTTGTGGTTCATCACCACAATTATTATTTTCACGTTGACCCCCCTGTCCAGTACCACGACGTTTACGTTTTTTTCTTTCATCCTCTTGACGTTGAAGATTATGAAGTCGGAAGAAAAATACCGACATTTCTATTTTTTTTTTTTTTTATTATTTATTTTTATCATCAGATTGAATTTATTAATAATTTTAATAAAATTAACAAAAAAAAATTAAAATAATAAACAACATGCAAATTATTATAAAAATTTTAAAATTAAAAATTAATTTTATAAATAATAATCAAATATATAAATAATTACATAAAAAAAATAATATATTAAATGAAAATAAATTTATTTTTTAATTTTCTTTTTTGTAAAAATGATTTAATATAAAAAAAAAAAAGTTTGATAATAATATCAAGTACATGAAGCAAAACATTTGAGGGTTTTGTGATTGGATTATCTTGAAAATTTCATTGACAAAGTTTATAAGCATGTGTGTATTTGTAACATGGAAAATTTTGTTTGTATATTTTGGTGACCTATATCTATATAAAATACGTAAGGTGTTGGTTTAGTATACAAACATTGTATTTTCATCGTCATGGGATCTAAAAATCTCTATAACTTGACAATTTCGTTTTCTCAAACGAGTAAAGGGAGCTTATGGTCTCTTGTTGGTCATTATTTCACTTGATAAAACTTGTGGATATAAATATATATATTATTATTTTTTTTTTCATTTTATCATTGATCGACAGACACCTAGAAGAATTTCTATTAAACTAAAAAAAAAATTTTACAAATATCATTTTTCTTTCACGTCATATCATTTTATGTATTAAAATTTTTTCATTGTTATTATTTATTTTAATTATATTATATTTTAAGCATTGTCTTTTGTCATTTTACATAATTACAAACTATTTAAATTATAATTTTATTATTCTGTATAATTAATTTAAATGCAAAATTATTTTTTTATATAAAAATTTTAATTATTAAATTTTTAATTTGTTATTATATTTTTGTATAAATGTTGTATCAAATTATATATGAGTTTTGTAATAATTTTTTAATATTTTAAATCAATAAATTACAAATATTAATTGAAAAAATAAATATATCAAATTACATGCTAAAATTAATAATAAATTCATGCAAAAATAAAATGTAATTAATCATGCTTATTTAAATTATTAATATACCTGATGAAATGTTATTTTTCACTTTTCAAAAAATTTAATAAATATATTTTCTTTTTATTTAAAAATGAAATAGATGTGTTAAAAAAAAAAACAATTGACTAGTTGAATTGTAGATGAATTCAGTTAAATATTTTTATCACTTTTTAATTGACTAAAGTATTGATCACTTTTGTATATAATTTATTATTATTTATTTATTTTTTTTAATAATAATTATGGCCCCTTGAGAATATCAGAATATATTTATAAATATTTTCAATTTTTATTTATTCATCTTCATGTCTTCTTTAATATTTTACCTCTGTTTATAAATAATTTTTTTTTATCATTATATTTACATTGATTTGATTATTATTTATATTATACAGTGTCGAGTGACATGACATGCATAAGTCATTTATAATTCAATTTATTATCAAGCTATGATAAATAATTGACAACATAAAAATATAAAAATATAAAAATAAAAAATTAAATTATTAAAATTAAAATTGTTTTTTAAAATTTTTCTTTTTATCAATTTTTATAATAATAAAAAAAAAAAAGAATAAAAAATAAATTTTTATAAAAGCAATGTAATTTATCGTAAAATGAAATTTTCAATTTTTTTTTTAGATAGAAAAAAAAAAAAATTTTTCAAAGGTCAAATGTCGAAGAATACCATCGAGTTTGTGGTACTTTTTCTTATATTTTTTTTTTATCTATTTTGTTCAATGAAATTAACAACCACTTTAGATTTATCGATATATCTACTTGTAAAATAGACAGTGTGTCAATTGATGTTAACAATATTATTTTTTTTTAACTAAATAAAATATTGTTTATTATTATTTCTTTTAAAAATAAAAATATGAATATTAATTTAAATATATTTTGTAAATTAAATGACTAAAAAGGCTTTGTGGTTTTGTTACGTATCAAACAAGGTTTTATATAATATTGAATTTAATTAAACAAAGCTTTGTAAATAATTAGTAAAAGATTAAAATGACGAAACATTTAATTAATAGATCAAATTAATTAATAGTTGTTATGTAATTATTATAAAATAAATAATGAAAATTATAAACAAAATATATATCACTCGACACGTTTGTTAATAAAAATATATATATTACCCTTAATTTTATCAAGTTGTTGATGTTCATTATCATAAGTTGACATAGAGATGAATATTGTATAATAATTTATTAGAAAAAATTTTGGTCAAGTGTTATTTTTAACTGTTAATTATGCTAATTTTTAATTTAGTTGAACACGATAATAAATATCAACTCAGTTGTTGTTTGTAAATATATTTTTTTTAAATATTATTTTTAGTAAAAAATTATATATTTATTTATGTATATTTTTCATTTAAAAAGTAGATCATGTATAATTTTCTTTTGATGAAATGATATTTTCAAAAAATAATATTACTATGTTTTTTTGTGCCAAGATGATACTCCTTATTTCAATTACAGTTTTTTTTTTTTTCTTAATAATTTTGTATTTTATAGTACTGAAGATTGAATGAAAGAAAAATAATGAAAAAAAAAAAAAATGAAATTGTATTATAGAAAATTATTTTCAGTTATGATAATTTGGTTCTTTTAATTTTTTTTTTCACAAAGTAAATGATAATTATATAAATCTACAAGATACTTCACATTGTCAATCACTTTTATTTTTATAACAAAAATAAATTTACGTTTTAAAAAAAAAATAAAAATACAAATGTTCAATATAATTTTAATAATATAATAATAATTTAAAAAAATAATAATAAATTTGGCACTTGTTTAATTGTTAATTGACATTTATTGATGAAAAAAAAAAATTTAATTTATTATTTTTAAATAAATTTGAATAAAAATATAATTAACTGGTTGAATTTATTTTTTTTTTAATTAAATATAATTTTGATAAATTTATTTTGATGAATTTTATTTATTAAAAATATTTTTTAATGATGATAATATTTTCAAATGATGTTGATGATGATATCGATGTTGGCAGTGATGACGATGATGATGATGGTGATGCTGATGATGATGTTAATGAATATTGAAATTTATTCATCGCGGCGACACGACGGTTCGAAAGCAACTGGCATTATCAACAACGTCAACGTCGACGATCATCCAAGGGTCCGCCTTCTGGTCCTTAGTTTATTCTGGCGCAGACGCTTTCATATAAATTTTTCCAAAAACAAAATCTTGTGGCTCAAATATAATCCAATGTTATCACAAGCTCAATAAAAAAAAACCTTCATTTATTTAAACATTTAATCATTGTTTTTTTTTTTATCTAACAATAATTTTATCTTGAATTATCATTTTGATAAATTTTTATTTTTCATATTTTTATTTATCAATTTTATTATTTATTTCTGGGTTTAATAAAATAATCTTTGATAATTTATTATGGGTTAATATGATCATTATATAAATGCAATTTTTATCAGATAAATAATAAACTTTATCAAAAGTTTTTTAAAAAAATTTTAGAAAATTTTTTAAAAATAAAAATACTCTACACTTGTTATTATTATTTATTTTTTATTTATTTATTTTTCATCAAGATCAGTGTGTTTACGTGAAAGACGAGACAAATTGTTGAAAATTTTATATTTTTATTTTCTTTTATATTTTTAGTTCAATGAACTTTGATGTATATAAAACTATATATTTTATATATTTTTTTTTATTTTTATTATAAAGTTTTTAAAAAGAATTTTAATGAATTTAAATTTTTTTTATAAAGATAAATTGGATTGGGATTTTTTAAAAAACACAGCAATAAAAATGATTACTTTTTTTTTAAATTTAAAAAACCTAAAAGCCCATAAGTAAGTTTTTTTTTATTTTTTTATAAAACAATTTGGTAATCAAATTATTTTTTCTCTCATTTATTACAATCTAAGATTTATTTGAGTTTTATATAATAATAAATCTAGAAATAATATTATTTTTATTTTTTTTTTGTTATTTTTGTTAATAAAATTACCTCTCATCAAGTTTGAATGAACATCTTGATAAATCACTCCAAGCACTCATACTACGGCTACGTCTTCTAGCTGAATTTGACATTTGTAATTTTGATGTACTTGAACGTCTTGATAATATATTATCACTTTCAAAACAAACTTTTGTTGTTGAATGAAATTTAAATGATTTTGATTTAATTGGTGTTAATACAATTGGTGTTTGAAGATCAGATAATCCATCATTATCCCATTTATCAGTATTAACATCCAATAATGGTTGTGATGATCCATTTGATCCATGTACACCATCATTATCTTCATTATTAATTTTATTATTAAATAATGAATATATATTATCATTATTACTATCATTTAATGAATTTTTTACATATTTTTTACCAATTATTATTTGTTTATCATTATTTTTTGTAAAACGACCACTTTTACGAATCATAACTTGATTAATTAATTAAATTAAAATAAATATATCACTTTATTTTTATTAATTTTAAATTTAACATTTTGATTATTATTATTAATTTATTTAACATGATATGTTTTATAAATATATAATTATTGATTTTATTTATTTTTTTTTATTATTTAAAAATAAAATTGAACACTTTTTTTTTATTTTAATTATTTTAATTATTTGCAACTGTAATATATAGGCACTATAATTATTATTTTTTAATTATTTTATAAATTTATATATTTATAATTTAAATATATTTTTATATTTACTATAATTTTAACAAAAAAAAAAAATAATAAAAAGCTGCGCGATATTGTTCAAGGTCGTGTAAAACACACATAACAAACTTGATAAAATGTCAGCAAATAAATTATAAAATAAATACAATAAAATTATAAATAATTTAAGAAAATTATATTGTTTATATTATTAGGCACATGTGTGATTAAATAATGTTTATTATTATTAATTAAAACAATAATTTAACACTTCACAAATTTAATAAAACTTGACTCTTTTTTTTTTTTTTTAATTAAAATATATAATTTTGATTATTATTGTTATTGCTTTTATTAATTATATACAATGATTATTAATTACGGTATATTTATTGCTATTGTAAATTAAAAATTAAACAAGATGATGATGATACACATAATAGTGACGTAATATTACAGTGAGTAGAGTAGAGCACAGAAAAAACATCCCTATTGCGCTAGTTACGTCCTGGAATATCATCCCTCTCTTTGATCACTTGATATTGCATTGTCAAAGCCAATGTTTTAGCTTTTTTTATTTAACAATAAATTATATAATACTTATTCTTTCTGGTGCATTGAAAATATACACTCATCATGAACAGCTGATTTTTAAACTGCGACTGCGCTTTTATATATAAGTTACAAAAATAATCAAAAAAAAATAATAATTATCCTTTTATTTTTAAATTATTTAATTATTATATCATTCAGAAAAATATATTAATTATATTTTGAATTCAAATTTTAATTAATAATTAATTAATTTATTTAATTTTATTTTTTTAATTATAAAAAATTATTTTTTTTTAATTTTATATCAACACTTGTTGATTATTTTTTTTTTTGTGTTATTGAAATTTTAATAAAAAAAATCATTTAATTTGTTTTTTTTTTTATTGGTATTAATAAAACATTGATTTATTTATTTTTTTTTAAATTTATTTCAATAAGTGCATGTGAATATTATGCAGTACACTCGAATTACAATTCGAGTATGCGCAAAATAAAAAAATGTCATTCAAGCGGGAAAATTATTTGAGTGTTGTTAGATAAGAAATTTTTTAAATGAAAAAAAAAAAAAAATGTAATAATTAATTAATTAAACTTGATGTTTGGTGTATAAATAAATTTTTAAATGATGATTTTTCAATTTATCAATGGATTATTTAATTCAAAATTAGATAGACATAAATTAATAATTATTAAATGCTCTTTTATATTTTTGTTCATACAAAAATAGAAACTTGAGTCGATATTAATTGTGTCAAGTGTACAAACTTGAGTTTTTTCGTGACTTGAAAAATAAAAAAAACACGTTGGTGACACTTGTACAAGTTTTAAAATAATATTCATGAAAATGATGATGTCCTATGATGTCAAGAGTTGTTAAAATTTGAAAAAAAAAAATATTTTTCTTCATAAATTTTCAAGAAAAAACAGTGTATTAATTTAAATTTAAAATTAATAATTAATAATAAAACAATAAAAATAAAATTTTTTAATTTAAATTAATAATTACGTAAATTTTTAAAGTTAAAATTACAAATATTTATTTAAAATTAGTAAATTACCTTTCACCATCATCATTGAATGCAAAATCACCAAGTATAAGATCACGAAAACGATATCTTGGTGGTAAATTTAAAGTTGGTAAAGCCAATGGATCTGTTTCGTTCATTTTATTTATTTTAAAAAATTATATCACTCACAAAATTTTAATATTAATTGATAAAAAATTACTACAATTAAATCATTATAAAAATTACAATGATAAAAAAAATTATTAACTCAAGTTATTAACTTTAAATATTTTTATAAGTATCATTTTTTTTTTTTTTTGAAATTCATATTTTATTATTGATATGTATTTTTCACACGTGCTCATTATTTTATATATACTTCAATGAATTTATATACGAGGTGTTCGCGACGGTGTCTCGCGATTTAATGAGACATTTGGCACAGCAAGATTCAATATTACCAAGAGACTGCAGCATAAAATAATCACCAAAAATAAAATTAAAAAAAATGAAATATATTTTCTTTATTTCTTTTATTAAATTTTTTAGCATATTCATCAATTTTTTTCATGACATTCAACTACAAAGTGCATAAATTTTTAAAAATGTTTGATGAATTTTATTCACTCATTAAATCAATACACTGTCATCAATTTTTAAGATGAAAAAAAATTAGAAAAAAATCATTGAGTATTTTTTTTATTTAAAAAAAAAATCTACTAAATTCATTTCAATCATTTTAAATATTTTTTTTTACATTTAGTATATTTTTAAAAATGATAGAAAAAAAAAAAATAAATGTATATAAATAATTTAAATAAAAATTTATTTTTAAAATAAAAAAAAAACATAAAAATATTTGTATAAATATTAAATTTTTTTTTGCATTGTGTTTATAAAAATCTAAGGAAAATAAAAATTATCATTATTATCATCATTATCATAAAATGAATATAACATTTAGGGGAGAGACAGGGAGAGAATATATACAAAAATGATTTCGCGCAATCGATTTGTTTCTGCGCGCGTCGAATTTATATTATTGTAAATGTTTTGTTTATAGCTCATTGTGTATTTGATAAAAAATTATATTTTATTATTTACTTGATATTTATAAATAAAATAATAAAAAAAACTATATAAATTAATTTTTTATTATTAATGAATTGATAAACGAATGTATGATAATAAAATAAACAGTGGGCTTTTTGAAGCAAGTAATAAAATATATTCATATTCAATAAATCAGTCAACATCAAGAGATAAATATTATCTCGCTTGTCAACAAACATCCATGCTTAAGGTAATTTTAAAATAACAAAATATATATATTTTAAAAAAAAATAATTAACAGTAATTATTGTAATTTACAGTTGGGATGCCGTCCAAGAAATTTCAGTCTAACAGTTGTTATTATACTTGCAATATCAAATATGTTATTGACATTTTTATTACTACAATCAGAAACATGTACATCATCATCATCATTAAATAATAAAAATGATATATTAATTAATAATAATAATAATAATAATAACAATGATAATAAATTAACAACTAAAAAAATAGATAAAGTACAAAAATATGATGATTATAATGATAATCCATCAACAATAAATTTTAATGATCATATTGATGATGATGATGATAATAATGATGAATTGATAGATAATATAAATATAAATATAAATTTAGGTAAATGGGATAATCAAAGAATAATAAAAATGTATGATTCAGTATTAATTGGTAGTAAATTTATTGAATTATCAAAAAATAGTAAAATATGTTTAGCAACACAATCATCAATTGAAAAATTACATTCATTAGTACAAGTATCACATCATTGGACATCATCAATATCAGTTGCTATATATATTGCTGGTGATGAAGAATATAATGCTGTTAATAAATATTTAATATATTTACGTTATTGTTATAAATCAATACGTGAAAGAATAAATTTTTCATTAGCAATACCATTTAATAATATACCAATAAATAAATTAAATATTATTAATAATTTAAATAATATTAAAAATTTAAATTGTTCATTACCAGAAATGACATTAAATAATATTATAAATAATATTTCTTTGAAACATAAATCATGGAAATCTAAAAATTCATATCCACAAAATCATATGAGAAATTTAGCACGTAAAAATTGTCAAAGTGATTATTTATTTTTAACTGATATTGATATTATACCAAGTATTGGTTTTTCAGAATCAATTAATATATTTTTACATAATATACCTGATAATAATTGTGATAAATGTGCATTTGTTGTACCAACATATGAATTAGATAAAAGAGTTAAATTTCCATTAAATAAAACAGAACTTGTTAGACTTGCTAAAAAAGGTCTTGCACGTCCATTTCATTGGAAAGTATTTATTCATAATCAATATGCAACTAATTTTTCAAGATGGATTATGGATGTTATACCTGGATCAAAAGGATATAATAATATATTAAATGAAAAAACTTATGTTTGTCATAATGTTACTAATTTTGAATTTCTATATGAACCATTTTATGTTGCTAAAGATACAGCACCACCACATGATGAAAGATTTATTGGATATGGTTATACAAGAAATACACAGGTATTTATTTAATGTTATTTATTTATTATTTAAATTATTTTTTAAATTTATTAAATTTTAGGTTTATGAAATGTATGTAGCTGGTTATCAATTTCAAATATTATCACCATTATTTACTGTACATTGGGGACTACAAACAAGAAAAGGAAGATTACCATGGAGAGAAAGACAAAATATTATTAATCGTAAAAAATTTGATCAATTTAAACGTGAAATATTTACAAAATATGAACGTGATGTTTCTAAACCATTAAAAAAATTATAAAATAATTTAAAACAATTTTTTTTTATTTATATTTATATATAATATATAATTAATTTGACATTTGATTTTAAAAAAATTATTGGTTTTATTTATTTAATTTAAACAAGTGCTGGTACTTTGATGGATATTGTTTTTGTTTCAAGATATCCATCAAGACCATCCTCTCCTAATTCACGACCAATACCAGATTTTTTATATCCACCAAATGGTGTTTGAGGTGTTATTGCATCGTAGCAATTAACCCAAATACTTCCAGCATCAACTGATTCAGAAAATTGAAGTGCTTTATTTATGTCATTTGTGATAATTGCAGCAGCAAGACCATATGATGTATTATTTGCTCTTTCAATGACTTCTTCAAGAGTTTTAAATTTTAAAATTGATTGAACTGGACCAAATATTTCTTCTTTGGCAATTCTCATGTTATCAGTTACATTTGAAAATACTGTTGGTTTTATAAAATATCCAACATTACCTTGACGTTCACCACCAGTAACAGCAGTTGCACCTTCATCTTTACCAGATTTAATTAAATTTAAAACTTTATCAAACATTTCTTGATCAATTTGTGGTCCTTGAACTACACTTGAATCAAATGGATCACCAACTTTACGTTTTAATGCCAATTCTTTGGCATGTTGAACAAAACTATCATATATTTTTTCATGTACAAATGTACGTGAACCAGCACAACAACTTTGTCCATGATTACCAAATAATGCTTCATGTGCAATTTCAGCAGCATTTTTAACTAAAATAAATTAATAAATTAATATTTTTATTATTGATAACATGGATAATTATAAATTAAAATTTTATAAATAATTAAATTACCATCAGCATCATCAAAAACGACAATTGGACTTTTTCCACCAAGTTCTAAACTAACATGTTTCAAGTTACTCTTTGCTGCTGCCTCCATAATAATATGACCAACCTTTTAGAAATAGAAAATTTAATATTAAATAAATTTTAATACAACTCATAATTATAATTTTTATGAATTTACCTCAGTTGATCCAGTGAATGCAACTTTTTTAATATCTGGATGGTGTGTAATAGCACCACCAGCAGTTGGACCATATCCTGGTACGACATTAACAACACCTGGTGGAAATCCAGCTTCTTTTGATAATGCAGCAATATAAAGAGCAGTTAATGGTGTTTGTTCAGCTGGTTTTAATACAATTGTACAACCAGCAGCCAATGCTGGACCCCATTTCCATGCCAACATCATTACTGGATAATTCCAAGGTATTATTTGTCCAACAACACCAATTGGTTCTTTACGTGTTACAGTAAAATTTCCATCGTCTACATATAATATTAATTATTAATTTTTTCCAAAAAAATATATATAATTATTTTATAATTTTAAATATATAAATTAAATACCAGATGGAATTGTATTTCCATGAATCTTGTCACACCAGCCAGCATAGTATCTGAGTGTTCCAATACTTGCTTCCATATCACCAACAGCACTCTCAAATGTCTTGCCATTATCTAGTGCTTCAAGACTTGCAATATAATTTATATCTCTGGCAATAAGATCAGCAAGCTATTTTCATAAGTTTTAGTTTTAATTTACACATATAATAAAAGATAATAAATAATTATAAATTGTAAAATATTAGTTACCTTATTCATGAGTGTACCACGACCTGATGGACATAATTTTCTCCATGGTGAACCACGTGAAAATGCTTTTTTTGCAGCAGCAACTGCTAAGTCAACATCAGCCTGTTTTTATAAAATTAATAATAATTATCAATAACATTATTGACTCATAGAAATAAAATATTTTATTATCAAAAATTAATATAAACTTACTTTATCACCCTCGGATACTTGGGTGATAACAAGACCAGTTGCTGGGTTGATTGTTGGAAATTTCTTTCCACTTTTTGCATCAATAAACTCATTGTTTATAAATAACTATAATAAATGTATAAAAAATAAAATGATTGATTGTTAACATAACTACATAACCTCTAGACCTTAGAAATATCAACGATAGAAATCCCTGGACCCTGATAGAAAAAGAGACAGCTGGCACTTGTGTATTTCGATTTTGTAATTTTGTATTTTTTGTAAATATATATTTGATCAGGTGATAAAAAAAAGATACCAGATAAAAACATGAATAAATATCACAATATAATAACAATCTTTCAACAAGTCAATTGAGATAAATTAAAAACATCATTGTAAAAAAAAATTAAGTATCAAATATCATTTTAATATAATTATTTATATCAAGGTCTACAACTATCATAAATCCATAAATAATTTTGCTCATATATACATTAATTAACCTTGAGTATTATTCTTATATAATCTATCATTTATATAATCATTTTTAAAGTGAAAAAAAAAAAAAAATTTTCATAATAATTTTATAGCATCACAAGTACAAATTAAAAACTTAATAAAATTACAATGCAAAAAATAAAATAAAAATTTGTTAAATATCTAGATGACATGAAAAATATTATTTTTTATTGATAAAAATACCAAATAATTTATTAGAAATTAACTTACTTGGGTATATTTAATTTCTGGATTTCGAATAGCCATGTTTTATAAAAATTTTATTTAATGATGACTGTTATCAGACAGTTAAATAAAATAATGGAATATATAACAACTTGTGTTGAAATTGAAAGTGGAACTGAATCAACAGATAATAAAAGTATATATAATTATTTGAGCAGTGAAGGGGTCTTTCAAGTAAATAACTGATGACATGTTCATCCAATCATGTTTTTATAACATTCATCCAAACATACACATATAGCTTTAATAATATTTCATATCAATCACTGACACATTTCAAATGATATCCAACAAAAACAACAACAAAATAATATTTCAAATAATATATTTAATTACATTACATACATTTATCTTCTCTGCATTTGTTTTTCAAAATTTATTTATGATTTTATTTATTAATTTCAGGTTAAATAATTAATATTATTTTAAACATGATAAAAATAATTAAATTAAATTTAAAAAAAATAATATTTTATTAATATATATTTAAAAATCAAAATTTAAAAATGTCAATTGAAGAAAGCAGTATTAAAGTTGATGGATTTGGAATAGTACCATGTCAATCAGATGATACAAATAATTATGAAATAATAAAAAGGTAGTTGATGATAAAAATGTTATATTAATTAAATAATAATATATTAAATTTTATAAATAAAAAAATTAAATATCCAATGATTAAAAGATATACATTAACAAATAAAAATAAATCATATGTTCGTTTGATAACATGGGGAGCTGGTATTCAATCAATAAATGTACCAAATTCCAAAGGTATTATTGGTGATGTTGTACTTGGATTCGATGATATTCAAGGTGAATTATAATCATGAAAAAATATAATTAATCATAAAAATTAAACAGCTAGATTTATCAATTATTTTATTAATTATTTAAGGATATTTGAATAACAGATTTATCGGTCGAACTTTTTGTTACGAAACAACTCAAGTATATAATGATTTAATATCTGTAAACAAAAAAAAATTATTATCATCAACAGACGATAATAGCCAAGAAATATTTAATGATAAATTATTTGACAATGTCAATTGGAATTCTCATATACTTGATAATCAAGTTGTAAATATATTTAATTATAATTATTTAAACTTTTTATATATTTTAATTTAATTATTTATTTTGATGGTAATTTATAAAAGGTAATGTCTCATTTGAGTGAAAATAAAAATAATGGTAAAACATTGACTCAAATTAAATACAGTTGGACTGATGAGAATGAACTTCATATTAATATTTGTGCAACTTCAACAAGATCATCATCAATTGACGTCACTAATTGTTATCTTTTGAATCTTGCTGGTCATGTTTGTGTTATTTTTTTTGTTTTATTTTTTTATGTTGATAAATATTTATAAGAATTATTGAATTATATTTTTATTTAAATTTATAGGGAACAGGTTGTGAAGAATTAAAAAAACATGTTGTTACATTTAATGCTAATGAATGGATCAGTATGAATGGAAAAATTAATTTTCGAGATAAAAATATATTAAAGTATATTGAAAGAAAAAATATATTTGATTTAAAAAATTCTAATTTGTTGGATAAAGAAAGATTGTATATGATACCAACTTGTGGATATGAAAATTTTTTTACTGATTATGAATTTTTAAATAATAATTATTATCGTTTTCATGCTAGGTATATTTATTTATTTTTTTTGATATATATATTTTTATAAATTCATTTAAAATGATTTTTTTAATTATTGTTTAAGGATTTTACATCCACCAAGTGGAAGATTTGTTGAAATATATTCAAATCAACCTGGTTTTCATTTTTATACTGGTCATGATTTACCAAATTTTCAAAAAATAAATAATCAACAAACAAAAATTTATGGTAAAGATGGAATTTTTTATGATAAATATGGAGGATTTATGTTATCACCATCGTGTTATCATCAAGTATCAGATTGTAATAATAATTTTTTAAATACTTTAAATCCTGGTAGTGTATATCATCACAATATGACATTAAAATTTGGTGTTAAAATGTGTAAATAAATTGAATGTAAACATTGATTAAACTTGGTAAATAGTTTATTTATTATTGTCAAGATAAAACAGTTATTAGCATTTTATATTTTTTATTTAATTTAAAAAATTGCTGGTACTTTGATGGATATTGTTTTTGTTTCAAGATATCCATCAAGACCATCTTCACCCAATTCACGACCAATACCAGATTGTTTGTATCCTCCAAATGGTGTTTGAGGTGTTATAGGATAATAACAATTAACCCAAATACTTCCAGCATCAACTGATTCAGAAAATTGAAGTGCTTTATTTATGTCATTTGTGATAACTCCAGCAGCAAGACCATATGTTGTGTCATTAGCTCTTTCAATTACTTCTTCAATAGTTTTAAATTTTAAAATTGATTGAACTGGACCAAATATTTCTTCTTTGGCAATTCTCATGTTATCAGTTACATTTGTAAATATTGTTGGTTTTATAAAATATCCAACATTACCCAGACGTTCACCACCAGTAACAATAGTTGCACCTTCATCTTTACCAGATTTAATTAAATTTAAAACTTTATCAAACATTTCTTGATCAATTTGCGGTCCTTGAACTACACTTGAATCAAATGGATCACCAACTTTACGTTTTAATGCCAATTCTTTGGCATGTTGAACAAAACTATCATATATTTTTTCATGTACAAATGTACGTGAACCAGCACAACAACTTTGTCCATGATTAAAAAATAATGCCAGATGTGCTATTTCAGCAGCCATTTTTACTATAATAAATAAAAATATTCATTAATAATAATAATTATAAGTAAGAATGTTTTTTTTTTTCAAATTAAATTACCATCAGCATCATCAAAAACGACAATTGGACTTTTTCCACCAAGTTCTAAACTAACATGTTTCAAGTTACTCTTTGCTGCTGCCTCCATAATAATATGACCAACCTTTAATAATAAAAAATAAAATATTAAATAAAATAAACAACACAAGATAATTTTTATAATTTTTGTTTTATCAATTTACCTCAGTTGATCCAGTAAATGCAACTTTTTTAATATCTGGATGATGACTGATAGCACCACCAGCAGTTGGACCATATCCTGGAATGACATTAACAACACCTGGTGGAAATCCAGCTTCTTTTGATAATGCAGCAATATAAAGAGCAGTTAATGGTGTTTGTTCAGCTGGTTTTAATACAATTGTACAACCAGCAGCCAAAGCTGGACCCCATTTCCAAGACAACATCAATACTGGACCATTCCAAGGTAATATTTGACCAACAACACCAATTGGTTCTTTACGTGTTAGCGTAAAATTTCCATCATCTGAAAATACACAATATTAATATTATAAAAAACAAATATATATTTATTTTAAAAATAAAAAATAATAATATATATAAATTAAATACCAGATGGAATTGTATTTCCATGAATCTTGTCACACCATCCAGCATAGTATCTAAGTGTTTTAATACTTGCATGCATATCACCAACAGCAGTATCAAATGTTTTACCATTATTAAGAGTTTCTAGACTTGCAATATAATTTATATCTCTGGCAATAAGATCAGCAAGCTATTTTCATAAATTTTCTTTTTAATTTACACATATAATAAAAGATAATAAATAATTATAAATTGTAAAATATTAGTTACCTTATTCATGAGTGTACCACGACTTGATGCACTTAATTTTCTCCATGGTGAACCATGTGAAAATGCTTTTTTTGCAGCAGCAACTGCTAAGTCAACATCAGCCTGTTTTTATAAAATTAATAATAATTATCAATAACATTATTGACTCATAGAAATAAAATATTTTATTATCAAAAAATAATATAAACTTACTTTATCACCTTCAGATACTTGAGTGATAACAAGACCAGTTGCTGGGTTTATTGTTGGAAATTTCTTTCCACTTTTTGCATCAACAAATTCATTGTTTATAAATAACTGTTAATTCAAAAAAATAACATGAAATCATAATCAATTTGATGATAATTATATCAACTTGTTATCTCAATAACAAAATATTTATATACAAAATAATTATCACCAGTTAGCTTATTCAAATAATAAAAAAAATATAAATTCATTGCGTGTATCGTTGTAATTATTTATCAAGGTCTTAAATTATCATGAATCATGTTACTTGCATTAAATTACTTGACCTTGTGTATCATCATAAAAAATATTTAAAAAATTATACAAAGTTATATTAAAAAAATAAAAACACAGTACATTTTTAGTCAACATAATATTATTATTTTATACAAACCAATCTTTCAATTACCTCTAAAAAAATATTATCTCATCAATAAATATAAATAATTTATCAAAATTTGCTTACCTGGGTATACTTTACTGCTGGATTTCGAATAGCCATGATATTTTATTTCGATGATGATAATATACAGAATACAACTCAACTAGTAAAATTGAAACTGCAACTAAATAAAGTGTCACAGTGTCAGTATATGCAAGTAAAGGTGTATCAATGCAACTGATGATGACTTCATTCAATCACATTTTTATAAGACACAATTAAACACATACACATAATCATCATAAATTATTTCGAATCAATGACACAACAACACACCAAAGAAATATCCAACAATAACAAATTTAATATATCATTTAAAAAAATGATTTAGCTCAATATAAAAATATTATTATTTCATTTTTTTTGCTCTTTTTATTTTTTTATTATTTAATTTATTCAAATACAATTTAATAAAAACTTTATACTTAAATAATTAATTTGTTTTTTTTATTATTTATAAAATATTAATAATATTATCTATTTTTATTTTTTTTTTATTATTAATAATCAAGTGTTGATTATTGTTATAAATGTTACAGTGATTGTGGCTTTTATTAATTATTATTAAAAATTTATTTAAAAAATAATTTTTATAGTTTAAAAAAATTTTACAACAAAAATAATTAAATATATATTTTTTTTATTTTTATAATTTTTTGAATACTTAAAATTCTGGCAGTGTATATGGCATAGAAAATTCAGTAAATATTAAAACAAAAAAATTCGTGATTTATAATTGTATAAATATAATTTATAAAATATCAATTATTTGCAATTTTTTATATTTTTTTTTTCTTTAATATTTGTACACCAAGTTATTAATATAAATAATTGATAATTAAATTTGTTTATCAAAATATCAATTGATATTTTTTATATTTTGATTAATAAAATTATTTTTGATTAAAAAAAATTTACATAAAAAAATATATTTATGTATTTTGGCAGTATTTTATTAGTCAAAATTTTGTGAATTTAATTTTTCTATATTAATGTAAAAAATATTTATTAAATTAAAAATATATATATGTATTTATTCATTAACAATGATATGAATTCTAAATGTCAATGGTTTTTCCCATATTTCATTTGAAGCTGTAATACCATTAATTGGTTTTCCATGAATAACAACACGATATTCACCAATTTTTTTTAAACGATTTTTAAAATGTAAAGCTGATATATTACCTTTATCTTTAACTATTTCAAAATGTTTACCTTTGTTACCTTTGACAATAGTATACTCTATATTTTCATCCTGAAATAAAATATTTAAAAAAAACAAAAAAATAATTACATATTTTATATTTAATATTTTGAATAAATTATTTTAAATATTATCATACCTTTAATGCAGGTTGTAATTTAATAATTCTAATTTTATGTTTAGTCTGTTGAAGTCTCAATTTCATAACATAAATTTCACCATGATGATGTCTTCTTGATCTGTGTGTTGATGATTTTTTAAAATATTTTTTCATTGACAAATCATCAAAACTGCTGTTAGATGAAATTGTTATATTATTATCATGATTGAATTTTGTTCCTCTTCTGTGTCGACCATTGTCTTTGTCATTAATCTAATAAATAAATTATACAAATAAAAATGATAATAAAATATAAATAAAATGGTAAATAAATAAATAAATATATACCTTGCAAGAAAAGCAACCTTCAGTTGAAATAATTTTATCATCAGCTGGTGGTATATGATATGGATCTGGATTAATAATAAATGTTGGAACATCACCAATATCTTGGTGATTATTACTTGGTACAATTTGTGACATTGGAGTTATTGTTGATAAACAATGACCCTGTCCAATTCTTTGATAACCATTTGGACAACCACATAAAAATCCACTTGGTCCATTTGGTGTACATCCAAATGCACATGGACTACCCATACAACCAGGATTAATTTGTACACATATTTGCATATTATTATCAAATTGATAATTATCTGGACAACCACATTTATAACTACCAATTGTATTTATACATTGATTATTACCACATGGTGAATTATTACATTCATTTTCATCAATACATTGATTATAATATAAATGTTGAATAAAACCATCTGGACAACCACATCTATATGTACCCATTAAATTTTGACAACCATGTTGACAATTTTTATCATCATTACATTCATTATTATCTGTACAAAATTTACCAGTACGATCAAGTTTAAAACCTCTTGGACATATACATTTAAAACTACCTAATGTATTAATACATGTACCAGGTTTTGGACAACATCCATGTTCTTCACATTCATTAATATCATGACATGAATCACCATGTTGTGTATAACCATCACGACAAGAACATATATAACTACCTTCAGTATTTGTACATTTTTGTTGACATAAATGTTGTCCAGTTGTACATTCATCAAGATCACGACAACTAATACCATCTGGATTAAGTATAAAACCATTTGGACATGAACACATAAAACTACCATCAGTATTTTGACAATTAAATTTACATGGTGATGATGATAATTCACATTCATTAATATCAATACATTTTGTACCAGTTATATCTGTTTTATAGCCTTTGTTACATATACAACGAAATGAACCAAGTGTATTAATACATATACCATTTATACATAAATCTTGTATTGTATTACATTCATCAATATCTTGTCCATCAATTGAAAAACCTTTATCAAGACATAATTCATTATAATTATCAGAATCACGTGATGGACATAATTCACAATTATTACCCCATGCAATACCCATTGTACAACAACAATCAATTTTAGTAACTGTTTTTAATTCAGATGTTCTTGATGTACATCTACCATTTATTGTACGTAAATAACAATAACCAATTCTACGATCAATACATGATTTACCATCATAACTTAATTCAAAACCATCATAACATTGACAAGTATAACTACCATCAATATTAATACATTTACCATTTCTACATAAACCAGAATTTAATGAACATTCATCAATATCTTTACAATCATCATTAAAACCAATTTGTTGATAACCACTTGGGCATATACACATAAATGAACCAATTAAATTTTTACATTGATATTTACAATGATTTGCTGGTGTATCACATTCATTAACATCAATACAATGACGTCCATCAGTTGCAAGTATATAACCATATGGACATATACATCTAAATGTACCAGGTACATTGTGACATCTAAATGCACATTGATTACCAATATCAAGACATTCATTTATATCTTCACATATTTGATTAATACCTGGTGTAAAACCATTATTACATAAACATTCAAAACCACCATCAGTATTTAAACATGTACCATTACCACAAATATATTGATTTAATTGACATTCATTTTGATCAATACATTTTCTTAATGTATCATCAAGTACATAACCATTATGACATTCACATCTAAATGAACCATCAGTATTAATACAATCACCATTATCACTACAAACATCTGGCATTAATAAACATTCATTTAAATCAATACCAGTATCATCACGTCCAGCACCTTCAGGACATAATTTTTTAAATTCATCACTATTTTTATATGGACATAATTCACAATTTTTACCCCATCCTTTACCCATTGTACAACAACAATGTTTTTTAGTCATAATATCATAACGTGATAAATTACATTTACCATATTTATAATCATCATAACATATATCTTCACGTGTATCAATACAACTCATTAAATTATTTTTTTCATTTAATTTAAAACCAATTGGACATTCACATATAACACCACCATCAGTATTAATACATTTACCATTTTCACAAATATTATTATTATCTAAACATTCATTAATATCAATACAATAATTTTTAGTATCATTATCAAGTTCATAACCAGGTGGACATATACATATATATGAACCCATTAAATTTTGACATTTACCTGGTAATTTACATATATTATTAATTTCATTACATTCATCAATATCACGACAATGTTGTTTGTCTTTACCAAGTGTATAACCATCAGCACATTCACATATAAAACCACCAATATTATTTTTACAACGTCCATTTCTACATAAAAATGGCATAACACGACATTCATCAATATCAATACAATCATTATTTGTACTTAATTTAAAACCATCATAACATTGACATTTATATGAACCAAATGTATTAATACATGTACCATTATTACATATATTTGGATTTCTTTGACATTCATCAATATCAACACATGTTAAACGATCACGTGTTAATGAAAAACCTAAATTACATATACATTGAAAACTACCTTGTAAATTATTACATATACCATTATTACATATACCAGAACGTTCATAACATTCATCAATATCAATACAATTACGTTGACTAATACCAAGTTTATAACCATCTGGACAATGACATTCAAAACTACCTTGTAAATTAATACATTGTGCATTACCATTACATGGATTTGGTAATTTTTGACATTCATTATCATCAATACATTGATGTGAATCTTCATCATATATATAACCAATATCACATTGACATTCAAAACTACCAGGTGTATTTAAACAATGTCCATGTGTACACATTGTTGGCATTAATGCACATTCATCAATTTCTTCAGTATGATTTGTTAATGGATTCATTATTTGTCCAGGTACCATACCACATAATATTTCATGTTCACGTGTTCTTTCACCAGGACATGGTTCACATGGTGAACCCCAAGCAGCACCCATTGAACAACAACATAACATTTTTGTTTGTGGACTTATCATTGGATTAAAACATTGATTTAAATCATAATTCATATAACAATATTCTTTTCTCATATCAACACATTCTTTACCACCTGGCATTGACATATATCCTTCTGGACATTCACAATGATATTTACCTTCATCATTGATACAATAACCAACACCACATATATTATTATGTAATGAACATTCATCAATATCAATACAACTTGCTTTTGTATCATCTAATATATATCCTTCATTACATGAACACATAAAACTACCAAATGTATTTGTACAATGTCCATTTTGACATATATTTTCATGTTCTTCACATTCATTAATATCTTCAAGTATAACTGTAACACGATTTGGTCTATATCCTTGTCCACCTGGACATAATTCTTCATATTCTTTTGTATTTGGTTCTGGACATTTTTCACAATTTCTACCCCATGCATTACCAATACTACAACAACATGTTGATTTTGTAACTGATGATGACATATCAAATATACATTGTGGATGTAAACCATCATTTTCATATCCTTTATAACATAATGATTCACGTCTATCTATACATGCATTACCACTATCAACAAGTTCATAATTATTTGGACATTCACATATATATTTACCTTGTGTATTAATACATGTACCATATTGACATGCTTGGGGACTTTTACATTCATCAACATCAGTACAATTACCACCAGAACCATCTAATTTATAACCATCATCACATTCACATCTAAACATACCAAATGTATTTTCACATTTACCATAAACACATAAATTTGTAAACATTTCACATTCATTAATATCAATACATGCTTGTTCATTATTAATATCTGGATATGTAAAACCTTTTTCACATTCACAACGAAATGAACCTGGATAATTTAAACAATGTCCATTTTCACAAAGTTTTGGATCATTTATACATTCATCAATATCACGACAATTGTATCCATCACCACGAAAACCAGCATCACAATGACACTGAAAAATATATAAATTAAACATCATCATCATCATTATCATTAAATTATTTATAGGTATAGGTATATTTTTTTAATTCAATTTACCTCAAATGAACCAATTGTATTGATACATTGTGCATTTGCATCACAACCACCATTATTTATTAAACATTCATTGATATCACGACACTCAATACCATTACCAATAAAACCCTCATGACAAGTACATTCATGTGAACCTGGTGTATTTCTACATGCAGCATATTCACTACATGAATGTTCATTAAGAAGACACTCATCATCATCAGTACAATCTGGACCACCATCTGGTTTAACTGAATATCCTTCTTCACAACGACAATCAAATGAACCAATTGTATTTCTACATTCACCGTAACCACATATTTGTGGCTGTGTTGTACACTCATCAATATCTTTAATAATAATGAAAAAATATATTAATAAATTTTATATATTATTTATTATAAAATAAAATATTATACCTATACAAGATTTTCCATCTCTTCCTGGTAATAAACCAGAAACACAATGACATGAATATGAACCAGGTAAATTTGTACATTTACCACCATTACAAATTCTTGAATTATCTTTACACTCATCAACATCAGAACATGTACGTCCATCAAGATTTAATGAATATCCAGTACTTGAAAAATTAATAAATTAAATATTATATAATATTAAAAATAAATAAATAAATAAATAAATAAAAATAATAATTACCTGCATGAACATGAAAAACTACCAGGTATATTTGTACAAATATCTTGACAACCACCATTATCAATTGTACATTCATTGACATCTTCACAGTGTGATTTAAGACCAGTTTGACGAAAACCATCATCACAAATACATTGATAAGTTCCCATCATATTTTCACAAACACCATTTGAACAAATACCACTTGTTCTTGAACATTCATCAATATCTTTACATGTTTTTTTATCTGGTCCAAGTTCATGTCCAGGTGGACATATACATTGATAACTACCTTCATTATTTTTACAAATACCACCACGACAAAGACCAGATATTTCATCACATTCATTAATATCCATACATATTTTCATAATATCATTACTACGATAACCATCATTACAATCACATTTAAATGTACCTGGTATATTAACACATGTACCATTACCACAAACACCTCTCATTATTTCACATTCATCAATATCATTACATTTAATACCATTTTCATCTAGAGCATATCCTTGATGACAACGACAATTATAACTACCAATTGTATTTTTACATCTACCATTTAAACACATACCAGGAAATTCAACACATTCATTAATATCATTACGTTCAGTAAAACCATCACCTTTTGGACATAATTCATTGTGTAATTGTGTACCATATTTTGGACATAAATCACATTTATCATTACCCCATGCACGTCCAATTGAACAACAACATAATGATTTTGAAAATTGTCCTTCAATTGGATTTAAACATTGACTATGACGATAATCCATAAAACAACTTTCTTGTCTTGTATCAATACATACTGTTTGTGTTATATCTAATGTTAAACCAGGTGGACATTCACAACGATATGAACCTTCAGTATTAACACAAGTACCACCACCTTTACATATACCACTATTTAATTCACATTCATTAATATCAGCACATGCTTTACCATCAATAATAGCATGTCCTTTTGTACATTCACATATTGAATAATCACATTGTTCACATGGACTACCCCATGCAACACCAACTGAACAACAACATTCTGATTTTAATGCTAAACGTGGAAAATTATTTTCACATTTACCATCAATCATTTTAGTCCAACATGTACCACGTCTATTATCCATACAAATATGACCAGTATTATCAAGTATATAACCATTTGAACATTCACATTTATATGAACCTTTTGTATTAATACAAATTCCATTAATACAATCATCATTTCCTAATTCATCACATTCATCAATATCTTCACATATTTGATTTGATGTATTTATTCTTGTACCAGTTGGACAAATACATTGATAACTACCTGGTGTATTTCTACATTGACCACCATTACATAATGATTTTTCAAGTTCACATTCATTAATATCACTACATAATTTACCACTTGAATCTAATTCATATCCATTATCACATATACAACGATATGTACCCATTAAATTTTCACATCCTCCATTAATACATATATTTGGATTTTGTGCACATTCATTAATATCATCACCATTATATGTCATACCAGCACCATGTGGACATAATAATTCAAATTCAGGTGTATTTGGCATTGGACATGATTGACAATTACTTCCCCATCCTAATGGTTGTCCTAATATTATTGTACAACAACAACAACTTGATTTTGTAACTGCTGTTGATGTTGGATTTGAACATTGACCATCACGATATTGTGAATAACAAAGATCTCTTCTACTATCTAAAATAATATATATTATAATTTTTATTAATATAAATATATATTATAAATTAAAACAATAAAACTCACCTAAACATGATCTACCATCAGGACCAAGATTAAAACCCAAATTACATTCACAAATAAAACTACCAGGTTTATTTTTACAACGTCCACTTTGACATGGTGAACTTAGGCACTCATCAATATCTAAAATTTTATTTTTTAATAAATAATAATAATAATAATAATTAAAATATAAAATATAAATAATTATCTTACCAACACAATGACTTTGATCAGGACCAAGTCTAAATCCAGAATCACAAACACACTTGAATGATCCTTCCATATTAACACATTTACCATTACTACACATTCCAGTTGATGAACATTCATCCATATCAACACAAAATGTATTATCTTTTGATGCTGTAAAACCAGATTGACATACACAATGATATGAACCTGGTGTATTTTCACATCTTCCATTTAAACATATACGTGGATTTTCAGCACATTCATTAACATCTTTATAATAAAATAATAATTATAAATTATATAAAAACATTAATTATAATATATTCATTAAATTTTCAACTAACCAGTACATGTATTTTTTGATGGTGATAAAACATATCCATCATTACATTTACATTTAAATGATCCATTCATATTTGTACAATGACCATTTGTACACATTCCAGTATCTTGACACTCATCATGATCTTTTTTTTTTTTAAAAAAATAATAAATTAATATATATATATATATTTAAATATATTAATTATAATTAAATAAAAAAATCAACAAACCACTGCAGTATTTTCCTTCACCAGATACAACAAAACCAGCTGGACAATGACATATAAAACTTCCTGGTAAATTTTGACATGTACCACCTTGACAATATGATTGTTGACATTCATCAACATCTTCACATCTACCAGATTGTTTATAATAACCAGGATAACATTCACATTCATATCCATCATTAGTATCAATACATTTACCACCATTACCACATATATCAGGACGTAATACACATTCATTTATTGCTATTTGTTGTGGTTCATTACATATTTTATAATATTCATCTAAAAATTAAATAAAAAAAGTTATAATACTTTATTTTAATATTAATTAACAATTATTATTATAATATTAAATTATATAATTATACCAGTTGATGGATTTGGACAAATATAACACTCATCACCCCAACCAATTCCCATATTTTTACCACAACAACAATCTTTTTTACTTAATCTTACAGCAAGACGATTTTTACATTGATTATTTCTATTAACAGATGTATAACAATAGCCTTGTCTTGCATCTGTAATTATAAAAATTTAATTTATACAGTATTTAATTTAATTTTATATATATAAAAAAAAAAAATAATCTAATTACCAATACAAAGTTTTCTATCTTGACTTTGAATAAATCCTGGATTACAAACACAATAATAACCACCAACAGTATTAACACATTTACCATCAATACATATATTTTCATCAAGACATTCATCTTTATCTTTACATTCATTTGTATCAAAATCTCTTGATTGTCCATCTGGACAATCACATGTAAATGAACCAATTGTATTAATACATTTACCACCTTCACAAAGTCTTGGAATAGCTTCACATTCATTAATATCTAAAAAAATTAAATATAAAATATTAAATTAAATTATACATATTATTAATTTTAATTAAACATACCAACACATTGTCCTTTATTTGTTTTTAAATGTCCAATATCACAATCAAGTCTTGCTGGACATCTTTCACATGGATGTCCCCAACCTTTTCCAACAGTTGCACAACACATTTGTCTTGTACAAACAACACCTTGTAAATGTACAAGACATTGTCCATTTTTAACTTTAGTATAACATGGACCAGTACGATAATCAGTTTCACATTTTCTACCAGTATAACCATATATACAAGCACATCTATCTGGTCCAATACATCTACCTTGATTTAAACATGCTTCTCTACATACAGCTGTTAAATTTAAATTCATTTTAATCATCAATATTCATCATCAAAATAAAAATCAAACAATATAAATTATTAATTATAATATACTAACGTTCATTACAAAATTGTCCTTGATAACCAGGTCTACATTGACATTTTCCATCAACACAATTACCATTGATACATTGTACTTTACAAGTATTTCCATTACCAACATTTTTCACTTGTTGATCTCTTTGATCTTGTCGATTATTATCATAAGATAAACCTTAAAAATTATTAAAAATAATAAATCAATAATTAAAATATAAATTATATATATGTATATTAAAATTATATATGTATATATGTATAATAACTTTTTATTTGTGATGATGCTGATAAAGTTGTTGGATTACAAACTGATGCTATTGTTCCACCATCACACATACATAAATTTGGACGAATACATCTACCATTAACACATTTTCTTGTACATATTGCTAAAAATATTAATAAATTATTTTATAAATATTTATAATTAAATTATTCAATTATATATTACACTTACGTATAATGCATTGTCCATTTTCTCCTCTTTGTTTCCAACCTGGACAACATTGATTTTTATATCTTGATCTACATACATTTGGTCTGTAAATAATAATATCAAATATAACAATTATAAATTTATTGTTATAATAATTTTATGACTCTTAGAAATTCGAGACAGTTAATAAAATTGAGTGCATTAAAAAAATAATAAATACAAACATTCCGATTGTTGCGGCTACTTGAAAGAAATTTTATTATATGATTGACCCAGAATTGAGTCAATAAATATATATTTTTTTTTTTTATATTCATAAAATCTATTTGACTATAATGCGTGTGATAATTGGCAAATAAAAAAAAACTGCTAAAATTATATAAAATAAAAAAATATAAAAAATATATATAAAATTTATCCAGCACCTCTGGACAAAGCAAGTCATTCACTCAGTTCATCATAATTAACATCAGCTGCTAGTCCAGTGTTTAAAGTACATCCACTTATGTGACTTGGCGCCGTATTTTTATTGATGCTTTATGATCTTGTACAAATTATTTTTTATTTTATTTTTTTTAAATTATCAATAGAAATTATTACATCTTGCTTCAATGCAAACTAGTTTATATTTTTTTATTTTTTAAATTACAAATATAGCAATATGTTTGATGGATTTATCATTTATTTTAGTACAATAATAACAGATGTAAAATTTTATTTTATTTTTTTTTTTTAAATAAAAAATTTTATTTTCCGGTTTTGATAACATTAGCTCATTGTCTCAATATACTTGATGTATATTTTATTAAATATTATACAGTGCAATAATTATTTAATATAAACTATGTAAAAAAAAAATTAAATTTGATATAAATTTGATGTATTATGTTGGAGGATAAATGTAAATTTTTTTTTATGTAATTTTTAATAATTTTTTTTAAAAATAAATTCCACTTATCTGTGTGGAATTTATTCATTTTTTTTTTTTTTTTATATTAAATTACTACGATTTTTATCAAATGGAATTACTATGATTTTTTTTTATTTTGGTGGTTTTTTTTTTTGATAGTCTGTTATCATTTTGTAGATGAAATAAAAAATTTAAAAAAAGAGTTTAATACATTGGAATTCAAGGGACTATCTTGACATTTAATTACAAACACTCGACGATTGTGGATGGTCGTTCTCACAGTCGATTCATTGCAAATGATCAATAAATAAATTGCTATGTTTATTTTATTTTTTTTTTTATAGACATAAAAAAAATTGATATTTAATTTTTAACATGTGATTTAAAATTATTTTTATAAATTAATACAAAAAAAAATTAACTACTTTATGACTTTATAATTTTTTTTAATTAAATTATTTTAAAAATTGAAATAAAATTGTCAAATTAAACGTTAAAAAATTAATTATGTAATAAATTTATTAAATACCGTGATGTATAAAAACTAAATAAAAATTAAAAAAGAAAATTAATCAAAATATTAAATTAACATCAAGAAAAAATATATAAAAATTTCGTAAAATTTGATTACTTATTTCTGACGTAAGTTTAATAAATTAATGTAACCTAAATAACAAACAATTAAAAAAAAAATTGATTAGCGTTAATAATTATCTAATTGAGTTATTTATTGTTTCAAAAAAAAATAACAGTCATGAAATTAATCCTTACAGTCATTAACTTATATAATTGTCAATCATTCAATATTATTTTTTTTTATTTCCAATAATTTCACACAATAAACATTCAAAATAGAAATTTAATCAACATGTTAATTTAAAGAATATTCAACTCAAACTGCATTGATAATAATTTATTTAATATTGACTCGATGAGTCAATAAAAAAATTATTTGAATATGCAAATTGACATTGATTGTGATCACACAAAAAAAAAAAAAATACTAAAAAGCTTTTTTTTTTTCATCTTACATTTGTTGAATGGTTACTCATCGACATATCCCCATGAAAAAAAATTATGACACAACAAAAAATAATAATAATCTTTTGTTAAATAATTTCATTGTTAGAAAATATAAATTTAAAAAAAAAAAAAATATAAAAAAAATACTTGTCATAAATTTATACAGTTAATAATAAAAATAAATTTAAAAAAAAAATTTACAATTTTTAATTTTTTGACTAGCACAAGGTTAAGATAATTTATTAAGATTACTCAAGTATAAATTAAAATAATTTCACTTGTTATATATTTTAAGTGTTAAGCGCTTTATCACCTTAATTTTTTTATATTTTAATAAATCATTTTAATGACAATAATTGTGCAATAAAAAAATTTAAAAAATGATATAATAAAATTGAGTGTGATATAATAATTGAACTTAAAAATTAATATTAAAATATAAAATTAAAAAAAAAAATTAAAATTAGAATTTTAAATATTTATAGAAATATATACGTATTTAATTTTTTTTCCGTATTTATTTTTAGATAAATATTTTGCTTACGTAGATTTTTTATATTCACAAGATACTTAAAAATTAAATAGACAAGTTTTTTTTTTTTTTTTTATAACAGTTAGTTTGATTAATTTATTTAAATAAAAAAATATAAAAAATATTTAATAATATTGCGAGTACTAATATTTATTATAACTAAAATAAATAAGATAAAATCATGTGGATAAAACATTACCAATATTTATCCAACTAATATTAAATCAATAGAAAAAAAAAATAAAAATATTAATTTTTCATCATCTTTTATAATTTACCATTTTTTATTATATAAAATTTTAACATGATCTACAGGAAAATCTACTTTTATATACGTTAATATTATTATCACATGATTGGCTATTTTAATTTACGAGTTTATAATTATAATTATATATACTTGTTATAAAAAAATTAAATAAAAGTTGTTTTAATAAATAAATTATCTATTTTATATATTTTTTTTAAATAATAATAAATATACAAAATTTATTAAATAATTAAAATATTTATAAATAAATTTATTTTCTTTTTTTTTTTTTAAAAAATTAACTGAAAATTTTAGCTTGAAATTTTTTAAAAAATAATTTTTAATTTTTGTAATTATTTAATTATATATAAAAATTACTTTTTTAATTAAAATTTAAATATATATTTTGATGATAAATAATTTATTATATTAATATTTTTTTTTAATTTTGATTATTATTGGTTATTTAATTCCGGAAATAATTATATTTACTAAAAAGGGCGTCGTTTAAAAATTTAAAATAGCACGTGCTTATATGTACATACAATATTAAAATGTATATATTGTTGTTTATAATAATACCATAGTAAATAATAATAATAATAATAATAATAATAATATATGAAGGAAGTTGTGAGATAAATGAAAGAGTGCTACTGAACTCACAATGTTTATACTTGAAGGTGTGTCATGTAACAACTGTTTGAATTGGTGCACATCATCATCATCCGATGATAAATTCAATGATTTAAAGATATGATTGTCAATCATTAACAACAACATCAATATCCTTTTTTTTTTTTTTTAAATTATTTATATACTGATCAATTACTAACTATTTTTATTTTATAAATTTCATGTTTATTTATTTCTAAAAAATAAATTATTACTTCAATCGAAATTTTTTATAAATTATTTTTTCGATCGAAATTTATTACATTTTATAAATTTCTAAAAGCTATAATTTCTTGATTATTAACAATATTAAAAATTTTATTAAGTAATTTTATAAATAAATATATATCAAATAAATATTTAATTATATTTTTATAAATAATAAATTTTTCAATTAAATAATTATAAGGTTATAATAATTTTTTATACAAGCTAAAAATAAATTGAAAAAATTAAGAAAAAATAAAAGAAAATATATATCAATCACTCTGATGTATAAAAAATAATAATAAAATTTAAAAAAAATAAAAAAATATATATATATTTACCCAGATATAACAAGTGTGCGAGAATTATCATCAAGATCTTGACGAGGAGTTGAATGATTTCCTTGATGCAAGAACCAATCTCGTGTGGTCTCTTCTTTACTTGATACCACCAGCTGAGCAAGTATCAAAAAAACTAAAATAAATCTGTTCTTGTAAAACGACCACATTGTTAACACTTTTATTTAATTTTCTTTTAAACTTTTAAATTTGTTTTTTTTTTTTTTTTTTTCAAATTATTATATTAAATCATGTAGCAATCATAATTTTGTTATTTTTCATCATCATCAACATCATTTATTTAACAAAAGCTTTAAAGCTATATGTTAAAAAAAAAAAAAATAATAATCACAGGTACTGGAACGAAATCTTAAATTCATAAAATAAAATAATTAAAAATAATAATTAAGTAAAGTAATGAAAAATATATAAAATATATATTTATATTTTCATTATAATAGCTTTATATATATATACATAAATATAATGTTGTAATAAAAAATAATTGCATTATGTTAAATATAAATATATATATAGAAAAATTTTTTTTAAATAAATGGATGCATTATTGCATTACGATAACAAATGTCCGGAGCACGTTGGCGTTGCGGAAATGTATCCGAATAAATAATTTGTTACACGATAGTAAAAAAAAAAGTTTATAATTATCGCTAAGAAAACGTGCGATATCAATAAAAAATATATTTAAAAAAAAAAAAAATTATATTGTAAATATATAAATTTTCATTGTGATAAATAATAGATTCAGTTTAAATATAAATTATATTTTTAAAAAAATTAAAATGAAATAAATTAATATATTATATTAAAATTGAATAAATAATAAACAAGAGTTCATCGTCATTTTGATAAGAATAATATCAAGTCTAATTTAAATCTACTTTTTGATAAAACTTGGGGTGAATATTTTTATCATGAGATCAAGAAACTATATATATTTTATTTTTTAATTATACATTTAAATATAATTTAAATATAATTTTATAAATTATTTATTTTTTTAATCTAATTATAAATTATATTTTAATTATAAAATTTTAATAAACATGTACTGTAAAATTTGACACTGTTAAATACACATGACACAAACTACTTGTTGTTTTTTTTTTTTTTTTTAAATTTAAAAAATAATAAAAATTAATTAATTTAAATAAATAATTAAATAATTTTTTACTAAATTTAATTTATAAATAAATAGTTATTTTAAAAATTTTTTTATCAAGTAAAATTTCTATTAAAAAAAAAAAGAAATTTTATTTTTTAAAAAAAAAGGGTTAAATTACGTAAATGATAAGTTATCACGTAAAATAATAAAAGATGTGCCGACACGACAACTCAACGTAAGACTGACTAAAGTTGAATAAAACCAAGCTGAAAATGCTGGTCTGTGCTCGTTATTTCTATCCCACTTATATTTATTTTACAGCCTCCTCTTCCTGTATCACACTCACTTACTCTTTTTCTTATACTTACCCAGCACTTAATATTTTTATCAATATATTTATTAAACTCACATAAAAAAAATACTATTTTAATTTATATTTATTTATAATTTATCTTAACCCTTTTGCCATTATTCATATCATAATTTCTGTCAACAAATTGTGATAAAGAAATATTAATAATTATTTTTACAATTTACCTTTACATATAGTTTTTAAAATTAAAAAATTATTTATTATAAAATTTTTTTTAATTTAATTAAATATATATATATTGTGTTAATATTTTAATCTATTATAAATGAGGACAAAACTACAATGACTATCACAAACTTTGTCATCATCATATGGATTTTAGTCCATGACATCCGGGTGTCATCGATGATAAATTTATTTTTTATTTATTATGACAATTATTGTCATGATAATTTGATAATAATTCATTTCTATTTTATTATTTTAATTTTAAATTTTTATTTTAAATATATATTATGATAATGAAATTTTAATATTTATTTGTAGCTTAATGTTGTGATGATTGTTGATGAAAAATTTATAATTGGAATAATGAAAAAAAAAAGTAAATATTACGATGGATTTAATTTATTTGGTATTTTTTTATATTAAAATTATAATTTTTGAATAAAATTATTTAAAATTGATCTTGTTGAGAAATATCAATTTACCTAATCTCACATCGAGTTTCATATTTTTATATTTTTTTTATCATGAGACTCAGGATGACCGGATGAAGAATTAATTTAACCGTGATTAAGGCCTCTTCTGGAATCTCAACTGGACGTATACGCATTTAATCCAGCATAATCCTCTGGATGAGAATAACATGAATATGTATTGGGAATAGAATTTTTTTTTATATATTTATAATCTAGAGTTTTCGAGTTTTCAATTTTGATATAATGCTTTAATTATTCTTTGATTTGTTTTTGAATATATTTGCAGTATTTTGTAACGAAAATTTTAAAATATATTTTTTAAAATAATATAATTTTCTTGGTAGCTAAGAAAAAAGAGAAAATAAAAATATAAAAAATAATTTTATTGTGTAAAAAATAAATTTTAGAAATACTTTAGAAATAAAATGGTAAATTTAAAAAATTTCTATCAAAAATTTCGATTTTCTATTTTTTATTTCGATTAAGAAATTATTGCATTATTTGAGTTTTACAATTTTTAGATTAATTGATTTAAATTACTATCGAAATTTTCATAATGCACTTTAATGCATTACTTTGCAAAAAATAGTTATAAATTTTAAACTAAAAAAAAAACTACATAGTTACATGTCAAAATTAAATTGCAATCTTTTCATCTAGACATAATACAATATATTTATTTTCAGAATTAAATAAACATTTGTATAAATAAAAATGACCTTGTAAAAAAAATATACAAAATTTTAATTCTGATTGAAAAATAATAAAAATAAAAATAATATTAAAGCATTTTAAATAAAAAATAAAATTTCGATTTTCAATAAATAATAACAATAAATATATGTAAAAGAAAAATGAAGGTATTATTTAAAAACATTTCAATAATTATAAAAAATAAATTGTCTTTTTTATTAATTAAATTTATTATTATTTAATTTTGATAATTCAAAATTAATATTTTAAAAAAATGATATATAGAAAGATATACATAACTATAACTAATCGAAAAAAAGTTGATATTTTTATTATAATTTTTAATTTTTAAAATATACTAAAAAATATAATTTAAAGTTTATAAAAAGATATATATTTATATAATCTACATATCATTCAACTAAAACTAAATTAAAATAATATTGTTAAAAAAAAAAAAAAAGTTATTAATATCATTTCCAATTAGTCAATTTAACAAAGTCATATAAAATAATAATTATTATCATTATTAAATTAAATATCTACATTTTTTTATTTGTTAATTAATTCATGGTAATTATTAATCATGATTTATACAATTTAACATTAACATTCATGAGCGAAGAAAAAATTATTTAAATGAGTAAAAATATCATTGATAATTTTGTTAAATATCCAGTCATATTATTATTATTATTAATACTAATTTATTAATATGTTATATATTTATTTTAATTTTGTTTTTATTATTATTTGGCAATATTAATATTATCAGTGCCATTTGAAAATAATTTAATCTGAGTTAAATGGATGGAATAAGAGATATTTTAGGTCGTAGATAATTTTTTTTAAAGCACCTTTTTAATTTTTTTATTTTAAAAATTATTTAAAAATAATATGCAATAGTAAAAAAATAAAATACTAATAATCAATACAGTGTAAATTAAAAAATCAGTCTAAAAAAAAAAAAAAAACAAACAAATATTTGAAAGACGCATTGATAATTAATAATTGGCACTGTTGAATTAAAAAAGATTAAAAAGAAAATATTAATAAATGATTATAATAATGATTAAATAATGCAAATTGAAATGATGTTTAAGATATTTGGTCTAATAATTTTTACTTGGTCCAGAAGCACGTTGATCTTCCATACGTCCAGCTTGTAACCTTTGAATTAAAGAAAAAAGATCTTCTTCTGGTACAGTTGTACCAGATTGAGTATTATTATTATTATTATTAATAATTGATATTTGGTCTGTATCATCTTCTGTATCACGTATTGTTGATGTTATTGGTAATGGACTTCTTTGATCTTCTAATCTTGAACTTTGACATCTTAATAACATATCAATAAATGAATCATCAGCATCATTATTATTACGTACTGGTGTTTTCATAACTGATTGTGTATGTGAATTTGTATTTAAACCAGGTAAATATGGTAATGTAACTCTTTGTTCATCCATTCTTTTACTTTGCATTCCAGCAATAAGTTCAATTAAATCATCACTATCTCTGTTTAATATTTAAAAAATAAAAAAATATAAAAAATTTAGTATTAATATAAATTAATATATTTTATTTTAAAAATTAAAAACTTACTTTTCTTTTTCATTTTTTATAATTTTAATTCTTGGTTTTTTATTTGTATTTAATACACATCTTTGATCATCCATTCTTCCAGATTGACATTTTGATAATAATTCAAAAAAGTCTTCTTCATCTTCTTCTTGTGATGGTTGTGGTGCAATACCAGCTCTTGCTGGTGGTGGTTGTTCAATATTATTATCTTTTTGTTTACCATCAGGTGTTAACTAAATATTAAATATAATATATTAATATAAATTATATAATTTAAAATATAATTGAATAAATAAATTATTATAATTTTACTTACTTTAATTAAATCTAAATTATCCATACTTTGTCTACGTAATCTATATCTTCCTGGTGATGTTATTGCATTAATTGTTGATGGTGTTGTTAAATTATTAGTATTATTAATTGATTTATTATCATTTTCTTTTTCATTATTTTCCATTCCAAGTATTTTTTGTAAATCAACAACATTAATTTGTGCTGTTGCTTGTCCCATTGGATCACCAAGTTCTTTTGATATATTTAAATGTAATGTTGCATAATTAAGTGCTTTTTCATGATTACCCATTGCTGAATATGCATTACCCAATGACCAACATGCACGTCCTTCACCAACACGATCAATTAATTGTTGTGCAATATCAAGATGACGTAAATGATATTCAATTGCTGATGGATAATCACGTAATAATGTATATGTATTACCAAGTGAATAACATGCTTGTGCTTCAACAGCACGATCATTTAATTCTTGTGCTAATACAAGTGTACGTTTATAATGTTGTGCTGCTTTTTCAAATTCACCCAAAAATATATGTGAATTACCAAGATTACTATTAGCACGTCTTTCAGCAGCTTTATCACCAAATTCACGTGCTATTTTTAATCTTTCATTATGATAAAATATAGCTTTTTTAAAATCACCAAGTAAATAAAATGTATTACCAAGATTACCACATGCTCTACCTTGTGCTGCTGAATCATTTAATTCTCTCATTAATTCAAGATTTTCTTCATAATAACCAACAGCTTGTTGTAAACATTGTTTAATATCATCAGTAAATTTACCAGGATCATGTGGACCACGTCCACCTTGTTTACCTTTAGCATGATAAACATTACCTAAATTATATAATGCTCTACCTTCACTTAACTTATCACCAATTTCACGTGATATTTCTAAATGTCTTTTACAACAAATCATAGCTTCATCAAATTTACCCATAACTTTTAATGTATTACCAAGATTACCACTTGATTTTGCTTCACCTAATTTATCACCCATTGTTCTTGCTAATGTTAAATCATGCTTATGATATTGCATTGCTTTAACATAATCACCAAGATAAAAATATGCATTACCAAGTTGACTATAAATTGCACTTAATGTACGTAAATCATCAGTACCAGCTTGTATTGCTGCTTGAAAAAAAGCAACACCAGAACGACAATCACCAGCTTTACAAAGTCGTTCACCTTCTAGTGCTAATTCAAGACACATGTTGCTATCACTTGCACCATTCTAATTTAACAAAAATTTAAAAAACAATAAAATATCATCAAGAATTTATATTTTTTGTACATAGTTAATAATTTTTATCAATTTAAATTGACTCAGTAGTGACTCATAATAATATGACACACACACGTCATTCAATAAACTTATTTTTTAATTTTAATTTTTTTTTTTTATAATATAGAAAAACTTACTTGTGACTCTGCTGAGACGTTATCAACATTTGTATAAGGCATATTAATCCAATAACTATATCCTTTGATTCAAAACTGACAACATAAACAACTTTTTTATGTTAAATTTTTTTATTTTTATTTTCTCTCATGAAACAGGAAACAGATATCAATCTAAAATTTGATGATTATTAATCCACAATTAAATATACATTCAAGAAATTTTATTCTTAATATTTATTATTATTATTAATAATTATTGAATTTTTTAAATAATAACTTACATTTATTGATTAAATATTAATAAAATGCTTTATATTTTTCATAAAAATTAAGCGTCTAAAAATTAAAAAGAAAGTGTAACTGAAAAGTGAAAAAATGAGCAACCAACAACGCCAATCAACACCACACACATAAAATAAAATACAACACACATATGTAACATCCAGAGAAAAAAAAAATGCATCGAAATTGATAACGCATGCGTACAGTAGCTTTATCTGAAAAATAAATTAAAAAAATAATCAACTGTTTTTATCCCCCACCAAAAAAAATTAATTAATTTTTTCAATTATTTATAGCAAACATTGATTATTAAAAATATTTTTACTTTATTATTAATTATTGCTATTTATTTTGATAAATTATTTATTAAATGTCTTCAATTTTTTTTATACAATAATTTGTATTTTTAATAATTAATTAATTAATTATTGTCAATGAATAAATTATATTGTTGTTATTTAATTTTTCATTGATTATAATTTTTTATTTTTTTTTTTTCAGCAATCTCGTCAGCTGTTTTTGATATGTCATTTTTTTATTTTCAATAAACATAACCTTATTGACTTGTTTATTTCTTAGAAAAAAACAAAACAAAATTTTTGTGTACATTTTACAAAATTTCTTTTAAACAGATATAAAAAACATTAATTTATGTTCAAGTTATTAAATTGATTGCAGCTACTTGATATTAAAATTTAATTATTGTAAAATATATTATTTATAATTTTTTAAATCAACAAGTAAGTGAGTGATTGATAAAAAATAAATTTGTATTTTAAATATAAAATGATATTTTCTTTGAGCCAATTTATCTTCAGGCATATCAAGATAATAGAATCAACATTAAAATTATCAACAATGTCAAGTCAAATATCATTTGATGAACGTATGTTAAAATCAGTACGTCGTATTGTACCATCATTAGCAACAACAAAGTACAAAGGTCAAGATGGTCGTATTGGAATATTTGGTGGTAGTACAGAATATACTGGTGCACCATATTTTGCAGCAATGAGTGCATTTAGAACTGGTGCTGATTTAGTACATATATTTTGTTCAAAAGATGCTGGTATAGCAATTAAATCATTTAGTCCAGAACCAATTGTACATCCAATTCTTGATCATAATGATGCATTGAGACAAATAAAACCTTGGCTTGATAGATTTCATGTTATATTAATTGGACCAGGTCTTGGTAGAGATGAAAAAATATTTAAAGTTATTATTGATTTAATTGGTTTATGTAGAGATTTAAAAAAACCATTAATAATTGATGCTGATGGATTATTTTTGGTATGTCAAAAACCAGATTTAATAAAAGATTATCCTGGTTTAATATTAACACCAAATGCTATGGAATTTAGTAGACTTGTTAAATCATTTCTTGATAGAACAGTACAACCAGCACCAGTTGTTAAAATATCAGAATTAAAACATTTAGCTGATGCTATTGGTAAAAATGTTGTTATTATTAATAAAGGAGCTAAAGATGTTATTGTTGATGGTTTAAAAGGTACTGATGCAATATCATGTGCTGTATCTGGTTCTGGTAGACGTTGTGGTGGTCAAGGTGATTTATTAGCTGGTTCATTATCAGTATTTTGGTGGTGGGCAATAAGTGCTGGTCCAAGTGAAATGGCATTATCAGCACCAGTAACTGCTTGTTATGCTGCATCAAGATTAACTAGAGAATGTAATGCTGCTGCATTTAAAGAAAAACAAAGAGGAATGCTTACAACTGATATGATTGAACATGTACAACCTGTATTTGCAAGACTTTTTGAAGGGCAATCGCCCAAGTGAGATTATTATTATTAATTTTATTTTTATTATATTATAATTAAAATTAATTTTATATTTATTTAATATTACAGATCACCAATATTAATTGGTAAAATTCGTTCAAAAATTATGGATGCTTAAAAAATAATTTTATCTATTTTTAAATTTTAAATTTTATATTTATCAATATTTTTGAAAATTAATACAACAATTATTAAAATTAAAATATCATTGTTTTATTTATATATAATAATAATATTAAATGGAAAATTAATATTTTTTTTCATTTTGTAAATTTAATTTTCAGTACATTTTCAAAAAATAGATGGAATTTATTTATATCATCAATCTTATCAATATAAAATCTCATCAAGTTGGCATTAATAATTTATTGTTAATTTATTTTTATTTAAAATAAAAATTAAAAATATATATCTATATATTTATGTCAATTAAATTGATAATATTAATATTTTAATATAATAATAATAATAATATCATTAGACTATGAATAAAATGTTAAAACTGATGTTTGATTTCCTCGAATAAGTAAAGTTGTTGGCATATCTCTTGTCAGAGCTTCCAACCATGCCATGTAAAGTGGTGCTGATACAGCACCTTTTCTTGGCATTGGTAAAGACCTATCAAATAAAATTATTAATATATAATTCTTATCTTATCATGATTTATATTATCTAACTTACATCACCACAAGTGCTGATTGACTAGAATTTTCTAACAATAATTCTCGCAAACGTAATTGACGATAAGTCTTATCACGTAATGCTTGTAATTCAACATCAGTTATAACACATTCTGATGAATCAGTATTATCATTTTTACGAAATTCTGAAACAAGTGAATCAAAGAAATCTTGAGTTTCTTTTTTTGGCTGTACACTTATGTCATCAACCATTTTTAAACTTTTATATTGTATACGAAATTTCGTCATGATTTCTGCAATTCTAAAATAAAAAAAAAAAAACAAACAAAATTATTTAATTATTATTAATTTAATTTAATTAAATTATAATTACTCTTTTTCTTGTGCTCCAATTTCTTGTTTATGATTAGCCAAAGCAAATATTCTCATTTTACAATTTTCCCAATTTGATCTTGTGTTGATAATATATGGCAGCAATATTGTTAAACCTTAAACAATTATAAAAAATTCTACCACTTAAAAATGAGTTTTATTAATTCGATAATTATTAATTACCTCCATCATCATAAAGCCACCAAACATCAATAACACCAGACTTGTGTTTTTTTTGGAAAATAGATATATATTCTATCTCAGAAATTGCATTATTACGTTGTTCACTAATAAACAAATAAATAATTTTAAATATTAAATTAATTAATATATATACTTTTTATATTTAATGTATAAAAAAAAAAATAATAAACTTACTAAAGTACTTTGTCAGCTGCAAATTTTTTTTTATATTTTAAATGATCACGTGCATTAAAATTTGTTGGTGATTCTTTAGCAATATGATTTGATCCATCAACATTTGAATATTGTGTACCAATTGTTGGTACACTTTGTACACGTTGAATACCACTTGTCATTGATAAATCACTGTCAGCATGCATCAATGTATTACCAGCTAAATCATAACTACTTTGTATCATAGCTTGTTCATCATCACCATTACTATTTGGTACTGAATAATCAAGACCATTTGGTACACGTAACATTGCAACAGCCATTTTTTGATCAAATGCATTACTAAAATTAAATATATAATTATTAATTATTATAATTAAATGAATATAAATTTAAAGATAAATAAATAAATAAATTATTACTGAAGAACATTAAAATATTCTTGTAGATCTTTATGATTACATGTTGTCCAACTTGTTTTATATCCCATAAGTACAACATTAGGTGCCAATTTACCAACTCCAGATGCTTGCATCAATGCTGATGCACCACGTTCTAAACTAAGATCACTTACAACATGATAAAATGATTTAATACGATGACGTTGTAACCATGCATATCCATTTCTTAATCTTGCTGATCTTGTACGATATGATAAACGTGTCTAAATTAAAATAACAATAATAATAATAGAATTAAATATTTTAATTAAATTATTAAAAATATTAAACTTACTGGATTAACTTCACCACAAACAAGTAATGAATTATTTTTAGTTATTAAATTAGCTAAATGTAATAAATCTGGACGTGTACCAGGTGCACCAGATAATGCTAATATTTGTGGTGCATAATTTTTAACATGTTCATCCATACAATTTAAACGATAAACAACAGTTAATGCTGTTTTATATGTTTGTGCTTGTGTACTACTACCCCAATTAACATCAGGTTTTCTATAAACAACTATTAAAAATAATGCAAGTATAACAACAACAGTTATAAGAGCTGTTCTCCAATCAATGAGAAACATAAATACAACACATAATATAAAACCAACAAGTGATAACCATCTATTGTAATACTGAAATTAAATTAAATTACATTATTAATTATTAATTTATTAATTAATTTATAAATTATTATCTGATAAAAATTACTTTAAATGTTGGACGCCAACCAAGTGGTCTAACAATTGCTGCATGAAATGTACAAAAATTAATTAAAGCATATGATGCTAAATAACAATTTGATATAAGTGGTGCAATTGCATTTAAATCACCTGAAATTATAAAAAAAAAAAATTAATTATAATTATTATTATTAATAAAAATAATATTTTGATAATAATTACCAATTAATAAAAATACAGCTGCTACAACAAGTGTCAACACATAGCCACGATATGGTTCACCAGCTTTACCATATCCTTTACTAAAATAAATTAAACCAGGATATATTCTATCTTTTCCAAGTGCCTGTATTAAACGTGGTACTGATAATAAATTTGTCAATGCTGTTGATAATGTTGCTGCAAAACAACCAGCATAAATAAGACCTTCCCATACTGACATTATATTCATTATTGATACATCATGATGTAAACCATTATCACAATTAATTGTATAATTATTATTATTATTAAATGTATCAACAACACATGGTATAGCTGTAAAATTTGTTCCAATATATGTTATATTACTTGCATCACGAACAGCAGCACCACCAGCAAATAATACAAATGTAACATAACTTATCATTGATATTAATAATGCTAATAATGTACCAACTGGTATACTACTTGCTGGATCTTTTAAATCACCAGATATATTTGCACCAGCTTGTATACCAGTTACTGATGGAAAAAATATTGCAAATATTGATATAAAATTTTGTTCTTGTCCTTCATAAATACGATAATTATTATTCCAATTTGTTGTAAATTCATTTGATGAAAAACCAACAAATCCTTTAGCTTTTAATAATTCATTATCACCAGGTCCAATAATAGTACCAATTAAAAAATCAAATATTGCAAATACAATTATTGCAATTAAAAAATTTTGTGCCTAAAAATAATAATATATAAATAAATATTGTTATTATAAAAAATATATATATTTTAATTTAAATTAATACCTTTGATTCCCATTCCATTCCAATAGCACATATTAATATCATAACAATAAGTGCAATACAACCAATAATTCTTGTATCAGTTAAACCATTATCAATAATTTTAATTCCATGACTTTTTAATAATGTATTTAATGAATCACAAAAACCAATTGTATTCATTGATGCTGATACTGCATTTGCAAATGCAAATACAATACCAACTGATGCACCAAATTCTGGTCCTAATGATCTTGATATTATAAAATATATTCCACCTATTTTTTAAATTTATTAAATTAATTATTATTTATATCATAATAGGATAAATTTAATTACATCAAGAATAAATTTATAAACTTGTTGTTATTATTAATAATTTGACACTCCTTGTTATTAAAAAAAGAAAATAATAATAAATTATGACGCACCTCCTTTTACTTCACCATTAGTGCTAATTGCACTGAGACTAAGGGTTGTAATAACACAAACAACAGCTGATATTGCAATTATAATTATTGATTCAAATATTCCAGCTTGTGCAACAATCCATGATAAACGAAGAAACAACATAACACCCCATATATTTAATAAACATGGTATAAGTACACCTTGTATCCATCCAAGTTTCATTCCAATATGTCCAGTTTGTCCATTTCCTGTTGCTCCAGATTCAACATTAGAATCCTTTAATTAAATTATATTTTATTGATTAATTATTTTGTTTTATTTTATCAACAATATCAAGATGTAATTTTACTATTTTTTTTTTTTATGATACTTTGTAAACTTTATTATAGATAATAAATTTTTACTGATTAAAATTTTTATTTTTGTAAAAATAAATGAATTATATAAATTTTAAATTATTGATTGTTTTTTTTTTATGGTTTTTTTTTCCTTATGTTTTTTATATATTTATTTTTATTTTTTATTTAACGATTACTGTAAATTTAACCGGTTAAATCTGACTCTATCCAGATCTTAATAATATCAAAATAAAATAAAAAAAATAATAATACTTTCAAAATGTTGTACAAGAGTGTTGAATAATTATCACATTTTGCAAATTCATTTTCTACAAAAGTATATATCATTGTAGTGATATATTAAATAATAATAAATAATTTAAATAAAAATTTGTTTAAATAAAAAAAAAAATACATACTTTAACAGGATTTCCTTCGTGTAAATCACTCAATGATGGTCTTTTAGCTCGTCTACTTGCTCTGTAAATAAATATACAAGTATTATTTTTAAGTATAATAAAAATATTAATTATAATGTTTAAAATAATTACCTGTAATGATCAAGACGTGGTACAACATCCCATAAACCATTGACATTTAATGTTATTGATGATTTTTTTCCATTTGTACGAGTTGTTCCATCATCATCTGGATTTTGACTATTGAATTTACCCTCCATACCAGTTATTCTGTTGATAAATTAAAATAATTATTATTTAAAATTAATAAATAAAATTATTTAAATTATCATATACATATATATTTTTTTTTTATTATTAATATTTTTGCTTTTATAATATTTTGTGTTTAATATATTTAAATATGTAAATAAATTTTCAAGGAAAAATGAGTTATAAATAATAATATGTTTTTTCTGCTTATTGGTTTGTTAATGTTTTACTTTTTATTCATAAAATCAAGGTCAATTATGATATTGTTCAAGTACATGCAATTTTAGTTTGAAAAAAAAATTAAAAGTAGTATTTTTACATTTAAAAAATAAATATATTACTCAATTTATTTATAAATTAAATTAAACAATTTTGTTTTTAAAAAAATATAAAAATGATGATTGTAAAAACTTTTTTTTTTATATTTCCTAGAAGTATATAAATAAAAATGTAAATTTATCTATATTATTGGAATTTTTTTTTTTTTATCTATTTATTAAAATAAAAAAAAAAAATAAAAAAGTTATCGAATGAGGCAAATTACATTTGTTGATTTGGGTTATATTGTTTGGCTCTTGGTTTATCGATCGAATAAATATTGTTCGAATAAAAAAGTAATAAATAGACAATAAAATTTAAATTAATAAAAATAATAATAAATTTATATTGACCTGCAAAAGTGATAATAATTTAATATATATTTATTATTATTTAAAAAAAAATATAAATTATAATAAATTGAGTGACAAAATGAACAATATTATATCATCATGTTGACACTATTTAAATTAATTTTTATATAAAATAATAAATAAAAAGAAACTATTATTAATTATTTATTAAAAAAAAAATTTTCCACTCAAATAAATAAATGAAAATTGGCATAATAAATTCATTGCTCATCAAATATTTTTAAATTATTATTTATCAATATTTTATAAATAATTAAAACAAGTTTTTTTTTTAAATTAATTTTTTTTATAATTTATAGTTACTTTAATACAGTGTTATACAATATTGATGTAAATTAATTTTTTAAACTGGTTTTTTTAATATTTTTTTTAAATTTGAATAATTTAAAATTTTTTTAATTTAAACACTTCAAAATTTCTATCACAGATTTAAAGAATTTATATCTATTTTTTTTCTAATTTATTTAATATTTTATTTATGCAAATTAATACTGTCGCAATTAAAACTAGTCAAATTTTTTTGGTATATACTGAAATGGTATATAATTTTTTTAATATAAATTTTAAATTCAGATAACCGAGATGTTGATGATTCGCGTCTGAATTATTGGATCGAAAATATAACAATGATTCTGACCAATATGACAAATAAATTCAAGAAAAACATGCGTCCTAAGTATTTTTACTTATTTTTATATAGTGCGCATCGTTCATCACTTTTTTTTTTTTTTTTTTTTACCAGATGATATATCATATTTTATTATTAATTATTATATAAGTTTGAAACAATAGAATTATCTAAAAGTTTAACAATAACTTTATTTGAAATATATTTTTTTTAATCCATCAAAGTTTATTGAATAACAAAATTAGATTTATATTTTCTTTTTAACAATTGTTTTTTTTATTTTAGTTAATGAACAAAGTTTGTTAAAAAGATTACAAGTATATTTTTTTTATTTGAAAGATTAATTTACACAATAATTATGTTTGATTTTTTTAATATAAATTTATAAACTTACTTAAAAAGTGATGTTTTTATTTAAAATTTTTAACTAACGAAACTCAAGTTTCGTTTGTTGTTTGTCGAGTAAAAAAAACTAAAAGTTTAGAAAAAAGATTAAATTTCATGTTAGAAAAATTAGTGAAAGGTTTTTGAATTATTTTTATTTATTTTTTTCAAGGTCTAGGATTTACAAAAGACGACAGATAAACCATCTAAATATTCCAAAGAAATTCGAAACGATTTAGATAACGTACGATAACAAAAAAAAAAAAACCAACAATATAATTTATTTTTTTTTCAAATCTCAAGAAAACTTTTGTAAACAAATTTGTTATGATTTTAATTAATTAACAACCCTGAACTAAAATACACAATTTAAAGAAAAATCACTAGTAAATTTTCATTTATTATTTTTCATTGAAAAATAAAAAAATATAAATTTTTATGTTGTAAAATTAAAAAAAAATAATAAAACAGTTTATAAAAGACCTTGCATCTTCAGCAAAAATTATTTTCTTGACACCAATATTTAAAAAAAATATCACAAAAATATAAATTAATATAAAAATTTTTATAAACAATAAAAATACCTCATTAAAATTGATTTTTTTCTTTCATTAACCATCTTGAGTTAAAATTTTTCACTGGTTATATAATTATTATCAAACAATCACCAAAGTTTGTAAATAAATAATTTCGTTTTTTTTTTTTTTTTCATTAAAAAATTGATAACAGGTACTGCGGTAAAAAATGATACATTGATGCCGGTGTTTCTGAGCTGACTATCACGTTTTCATTACAAGAAGCGTCAATATATACTTACATGACCGTCATTATATATATATATACTTTCAATGATCACACATACAAAATATATTTATTTATATATACACGTATTATTTATTTAACCGGGGTCATTGGTGTATTTTATTCTACATATTTATCAAACGACATTAACAATAATCTACAGGTAAAAATTATAAAATTATATTGTTTATTCATTTTTACTTGAAATTTTATTTTAAAATTATAAAAAATAAATAATTATATTAATAAACAAAAAAAATTATCAATAAATAAATTATCATTCTTTTTATTATTAATTTTTAATATTTTAAAATTAAAAAAATTAATTAAATTTATTATATTAATTAAAAATTAAATAAAATTTATTTTTCTAATTTTTGCAAAAAAAAAAATATTAAAAATCTTGAAATTAGATAATTTATTTTGTTAAATTTTTAACATTTTAAATATTAATTTTATTATTATCTTACCTTTTTCATATATTTTTAAAAAAAATTTTAAAGAAATTTATAATTTTAATAAGTAAAAAAATATTGTACGTCTATTCTCTTTGACAAAACTCAGTAAACTATTTAATATCACAATTCAATTCGTAATATATAAAGTGTTTGATATATTAAAAAAAATAATAAAAAAAATACACACGACCCCCATGTATGTACAATACTGTTAAATTATTTAACCCTATATTGAACTTGAAAATGTATAACTTGAGAATAATAATGATTCATAAGAAACTTGCCAGTTAATTAAACATATTGTATATTTTTTTTTTCAATATTTTTTTATGGTAAATTAAAATGTATTTATAAATAAACTCATTGTTTAGTTTAGTTTATATTAATGATAATTATACATTGTTATATTTTATATATATAAAAATTAAATTTAATAATAGAAAAAAAAAATTTTTATAATTTTAGATAACGTATATTTTATTTTTAGATTAATTAATTGTGGATTAAACTGGATTGTCCTTAAACAAGGATATTCAATCTGGTAATTGTTGGATTTTCATCAAAATAATTTCTCAGTTTATTTTATGATTTTTTTTTTTCTTAAATTCTCAATTGATGAGACAACACTTTGTCATTTATATTGTTCATTATTGGTCAAATAATCAGCAGTAAATAGATATTGTTTTTTTTTTTTTTTTTAATAATTTTAAATCCCACGTGCCATGAATTTTTATCAATCGATTTGCTTCTATATTTTAAATTAAAAATATTAAATATTATGTAATTTTTTTTATTTTAGTTAATGTTTTTTAAAGATTATTATTTTGTCGTTAAATATTTAAAGATAATTTTTTTTTTTGCGTTGTAAAAATTTAATCGATAGGTTTTTTTTATCATCACTAAAGTATTATGACATTTGAAATTAAAAAAAAAATTACAAGATAAATTTATTATGTTATGATTATTATTTTTTGTTATATAAATATATATTTTTTCATTTTTTATTAATTTGGCATTTTATAATTTATAAAATTAATCTTGAAAGTCGTTAAAAAATAATAACCATTTCATCAAGAAAAAAAACTTCTAATATTAAAAAAAATATAAAATTTCATTGGTAAAATTATAAACAAATATAAAAAAAAAATAATAATTATAATAATTATAAATAATTATTTTTATTTTACCTTCTTATATTCAATGAGATTTATTTATTGTAAATAATAACGATGACAACAAGCAATTAAATTTATATAATAATTACAATATATTTTAATAATTCATTTAAAAAAAAATATATAATTATTAATTTTATTTGTTATTATAATTATTTAAATATAAAAAAAGATTTAATCATTGTAAAATTTTTTTTTAAATCTATATTTTCCTCTTTTATTTATTCATTGATATATTTATTTATTTTTAAATATAATATTATGTAATTGTATTTTTAAAATATAACTGATATTAAATTTTTACAATTAGTTGTAGTACAATAATAAAGATTACAATCAACTATAAAAAATATTATTTGCACAATCATGGTCAACCGGATGTCAAAAAAATATAAAAATAATAAAATAGTTTTAATTTATATTTATTTACTTAACCTTTTTGTTTATCGCTAATTTAATTTTTTTTTTATATTTAATTATTAATTAATATTGCTATTGAAAACAGCAAATTAAACAATTATTATTCTAATCAAAAGAGAAAAAAAAAATTGTTTTTCATTTCAAAACTTTGTTATTGTTTGAATAATTTTTTTACATTGTTATATTAATTATTGTTTATGTTAAAAATATCATTAAATTAAATGATGATCTTGATGAATCATTTGGTTATTTAAAAATAATATTTAACAATAAAATAAACATTAAAATAGCAATATCTATTTTTTACATAAAATAATTTAAAAAATAATTTGAATAATAATTAATACAAATTATCATCTTAAAACGTGACTAAATATTATAAATAAATATTAAAAAATATCATAATTATTTTTAAAATAAAAAATACAATTACTTCAACATGACAAATAAATTTTTACAAAGCTATAAAAATTTTTTTTTATGAATATTATCTACACATGTTTAACCTTGAGCTTTAATAAATATTTTTTTTAATTTATATTTTGTTTAAATAAACATAAATAGTTACAAGCTTTATTTTTTAATAAAAAAATACATTTTATTTTTAATTAACAACAAATATTAATACCAAAAATATTAACAATAAATTGAAATAAATATCTAAGAAATTTACAGATAAAATTTCTTCATTATAAATTATTTCAAGTTTAAAAAAAAATTTTATAAATAAAATGATAATAATATAAATTCTTTAAAAAATATCTTGAAATATTTTTATTACTTGATTCATTAGAGTTTGTTTCTTATACGTAAAAAAAAAAAAAAGGATTGAAACCCGGAGTTTTCAAGATTTAACTAGTTTGATCCAGTTCGATCCAGTATGTTGGTGTTGAATATATTCCCAAAGCCACCTGATGAATGCTAGATGATGCCTTCATCATTTCACTTTATAAATTTACCTATTTCATAATCATAAATATATTTATTTTTATATATTTATTTATTATTTATTTTATATATTTGCCATTTAAATTATTAACAATTTATGTTAGCCAAAAAAAATCTGGAAATATATTCAAACAAATAAATAAATTAATATGTGTTATTTACTGTTTAAATACATTAATTGTAATATTCATGACAAGCATTCAAAAGATATTAATGTGACTGTAATTATATGTAAAAAAAAATATACATAATCAAAGCTTGTGGTGATGTGTTCAACATGGAGTTAAATTAATGTCTTTTTAATGAATCATCAAGAATATTGATATTAATATATTTTTATTATTTTAAAATAATAAGTTATTAATTTTTATGTTAACAATTTTATTTTATTATAAAAAATATATCAACTATAAATTTTTATTGTTTCTTTTTTGTATGAAAATTTTAAATTTTAAATGGTGATTCCCTCTGTCGGGTTGCGCTTGAACCTGTTTGAAAAAAATGCGGGAATTGGTAATTTAAATAAATTTTAAAAAATTATTGTTATTATATATTTATTAGTGATACTTTTTTTTTTTGGCTTATGAATATATTACATTGCCAAAATGAATTTTCTATTGATTATTTAATTTTAATTTTTTTTTTTATGAATTAATACTGTCACGTATTTTTGACACATTTATCTGGTTAATTGAAGAAAAAAAAACAAAATTATTTTGCCAATGGCAATATATTTAGAGAGCCTGGTTTTTGAAAAAAACCATATTTTTTTTTTGTACATAAACAATAACAACAATATTATTATAATAATACATTTTCATGATTAAATTTCTTTAATTTATAAATTCATGAATTTATATGTACTTTTGTAATTTTAAATGAATATTTTTATCTTAAATTTTAATCTCAATTAATTAAGGAAGATCAATAAAGAATTTAATAATAATTTATCTAATTAAAAGAAAAAAAAAATTATATTTAAACATGAACTTTATCATTCAATCTTCCATGAAAAAAAAAAAAAAAATTATCATAATTTCTCATCTCTAATGCAAATTAACATTAATTTCAATTTTTTTTTTTACATACACTTATCTATTATTTAATATCAAAATTCACAGATAGTTTATAATTTTTTACATTGACACATTATTAAATAATATAAACAGTTTGGCTTGTTCTACTTATTTTCATTTGTTTTTTTTTTTCAAGTTAAATATTAATTATAAATATTTGTTCAATTGACTCTACTAAAAAAAAGAGAGCTTTTGTTATATATTTTAAATTCATAATTTAATAAATTCATTAACTATTTTATTGACTTAGATAATATTATGAATTCACATCATTTTCCATTATACTTTTCAATCTCATATGTCAGGTAGATTCTAATCCACCACCAGCAAGTTTTGTTGCATACAAATTCAATGCCTACAAACAAACAAACAAACAAACAAACAAGTTAAACCAACTGATAATAAATAAATTATATTAAAAATAATAAAAATAAATAAATAAATAATATAAATACCTTATAAATTAAAGCATATTGTTCTTTAGTTTGAACAGCACCAGCTCTATCTCTTCTAATAGTATAAACAACTCTTGGTACATCAACTGTTCTTGTTATTTCATATTGTCTTATTCCTAAATCAAGAGCAATTAATGTACCAGTTCTACCAGTACCAGGACTACAATGTATTACAATTGGTCCAGGTCCACCACGTTGTAATGCTCTTGCTTCTAATAATACAGCAATCATACCAACTGCATCAGTTTGAATACCATTTATTGGCCATAAATACCAAATATGTGATAATTCACGATACGTATTATTTTCTAAATTCTAAAAATAAAAGAAATTTTAATTTAAATAAATTAAATTTTAATTTTTTTATTTATAATTTATATTATACCTTTAATAATAAAGTTGATATTGCATATTTTTCTTTGGTTTCACGTTTTTTTAATGTTATTTGAAAATCACCATATAAACGATGACAATCAGTAACTTCAGATGGTGGTATATATTCAGCACATTTTTCAACATCATTTTCAAATAATTCAGTTAACATTATTATAACTTTTGTTTGTTGTTCCCAAATCATACGCCAAAAATCATTGACTGTTGTATCCATTGGTGCTTGACATGCAATATAATATTTTGTTGCATTTTTAGGACCACGTACATAACTTGCATTAATATATTCACTTGATATATCATTATTTAATTTACTAAGTGGTACTCTTGTTTCTGGTAATGGTATTACATTTGCATAACGATTTTTAACATCAGCACCTTGTGGTAATTCATCAATTTTAGCTGTAACTTGTGGTATATTTAAAAATTCTTCATATATTTTATTTGTTTCATTTGAAAATTTTGATAATACACTAAAATTTAGAGGATGTGATGGTATAATACTCTGCAAATTTATAAAATATAAAATATAATTAATTTATAAATATATATTTATTTTTTAATATTTAATAATTTATAATTTAACTTACTGAATCTTCAAATGTTGGATTTCCATAACTACGTTTTGATGATCTTATTGCACCTTTTCTTCTGACACTGTTGTAAGCTGATACACTGTCTAGACTATAAGCATCAAGTGATACTGGACGACAACGTTCACCATAATTAAATCTTGTTTGTCGTTTTCTCATTATAAACTGTAATTTAATTATTTAAAAATTTAAATTTTTTAATTTATATTTTTATGTAATAATAAAATTTTTATTTACCAAAAGACCAGCAAGTAAAGCAAGACAAATAAATGCAACACAACATACAATAACTGCTGCTATTGCATTACCAGAATCATTACCAGTATTTTGAATTAAATCACAACTTTTTATCTAAAATATATAAAGTTAATTATAAATTTAATATTTAATATATTTATATTTATATTAATTACTTACTGAAAGTTTTGATTGAATTAAATTTGATAAACAAATTGTTGGTAAAACTTCAGTTAATGATCTATCAAATTGTCCATTTTTATTTATAACATGTACATAAATTGTCATCACAGAATTTTCATCATTATTTGCACAATTATTTGGTTCGAATATTATTTGATTTGGTGATATTGTTCTTGAAAAAAGAAATAAAATAAACAAAATTAATAATAAATTAATTTCAAATTATTAAATTAAATTTAAATATATATATATTTTTTTTTTTTACTTACTTGTTATTTACAGAAGTATTTAATAATTCAGCAAATAATTTTTGTAAATTTTGACAAACTTGTTCTGAATTAGCATCAACAACTACTTTAACAAATTCATCAATATTTTTTGTATTTTTTGGATAAATTTCATTTGGAATTGTTGATGTTTCAATAAACATTGGAACTGTTGTATTTTGTAAATTATTTACTACTGTAATTTCAATTGTATTATTTGGAATATTTGAAATAGTTGTACTTAAAATTTTTGTTACAATTGTATTTAAATTATTTGTATTATTATTGTCATCTTGTTTATTATTATGAAAATTTAAATCTTCTGTAAAAGAATTTCCTCTGCTTTCAATGATATTTGTTGTTTCTTTTTTATCATCAAGATTATTAGTAACTGTTGTTATTTTTTCATCTGGAATTAATGTTGTTGATTCAATTGTTGTAGTTATTATTGTACCATGTAAATTTTCACTGTTGTTGTTATTAATTTCAGTGGTTGTATTATTAATAACAATTGTAGTTAAATCTGTTGAATTATAAATGATTGGAATATTTGTTTGATTATAATCATCAAATTCAGTTGTAGTTATTTCAGAGGTATCATAATCTTCTCTATTTGTTGTATCAATTATTGATGTTATTGGGGTAATTGTTGTTTCATTTATTTCTGGGATTATTGTTTTTTCGAGTTCATTAGTTGTACTTGGAATAAATGATGTAGATGTTGAAATTGTTGGGGATGATGATACAACTGGTACCTCTGTTGTTGTTGATTCTTCTGTTGTTGATTCTTCTGCTAATGTTGTTGATTCTTCTGCTGATGTTGTTGATTCCTCTGTTGTTGTTGTTTCACTTGCTGTTACTGATTCATTTGTTGTTACTGATTCTATTGTTGTTGTAATTTTTGATTCCTCAAAAATATCAGTACTTGTTGGCACAAGCATTGGTGCCATTGTTGTTGTAGTTGTTGTAGATGTTGTCGTTGTTGTTGATACAGGCATCTTTGTTATTTGTTCACTAGAATTATCTGTAACAATTCTTGAAGAAATTACAGCTTCAGTTTGAACATTTAAATTAATATTTGTATTATTATTAATTTGTTCATCTTCAGTTAAATTTTTAATATTTATTTTTAAACTTGAATTATCATATGTGTCATTCATATTTATAATATTAATTTTTTCATTAAATTTTTCAACAGATTTTTCAGTAATTTCATCGTCAATTTTTTGTTTTAAATTAATTGTTTTTAAATTAATATCATCATTATTATTTTTTGTTAAATTTAATAAATTTTTTTTTGGAATATCTGATCTTTTTAATGGTATTGATTTAAATTGTTCATTAAATGATTCATTTATTGTTATCAATTTTTTATCATCAGTACTGATAATATTTTCAAGTGTTGATTCATCATTTTTTTGTTGTTTTATTTGATTAATATTTGTGCTACTTTCAGTTGTAATTTCTTTATTTAATAATTTATCTGTTTCTCCAGTTGGTACATAAAAAATTCTATCAATATCATTAACTGGTTGATATTTATTAAAATTTTTATTATTATTATCTGGTATTAATTTTGTAATTGATTCAGAATCATATTTTAAATTTTTTAATTTATTTTGATCCAATAAATCTGTTATTAAATTTGTTGGATTATCAAATAATTTTGAATTTCTTTCATGTGTTATTTCAACATCATTCATTTGAGTTGTTGAATTATTATTATTAACATCAGTATCATTTATTAAAGATACAATTTTATCATCATCATCATATTTTCTTGTCTTTTCTGTTGTTGGTTCTTTGTTACTGTTATTATTTATTTCCTTCAAATGAACACCATCATTAGCTTCTTTAATCTCAAAAAATTTATCATCATTCAATGTAATTTCATCATTTGCATCAGCATTTAATTGTACATTATTGACATCTGTATTTTTAGGAACAACATTATTACCATCTTGACTTATATTTGTCAATATATTTTCTCCAAATATTGTCTTGTTGGTACTTGATGAATTCAAGGTTCCAATTGTCTGCGATTCAACAAGTGTTGACAACATCAACAGCAGACATATACCTAGAAATAATTAATATTATTATTTTTTTTAAATATATAAAATGATATTATATTCAAGGTTAATTATAATTATTTTTTAAAACAAGTTATTTATTTACAATAATAACTTTAGTGTTTATCTTTGCATGAATTATTGATTGATACTACGCAGTAGATTTTTTTTAATTTTTATTTTTTTTATATTTTTAATAAATAATATTAATTTTAAATATTCCAGTATTATAATTTATTGTTTTTCATTTATTTATTGTTTGTTTTTATTGTTCTATCTGTTATACGTGACCTGTTTATATTTTTTTTGTTTTAAAAACAAGAAATCATAAATGTAATTTATTATTATCTTTTTCGTATGAATTGTTAAGATTTTTTTTCACAAAAATTTTTTTAATGTTATTTTAAAATAAAAAAAAAAAAAAAACAAGGAAGTTGTTTAATTTTAAACACAAAGATTTGAGTTCAGTGTTGTCTCGGTTCGCAGTAAATATAACAGTACTTTGTATTTTTATTTCAACGAGGCATCACAAATTAGTTGTTGATTAACAAAAATATTTTATTTATCTTTTTGTTTTGTTTTTAAAAAAAACGCACACATTATTCATATTAAATTCAAATAAATATATATATTTTTTTGTATTATTAAATCAATTAAGTTTTGATAAATTTATAAGTAATATTTTGATTAAATTACCTTGAAATATTGTTGACCCAATTGAAATTTTTTCCATCATCTCAAGGTTCTTTCTCTTTTTGAAAAATCTGTAAAATAAAAAATACAAAATTATTATTTTATTTATATATAATTGTATTTATTTTCATGTCATTTTAATTATTGATTAAAATTGAATTAATTATGTCAATATAATTTTACAATTAATATAATTTATTTTCAATTAAAAATTACAATTATTATATCAATTTTTTAACAGTCTATGAAATTCAATAATTAAATATATTTTTTGTTATTTTTTTTTTTCATTATGTTTTACTGATGACATTGAAATATATGTGTACAAAAGATGACACATTTCCGCGTTTATTTTTATATGAATATTCGATTAATATTGAATAAATTTTCTATCAATGTTGAAGCAGTTAAATGGATTATGTAGGTGTTTTGACGTATCTCAAATAGACACTCTGTTTTAATGAATTCATGTTATTTAAATAACTCAATTACCATCAGACAAATATAAAATCAACTAAAATTATTTTTATATTTATTTTAACTCTTTTTTTTTATAAATATAATTTTATTTTTCATTTATTAACAATCGATCTCGTTACAGAAAAACATGACACAAAATAAATTATACAAATCCACACAAAGAGGGTTAAAAAGTAAAAATAAAAAAATACTAAAATAGAGTCTTTGATGGAAATATTTCTATATAAAACCATGTATTTTTTTTCTTTTATTGGAGTTGAAAAAAAAAAATGTGGAAATTGGCACAAAAATACATTCAAGTCTAGTGAAAAATTGATATCAATTTATGGCATTTTATTTTATTTATTTCTTTGTATTTTCAAATGAAATAGATTTAGAAAAAATAGACAATAATAATGGTGGTATATGATGTGTAAAAATAAAATTTAAAAAACAAATTTTATCAAAGAAAGTTGTGGTATTAAATAAATATTTTTAAGGTGAATATAAAATTATGTTTTGGAATGAAATTTGATAACAAAATTAAACAAAAATAAAATAATTTGTAATATTATTTGATAAATTAAATGGTGATTTAACTAACTATGTATTTAAAAACTTTAAAACAAAAAAAACAAAAGAATTTAATGTTAAAAAATTTATAAATTTTATTTTCTTTATTTTACTTGTAGAAAGTTTTTAAAGTTTTTGAATTCAAACCACTATTTAATTCATCTCAAAACCATTACTGTTATAAAATGAATATAAAAAAAAAAATACTGTCATTCTGTTGGATATTTTCAGCATATAATTAAAAAAAAAATAAATAATAATTCATAAAGTAAATTATTTTAAAATTTAATTGTAAATAAATATCTTGTGGTTATTATTTTATAACCGCATGAATAATTTATCACTGACATGATTTTTTTTTGTGTTTTTAAAAATTATTTTATATAAAAAACAAAAGATTTATTTAATTTTTAAATAAAAAAAAAAATAGAGTATTTATTTTTATTTTAATATAAAAAATGAATCAAATAAAAAAGCTTTGTGATAGCTAAAGTGATTAAATATTTTAAAGATACATTTATAATGTTTTAGTTTTTATCTGTAATTATATATTTAAAGCAGATTAATTTAACAGAAGATAAAATATATTAATTAAACATGTACAAAGAGAGCCACATGTGTTATTTTATCAAATAATTTATAATTATTATTGTACATCCTTTGTGAATGGTGTTTGTTAATTTTGGCTGTAATATATATTATATCAATATCACATATAGAATTACTGATTGATCCTAATTTTCTATTCACAATGCATTTCTATTTTCTAATTCTATACAATGTATTTTATGATATATAAAATACAACAATAACAATACGTAAAAGGTATATTGTTATTATATTTTTATTAAAATTATTACAACATTTATAACAAAGATATTTTTATTTTTATTTATTTTTGCATTATTTATTTAAAGATTAAAATTTAATTTTGGTATTATTAAAATTAATATCATTATTTCTAGATAGTTTATGTAATTTTTTTTTTAATTAATTATTATAATTGTTGTGTTTTTTTTTGTTTTATTTTGAATTGGAAATTTGATGACATTAAATTTAAAATTTAAAAAATACTAAATTAAAATTTACTTATATATTTTTAATAACAATTTATTTTACAATTATTTTTTCTTATTTAAAACTATCAAATTACAATTTTAAATAAACAAAAATAAAAAATTAAACTCAATTATTATAAATTACAACAAATCATACAAAAAAACAAGGTTAAAAATGAATAAAAAAAAAAAATTCTTTATCATTGAAAAATAAATTGATATACATATAAATTATTTAAACAATTTTTTATTTAAATATTTCCATGTGACTCTCTTTAATATTGTTAATAATATTTAAATAAAATATTAAAAATTTAACAATAATCTACACACTTTGATGTATATAATCATGACAAGTAGATTATTGTTAAATTGCTTTAATATTATTTTTCAAATAACACATTACGTATATATTTTTAAAAATTAAAATATAAAATTTTTTATTATACTTATATATTTTTAAATTATCAAAGAATAAACATATTAAATTACCAAAAAGCTACTTCAAAAAATTGTTAACAATGTTAAAAAAATATTAACACGATTTAAAATTTATCTATACAAATAAATTTGTCATTGAATTCAAGTTTATATTTTATTTTTTTTAAATATAAAATTAAACTAACAATATTATAAAATGTGACGTCTGTAATCCATTATATATAAAATTCCATTGCGTCACTTTATTACATACCCAGATGGATTTAATTTTTATTATTTATTATATTTTTCTATGTTTTCCTTGAGTGAACAGAGAAACTCTTTGTCTATATTATATTGCAATAACCAATCGTTTTTTTTAATGTTAAATAATAATTTTTTATACTTTCGCTTGACAATATTATTGTTATTTTAAAAAATTATTATGCATTGATATTTATAAATATAAATATATAAATTCAAAAAAAATAATAAAATTATTTAAACTAAATTAACGTATGCACATTTATAGTTGATTATTGTACTTTACTTTCTTTAAACTTTCACTTAATTTTCCTTTCAAAACAATAAAGCTGTTATCCAAATAAAAATTTTATTTTAAATTAATTTATGTTAAAAGATTTTTATTTGTTGTTTTTTTTTAATTTTTACATTCAAATGACCTCAAATAATGTTTTAGTTATTTTTATTTTTTTAAAAAAAACTCTCACAATTTATATTTATATCTATTAATATACAAATTATATAAAAGTATTTTTTTAATTATTATTTTTTATATTTAAAATTAATTAAGTCGATACATTTATCAGGTTTGTTTCGCTTGAAAGAAATATAATTTTACAAAGTCACCTTCAATTGACCAACTTATTTTATTTTTTTTAATTTATTTTTATATTATTTACACGTATATAAGTGAATTTTTATTATTCTTCAAATAAACACTTTGATTTATGACGGTCAAAAAAATAATAATAATAATGAAAATTCCAAGCTTACGACGTAAAATGATAATGCCTAATCTGATTAGAGATAAAAAATAACGATCGATAAGTCATACAGAATATAACAACGATAAAATTTATAAAAAAAAAAATTAAATAAAAAATAATCAAGTGTTTATCAAGAAGCTTTAAAAATGCATAGATATATAAAATTAAATAAAAACTACGTCAAACAAAAAAAAAAAAGAAAAATAATATTTTATCATTTATTTTTGAAGCTACTTTTTGAGACTATTAATTTTTATTTTTATCAAAAATATATAATAAAGATAAACAATTTTAAAATGTTAATATTATTATAAATTTATTGTAAAATTTATTTTTAAAAATCGAAATTTTTTTGAGATTTTTTTATTAGCAATTTTTAATATTTTTTTTTAAATTAAAATTGTAATTTTGATTTATTTTATTTTTTTGTTAATTATAATTATATAATATTATAAATATTTAATTATTAATTTGAAAATATTATTATTTTTTTTATATATGCATATAAAACGTGCCAATTCTTTGATTGTTATGACAATTTTGTCAGGAAATAATACAAGTTGCCGGATGACACTTGATTGTAATCTAAACGTTTCAACTTCCGGTTTAAATATATATATTAATCTTTGGTTTATTTAAATTAATAAAATAATAAATTAATCATTTAATAGATGCAAAAAAAATTATATTATTCATGTATAATTATTTTATAATTATTCAAACGTTAGTAGTGCGAGAAAAATTAGTTAACACTTGTTCCAGTAATTTACAACTGTAATAATTAACAAAATTAAAAATAATTATACATGATTAGTTAAAATATATACAACTTAAATATATACATACATAAAAACAATTTAAAAAAAATATAAATTATATAAATTAATTTTTAAAAATATAAAAAATATAAATCATTTTATTATTTTTTTATTTTTGTAAATAAAAAATTATCATTTTTTAAATTTACAAGGTCACAAATAACGTATGTTTTATCTTATCAGTAAATTTTTTTTTTATATCAGATAGCTTGATTTTTATGTAAAAAAAAGTAAATAAAAAAAATAACAAAATTTTTTGAATTATTCATTTTATTTTACCATTAAAAAAAATTGTTTTTATTATTTTAAATTAAATAAAAATATCTAATTTAATATTATAATATTATAAATTGCAAATCTACTTTTTTTTTTTTTTTTACCTAATTATTATATTTTATATTTATTTATTTATCTTCAAGATGAAGCAAGACAATAAGTTGTAAAATCTACATGTCAACGACCGTATCGTATAAAAAAAAAAAATAATAATAATTAAAATTAATTATTACTTTTATTTTCTCAACAAATTATTTATTTATTTATTAATTGTAGCTAAATATTTTCTCATTATTTACATTCCAGTATGACTCGTGCCAAACGCATCTTATCTTTTTTATTATTATTAACTAGAAATAATAATATTCCACCTACTCAATTGTTTATACAATGTCTCGTGTCTCAGACTTGTCTGTTAATTTTTTATTATTTTTTATTTCACTTCATTAAATCATTATCGTACATCTTTAATTCACTAAAATTATCATGATTTTCATTCAAAAATCATTATTTTGATAAGAATAATCATAACAAGTGTGTCAAATTAATTGCATACAAGATTTCATCATGATCATTGTGTATATTGGCTTATTAAATATACATTTGTTTGTATTTAATATTGAATAATAAATTTTATTATTTTTTTTTTAATAAAATTAAGTATTTAAAAAATTCCAGGTAAGAAAATTGATAATGCAGTCAACTATTTGCAGGATAAACAAGTTAATATTTGTAGTAAAATTATATTTTTAAATTGAATTTATTAAATTGTTTATTTATTTTTAAAGTTAGATAATAAAATATTAAATTGACAAATTGAAATAAAATATATAAAAAGATTACCTTTTTTAAAAAATACAAATAATATTATCAAGTATAAATTTCAAGTTAAAATAAATTAAATAAATAGTAGAAAAAAAAAAAATTATGTATATTTTTAGTTGAGTATTAATTATAATTATATTTGAATAATAATTTATTTATATTTTCATATTTTGTATAAATTTAAGAGGATTTCAAAGTACCAGGTAGCAGTTCAGCTTTAATATCGTGAGTTGAATTTTGTTATATATATAAAAATAAAATTGTGTACTTAATATTTGTGTATATAAATATAAATTGCTGAATCCTATAGACAGGAAGAGCGAAAGCACTTCCTGGTGAACCCAATCACTCGATTACATGATTGAACAAAAAATTCTATAGCTTTTATTTCCTATTTTTTATCAATTTTTTTATTCCAAATTTTTACTTTTTATTTTATTAATTATTAATTTTTTTTAAATTTTATTAATAATAAATTCAAAATTATTTTGTAAATTTTTAAAATTTAATTTTTGTTATTTTTTTTTGGGTCAAGTTTTTTTAAAAATTACCTGAGTAATAAATTTTTTTTATATATGATCATTATTTTCTCATCAAAATAAAATGATTCTGAGTTTCACAATTCACAATTTGTCTGATATTTATATTTTAATTCCATCAAATAAATTAATTATAAATTAAAAAAAATTTACAAATTCCATTCATTTCTTTTTACATTCAACTATTTTTTTTCTACAAAATATTATATTTCAAAATTAGCATTACACAATCATAATAACCAAGTTTTTTTTACAACTTTTGTATTAAAAAAAAAAAAAAAAACTAACATACAGTAAAAAAAAAATAATGTTATTGTTCAAAAAGTTCAAATTTCAAAAGTACCAGAGAGAGCGATGCAAAAAATGCAAACTGAATATTAAAAAAAAAATATAGAAATAAATAAAAAAAAGGTTAAAGATATACCTATATATTTTTTTAATTTTATTGTACAATTATATTGTCTATATACTTATTTTTCACTTGACCTGACATTTATCCATTGCGTAATACAAAAGTTACACGTGTAAACGCGTCTCTCTGTATCTCATAAATTTATATTTATTTATGTAAAAAAATAAAAAAAAAAAGTAAATAAAAAATATTTCATTTATAATATATTAAAAAATTAATTATAAAAAATTTTATATTTTTAATAAAACTGTAATAACGGTACTGGAGAATAAATTGTGTCTCATTTAATGACATATTTACAAGATTTCCGTCTTGAAAATTAATACACAATTACTGTCGTTGTGTTTTGTCTGTTGCGATTATAATTTATATTCATATATTTTTTCTTTTTTTTTTTTATAATACGTATAAACGATCAAACGATCTATCAAGGTTCTTTGATTTAAATTGTCATATATCCATTGATGTTATACAATATAATATGACATATCAAATATCAATTGAAATAATTTTATATTTACCAAAAAAAATTGTATTTATATTTATTAAACAATTTTTAAATAATATTTATAATTTATTATTTAATAAATTAATAAGATAAAAAATTTATAATTAGTTGATTTAAATTGATTCTACCCACATGAAAAATAATAATTGATGAGTCAACTTTGTTAAAAAAAATAAAATAATAACAAAAAATCTTATGAAAAAATAAAATTACATATTAAAAAATGAATTGTAAAAAATTATAAATCAATATTCAAATTGCAATTGCATTCATTTTTGTTTTTGTTTTTCAAGTGTTAAATGTCATGGTTAATATTAAAAGTAAACAAAAAAAATTAAATATTTATGGTTTCATGTAGCACATGAAAATTAACTGATAAATAAGTTTATAAAATTATTATAAATATTTAATATTTTAATAAAGATTTACAGTTATTAATTATTTACTTGATAATTGAAAATCTTTTATAGAAATAATTTAATTTGATATTTATTCCATTTGTGTAAATTTTTTTGTTGTTTTGTTTGAATTTTCATTTTTCCACATGTCAAACATTTTTTCAGCATCAACATTCATAGTTACAATAATTTTACGATTATAAATTAAATTTACAAAATTATTATCATTAATTAGTGTTACATTTGCTTTATCAGCACAAATTCCAGTAAAAAAAACATCTTCATGATGTAAAATGTCAACTAATAATGATGAATTATATATTTTTTCTGCAACTAATTTACTCATAACATAACCAGCTCCTCTCATAAATTTTGGATACAAATTTTTATTATAAATATATTCTGGTGTATACCTAATTAACAAATAAAATAAAAAAAAAATTTATTAATTTTGTATCAAATTTAATAAAATAAAAAATTATTATTACCATTTACTATCAAAATTTCTAGCAGGTTTTAAATAACGTGAATAATTCCCCAATAAAAAATTTTTATCAATTTTTTCATTAACAGATATACTTGTTATTAAATTTTTAATATTAACATAAACATCATCATCAGTTTTCATAACATATTTTGTATCACCACAATTTTTAATAAACCATTTTAACATCATTCCAATTTTAATTGTTAAATTATAATAAGAATCATTGAATGATTCTTGAATAATATCACCATAATCATCAGATTCTTTTCTTAATAATTTCTAAAATTACAATTACAATATTATTATTAATTAATTATATAATAATTAAATTGTTTAGTAATACTTACAGTAATATTATCATCATTTATTTGACCAACAAAAAAATTAAGTACAATATTTTTATGATTTAATTTATTTTGACTTCCCCATGTTTTTCTAATAGCCAATCTTTCTTTTGTATGATTAACTGCTGATATGACAATTATATTTAAAAATGTATCAGATAAATTACAATTTTTAATTGGTTTTATCAACGTTGTATTTACAAATGGTCGTACATAAACACTCATATTTCTAGATTTATCAATTGGCCAGCCTTTTATTAACATAATAATTATCAAAATAAAAAATAAATAAATATTTTTATTAAAATGGAAAAATAATTTACTTACTTTTTTCAATTATTTCTTTGTATGATTGTAATTTAATTTTATTATTTACATTTATTTTTTTTATAGTTAAATTATTTTTAGATATTTTTTTTTGACAATCAATCCAAGATGATAAATAAATTATTATTAATAATTTAATTATAAATTTATATGATAAAAAATACTTATTTTCCATTATTAATAATATTTTTTTAATTATAAATTTCGATTAGTTAAATTATTTCAAATTTAAGTTTTTAAAATAAAGATGATTGTATCAACACCAATGTGACCAGGTCAAAACCAAGATTAAAACTGATGAATCAAATTTTATATAACTCAAGATATTTTGTTACATTTCGAACAGAAAAATAAATACATATAAAAAAAATTTATATAAATATATTTCTTGTATTCAGACTTAACAGACACATACAATCATAAAACCTCATTCAAAGTCATAAAAATATTTTACTCTTTAATTTCATTTAACGATTATACAGGTAAAAAAAAAAAAAAATGAAAAATAAAATTGAACAAAGAATCTTTCATGCATAAAATCCATCAGACAAATAAAAGTTTATTTATAATTTTTCATTCTTTTTTTATATTTTATTTTTCCCTTCTCTAACTATTATTATTATAATATTAAATTTATTATTATTTTTCATTGTCCATTTAATTTTGAAACTCTTTGTGTTTATTTAATTTAAACACAACGATTGGCCACTGTGTCATGAGTTTAATATATACATTGCATATCTACGCGTACATATGACTTTAATAAAATCATCAAATCAAATTTGTTTGAATTTAATTTTAAGTGTATACGTGACCGATATTTATTGACGTAAATATTCGACACTGTAATGTCAAAATTATTATTTATTTATTTAATAATTCATTGCTATTATATTGTTGCTAATTTATTTTTTTATTTTTTTATTTTTTTCATAATATATTTATGCAAATAAATAATGACAAAGTAAAGTCCCATGACTTGGTGACTCACTTTTATTTTCAAGGTAAAAAATATCCTGTGGTAATTTTTACTTTCCATTACTCCATGATGAGCATTGTGATCTTGCTACGGATATCCGTTGGCTTTTTTTTTTTTTTTCTATATGATTTTACTCTCTTTTTTTCAATGAAAATACAATAATTTTTATAATTTATATTGTGGAAAAAAATGTCAATGTACTTGAAAGTAAAATAAATTTTTAAAAGCTTTTTTTTGTTGTATTAATTTTAAATTATTGGTAAATGAAATCTTCAAGTTTATATATTACTTTTTTTTATTTTTATTTTTATTCTATTCATGTAACACAATATATGCAATATTTGTAAATTTATATATATATTTTTTTATAATTTTTAATTATTATTGAGTTTAATTAATATGTTTGTATAAAATAATTAAGATATATACATTTTATTTAGTATTTTCGTTACGCGCAATAAAAATGTTGTCGTCTTATTTAAATTAAAAGTAAATTATTTATTTCTACATTTTGTTATTCTCACTTTCCAATGTTTTTTTTTTAAATAAATTTTTGTTATTTTTTTGTGTATAAATTAATTACAGTGATTTTTTTTTTGTTTATTTATTTAAATTATTTATGTAAATAAATTAATTTTTTTTATAAATAAAATTGAATTATTATATTGTTTATAATTAATTAAATTTTTGTAAATATAAATTGATATTTTTTATAAAAATACCTTTTATTTTTATAAAAATTAAAATATTGTGGATTTTATTAATTTTATTTTGGTTAATTAATGGATAAACTATGTTTTACTTGATTCTATGTAAACGCAATGTTATTACCTCTCGTACTTTGCTTTATAAACAAATTCCAGTACATGGTAAATTTTACTCCAGAATCCAAAATATTTCTCCAGTATATAAACATAATCTTCTCCTGGATTTTCTATATATCTATGATAATCATCAATAAATATTCAAGCACAATTTTATTTCGAAATAAACGCACAAAAAAAAAAATTCGAAATTATATTATAAAAATAAATTTAAAAAAAACTCAAATGTTATTATAAAAAAAAAAAATTATTAAATTATTTCCAATCGATTGATTATAAATTTTAATTAAAAAAATGTATTTTCATCTGTTAATTAAAATTTTAATCGAAAAAATATAGATAAAATATATTTTTTTCGACTCCAATTTAGTTTCGAAAAAATATTAAATTTTACTATCGAAATTTAAGTTTAAAAAATTTATATTAAATTATCTGTCAATATTATTAATTTTAATGACAAATAATATTCATTTTTTAAATTAATTTTTCACACATGAAATTAAAAAAAAATATAATTCAAAATAACCATAAAAATATTAAATTAATTTCAAAGTAAAAATTTTCTCACATTTTTATTAATAATTATCCCAATAATTAATTATGTAAAAAATTAATTAATTTAAATTTTTCTATTATCCAACAATATAAAAAAAAAAAAATTCAATAGAAATATATATTTAAAAATAGAGTACAGGTATATTTTTTACAACTCACCACAAGATGATGATTATTTCGACGTAAAATATTCCAAGATTCATAATCTTTCCATGATATTGTTGAAGGACAAAATATGAATTTTAAAAATACAAGTATATAAATACCCAGACATTCAAAAATAAAATAAAAAATATATAAAATTTAAAAAAAAATTTATATTCAACACCACATGAATGAGACACAACACTTGTAACCCATAGCTACCAAGGTATAATATTTTTCTTCCTGTTATACCTGTTCACCTCCTAACCTGCCTTCAGGTAAAAATCACAAAACGTCAACAATAAAAAAAAATATATCAGTAACAATTGAATATTGTATTTCAAACAATCAAAAAATTAACAAAATAAAAATCAAAATTACTAATTTAATTATACAAAAAAATATACAAAACTAATTATTCATTGTTGAATTTGTTTTTATTAATTAATTTTAATTAATATTTTATAATTTTTTTTGTTATTATTTTAAACAACAGTCTTAACCAACGTTCAGCGCATTACTAAAAGCTAAAAGTTCCAAAGTTCTGTACATTCTGTAATATATATATTTTTTACATGTCGAACACCTGAGATCAATGCGCATGCGTTTTTATTTGATCCATTCTCTTATTCAAAGACACATTTGACATATACAATATCTATATATTTTTTTTTTTATAATCTTAAATGTTTAAACAACATTCAAAGTTCATAAATATATATATATTGCAATAAAAAACATCTGACTTTATCTTTGATTCGATTTTACCTGTGCACTCACACAAACATGTCATTCAGCTTTTTATAATGATATCCTCATTATTGCTGCAGAAATGAGGACAAACTGACTGGATTTTTTATAAAGTATTCAATAAATATATAACAAATTTTAATTTAAATTATTTCAAGTATTTTAATGTAAAAAAAATATTATGAAAAAGTTTTTAAAATTATTTTGATTATAGTTTTGTTTGTAATTTTTTTTTTTGGGTTTTTTTATTAGTTTTTGATGATTGTATTTGATTGGTCATCAATGATGACCTATTTTTTGTAAAATTAAAATGATAAATATTGTAAATTATTTAATAGAAAAATTTATAAATCCATTAGCAAAATATTTTTTAAATAAATATATTTTAAATATTTAAATTATTTAAAAAAACTTGAATAAATACAGATGAAATTGTTGGATAGATATTTACTTTAATTATCAGATAAACTTTTTAGTTATATACTTTGAGATAATATTTAACAGGAAAATATATTTTTATAATTTTCATGTACATTGGGGATTTATTTAAAAGAAAAAAATTGTATTGATTTTAAATATTTATATAAAATTGAAAAAAAAATTAGTCGATTATTATTTTTCATTTATAAAAAGATATTGATTCAATATTTAATTTAAATAAATAAATAAAATTATTAATAATTATAAATAATAAATATTTATTTATAAATAATTATTGTTTTTAAATTTTTATGATATTTTTCTTTATTAAATTTCGAATTTTACTTTTCGAATATTTCGATTTTTATTTTTCGAATATTTCGATTTTATTTTTTCTAGAAATCTTATTTAATTTTAGACTAATTTTTTTATTAATTATCATAAGATATATTAATGAACTATATATAAAATTAATCAGTATATAAACGCCCCCTTGGTTTATCTATAATTTTTAATGGAATTTAAAATTTATATTTGTGTGTTCATAGAGTGTTATCGAAACGCCTCTTTGACATATAGAAATTATCAACACTTGATGTATTTAAATTTCAAAAATAATATTAAATTTCTGATTTAAAAACATGTTTACTTTAATTCTTAAAAAAAAAAAAATAATTTTAGCTTCATTTTGTTCCGGGTCATGATTTCTTTATATAAATTTATTGTTTATTTATTTATTTATTTAATATTGATCAAGATTTTCTCTTTTATTTATTTTTTAATTTTCTGATAGTTGAATTACCTTGTTTATATCCATAATCCATGTTAAAAATATCCTTGACACATACTTATTTACTGTTAAGATAAGTGACAAGGACTTTTCATCTTATTTTGTCATAAAAAATTTTAATTATAATAATTATTCCACGACTTGTCAATATAATTATAAAATAAAAAAAAAATAAAATAATTATTAAAATATATAATTTAACCTTTGTCAAGGTTAATATATTTTTTTTAAATAATTTTTATTTATTTTACGTGAATAAAATTTTAATATAAATAATAAATAATACAACATTTTAATTGTGATATTTTTATAATTTATAAAAATTTTAAAAATACAAAATTTTTCATCTTGACATTAAAATTGAATATTTATTTTTTGTTTAATAAAATTTCTAAATTAAATTATAAATTTATGCTTGATTGGTATCACTATTAATTGATAGGAAGTGGTTAATAAAATTAGAATAATTTAAAATAAAAAAAATAAAATAAGAAACTTGTTACGAAATTTTGTTGGGATTCAATGAGCGAAGAAGACCTTGTTTCGATTAGAGGTCAACGCTTTGATTTGACTTTAAATATATTTATTTATTTTACTATTTTTTTTCTTGTTGATTTTTAATATTTATTTTATTATATGGATGTTGTAACAAGGTTGTATTTGAATATAATAAAAGCGAAATTTATTAATTGTTAATTAATCAGTTATTAAAAATTAAATATAATATTAAATATTTCATAGAAAATAATAATTAAACTTGCTTAAAATATATTTCTACTCAAAAAATAAATTAGAAATAATAAATACAAAATTTTTATTTGTAAATATATTTATTTGATTTATATATTAATTTGAAATTGTTATTATAATAATTAATGTTAATTGTTATTCTTAAAACACATTTATATTTTTCATTTAATTTTGTGTTCATTTATGTTTTTTTTTTTATTATTTTTTATTCGTTTTAATTATAATTAATTAATTAATTCTAATTTAACGTTAATTTGAGTAATTTATCTCGTTGAAAAAAAATAATAAAATCATGAATAAAATGTCAAAACTGACGATTGATTTCCTCGAACAAGTAAAAATGGTGGCATATTTCTTGTGAGTATTTCTAGCCAAGCCATATACAAGGGAGCTGAGACAGCTCCTTTTCTTGGCATTGGTAAAGTCCTAAAAATAATTTAATAAATAAAAATTAATTTTATTGATTCATATTAAAAAAAAAACCAGTTGATATATAAAAAAATTAAAACAAAAATATCAAAACAACAAAATAAAAAATAAAACATTTGAATATATAATTTTTTTAAAAAGTTAAAAATAAATATTTAGTCATTTTAAAATCATAAATTTAAAAATAAAACTCACATAACAATAAGATTTGCTTCCATTGAATTATCAATTAATAATTCTCTTAATCTTAAATGTCGATTAGTTTTTTCACTCATAGCAAGTAATTCACTGTCTGTTACAATTGTTCCTACAAAATAAATTATTTTCCAATAAAAAAATCAACATATAAAAACAACTAATTTAAAATAAATAATAATAATTATTTTAACCATCTTGATTATCAGAATTTGATGTTTGAAAATCTGCAATAAGAAGATCAAAAAAATTTTTAGTTCTTGATTGTGCTGGTGTTGAAATATCAGGTATAACTTTTAATGCTGAATAATCAATTCTAAATTTTGATAATAAACTAGCCATGCTAAAATAAAAAAAAAAAAATATAAATATTATTAATTTAAAAAAAATAATAAATACATACTTTCTTTGTTCATATTCTAATTCTGAATGTTTATTTGCCAATGTAAAGACACGAAGTTTACAATTAGACCAATTACGTCTTGTTCCAATAATATATGGTAATAAAAGTGTAAGACCACCATCATCATAAAGCCACCATACATCAATTGTACCTTTTTTTTCTTTTCTTCTAAATTTTGTTAATGAATAAATAACATCTTTTGATATTGAAATAATATTTTGTTTATTATCACATGAATTACCAACTGATGCATCTGGTATATCATTTATTGTTTTTGATCTTTGTGATTGAGGACTACCAGGTACAGAAATATCTGAAGTACTACTTGCTAAATAAATAAAATATATATTATTAAATTTTTATATTAATTTTGTTTAATGGATTTATATCTATTCTATTAACCTTGACTGAGCTGAGAAAATCCATGACTACCACGATATTTTAAATTACTTTGATGATCTTGATCATCATTTTCATTGATAATCATACTGTAGTCAAGACCACCACTCAAACGTAAAATACAAACAGCAACATGCATATCTAAAGCTTTGCTTTTTAATTTAAAATATTTAAAAATTAATAAATAAAATAATAATTTATTATTATTTATTTTAACTTACTGGATGACATTAAAATACATTGTGAGATCATTACGAGGACAAGTTGTCCAATCTTGTTTATATCCAATCATAAGTATATTTGGTCGTAACTTTCCAATACCACCAACTTGTAATAAAGACGTAGCTCCATTTTGAAAATTAGCTTCATCAACAATATTATAAAATGCTTTAATCTTGTTGTTTATAAACCAACTTGTATACTTTGCAATCATAGTTGACCTAGTTTTGTAGGGTAATGAATTCTGTAATGTAAAAATAAAATTGTAATTTAAATAATCTATAGGTATATAATATTATTTATGATTATGATAATAAAACTTTCACCATAAAATTAAATTAATAATTTTTTTTTTTTAACAACATATATTAAAATTATTTAAATAATTAATTAAATTTTCATACTTTAATAATATGTCCACATATTAAAAGACTTTTATTTTTAGTAATAATATGAGCAAAATCAATTAATGATGATCTTGCATTTGGTTGTCCACATAATACTAATAATTGTGGTCTATAATTTTTAACATGTTCTTCAACTCTATCTAATAATTGTACTGATGTTAATGCATTATTATAAGTTTGTGCTTGTGTTGTTGATCCCCAATTAACATCTGGTTTTCTATATGAAACAATAAGATAAAGTGCCATAACAGTACCAAGTGTTATTAATGCTGTTGACCATGATATTAAAAACATAACAGCAATACATAAAATTGAACCAACAAGACTCAACCACATATTATAAAACTATAATCAAAAATAATAAATAATTATTACAAAAAAAAAAAATGAAAATATAATTATAAAAATTATAATGATCAAAAACTTTCATTTACATACTTTAAATGTCGGTCGCCAACCAACTGGTCTAGCTAAAGATGCATGAAATGTACTAAAATTAATAAGTGTATATGCAGCAAGAAAAAAATTTGATATTAATGGTGCTATTGAGTTCAAATTACCTAAAAATAATTTGATTTAAATTTTATTAATATTATTTTTTGTTAAATATATCATAAATCAATTTTATTTATTTATTTATTTATTTATTTTTTATACCAATTAAAATAACACCCATTGCAATGACAAATGTCAAAAGATATCCTCTAATTGGTTCTTTTTCATTGTCTTGACTGAACCATGATAAACCTGGATAAAGTTTATCTTGACAAAGTGCTTGAAATACTTTTGGAGCTGATACAAGTGATGCTAATGCACTTGATAATGTTGCTGCAAAACATCCAGCATAAATAAATGGTCCAAATAATGATACCAATTCAATAACTTGAAAACTATTGTGACTTCCATATTTACAATTATCAGTACAATTAAATAATGTACCATATGTAGTCCAATTTTTAAATGTTATTAATTGATAAGTCGAGCTATTTGTAATATTATTATTCATAATAATAGTATCATTATTTAATAATATTTGTGAATTATTTTGATATGATTGTAAATCATTTAAATTGCCTGATGCTTGTCTTAAAACACTTGAACCAATTGTTAATGCCATAAAAATATATGACATTGTTGTTAATAATATTGCAAGAAGTGTACCTTTTGGTATTGCTGATTGAGGATCCTAAAAAGAAAAAAATAATAATTTTTAACAAATAAATTAAAATTTATTTATTTGATTGTTTTTTAATTTTTAAATATTACTTTTAAATCACCAGATATATTTGCACCAGCAAGAATTCCAGTTGCTGCTGGAAAAAATATAGCAAGTACTGAAAAAAAATCATACTCAATATTTTCAAATTTTCGATAATCTGATGGAAAATTATCTTTAAATAATTTAGCTAAAAATAAAAAATTTTATAAATTAACAAAATTAGTATGATATTTTTTAATTTTTTAATTTAATTATAATTACCATTGTATCCAATGAAACCTTTTGCTCTTTCATTGTCATTCTTTGGACCAATTATAGTACCAATAAAAAAGTCTAACAAAGCAATTAATAAAATAATTAACAGACCAATTTGTGCCTTGGCTTCCCATTCCATTCCAATCATCACAATAAAAAGAAGAATTATTATTGTTATACAGCCTATAAATTGAAAAAAAAAATATGATAAAAATTATCTGTTAAATATTAAATTTATTAATTATCTTTTAAATTATCTGACCTATTATTCTTGTATCCCAATCATCACAATCAATAATACAATATTCATATGGTCTTAATAAATCTATTATACTTTCACAAAATCCAACAACATACATTGAACAAGCAACTGCATTTGCTAATGAAAATATTAAACCAATTGATCCACCAAATTCAGGACCAAGTGATCTTGATATCATGTAATAAGTTCCACCACCTTTGATCAATCCATTTGTACTTATTGCTGACATTGACAATGATGTTATTGTTGTTACAATACTTGTTGTTAAAATTAATAATATTGCTTGACCTTAAATAATTATTTTTAAAAAAAAATTAATAAATTTTTTTTTAATTTTGTTTATTTATAATTACCAATTCCAGTTTGTGCAACAACCCATGACAATCGAAGAAATAACATAACACCCCAAATATTTAAAAGACATCTTATCAATACTCCTTGGATCCATCCAAATTTTAAACCAGTTGTATTTATTTTTCCTGAATTATTTGGTAATGTTCTAATTCCTGTTCCCTTTAAAATAAAAATAACAAATTGTTTGTATATTTATTGAATGTGAAGGTTGTATTTAAGTTACATGATTGATTTTATATAAGCTAGCAGTTCTCAAGCTGATTTGTTACGCTTTATTGGTTTTATAATATATTCCAAGGTTGAAGAATCAATAAATGATCAAATGAAATATACATACCTTGTTAAATATTGTAGATTCGTGTAATTCTTCTAGTGATGGTCTGTGAGCAGCTTGAATACTCATAACATTTCTATAATTATCAAGACGTGGTAATGCTTCATAAGTCATATGTCTTTGTGATTTTTTAGCTTCTTCATCGTCTTTTAAATTTGTTTTACCATCCAAAGTATTGACACGATTAACATGAAATCTTGTTGTCATTTCAACTTCTTCAAAATCCATTTTTATATATATTTTTTTTAACTTACATTTATAAAATATAAATTTAATAATATATTTATCAATATTTCAGTTGATTTATCATGACATCAGTCAATAAATTTTTGTTACTCTTTGTGACATGACAATTAACGCTTCTTTACCTTGAAACAATTATTTAATAACAATTTATGTAGGTTTAACAATTACTTCAATTAATTAATTTAACGTTGACGTAATTATAACTTTTTTTTTTTTTAATTAATTATTTTTATTTTTAATATTTAATAGAAAAAATTTAAAAATAATTTTATTTATTTTTTAAGTAAATTAATAATTTACCCAAAAAAATAATTTATATTGAAAGAATTTATGATTGAATCACTTTATTTTCATTCACTTAAAATTTATTGTCAATTAATAAAAAATAATAATAAAAATTATTAAGTTTTTACTGAAAAATATATTTAGTAATTTAAAATTGATAATTGCTGATAAAAAAAAAATATATTTATACTAATTTAGAAAAAAATTAACTATATGTAAATTGTTGAATAAGTAATCTTTATTGTTGAATATCTGTATTTCAACTGAGAGCTAAATGTCAAGACAATTCATCATCAATATAAAACGACATGAGTTTTTTTAATTAAACTAGTAAATTTACTTTAAAGTGCTGACTATTTAAATGTTCATTATTTCGATGAAATAATATTTTTATTTTTATTTAAAAAAAAAGAAATTTAAGGTTTTTTTAAATAAATTTCAACAACAAAATTTTAATTAAGATAATTTAATATTTTTTTATATAAAATTTTGGGATTATAATAATTTAATGTATTTTATGTTAAAGCACAACAAAAGTATATCAACTAGAATTATTAAGAACAGAAAAAAAAATATAGTATTTAATCTCTGAAACCACTGAATACAAGTTCAATAGCAGCTTGAACATCACCATTGGTAAATTGAAGAGCTTGAACATTAGCAACATCATCCATTAATCCAATTTCATGCATTTGAGTTAATTGTCTTTGAAAATCAGAAGCTTGTGGTAGCATTATTGGTGCACCACTTGATGTACGTGCACCACCAGCAGCAAATGCTTGTTGAATAGCTTGTGAAAACATTTCTGGTGTTATTAAACTAGTACCAGAAGTATTAGCACTAGTTGTTGAATTAATATTTCCAGTATTTGATAAAGTAGTAGCACTACCACTTGGAGTTGATGATGATGGTGATGATGATGATTGATTAAAACCAGATGAACTTGTACCAGCACGAGATAATGCACGAGCAAGTTGTGATGTTGTTATCATTGATGATGGATAAGTTGCACCATTTGTAACTGGTGAATCTGATGATTGTGATGAATCACCAGTCATATCTTCATCTTCAGATAAATTTTCAAGTCCATATGGATAGGTTGTTGGTGGTGCATTCATTGATGAAGGTCCTGGACCTGGAGCTGTTGCTGCATTACGTGCATCAACTTGTACAACAGCAGCAATTGTTTGAGCAGCCTCAAGCAAAGCAGGATGATGTTCAGCAATTCTATTTATATTAATATACCATATTTTTTTATAATTATTATTAACAAATTGATTTATTTATTACTTACTTTCTAACTGTATTTGGATCAGTAAGATGAGCCATTAAATCAGGATCTTGAAGCATTGCAATTGCAACAGCATCATCATATAAACCTTGAGTTGATAAAACCATATTTTCAAGTGACTCTGGACGTTTACTCAATCTCTAAAATTAAATATATATATCAATAGTTATATTTATTGTATAAAATATAAAATAATTTATAGTTTATATTTTTTTATTTTATTACATGAAGTGCACTTCTTAAAGATGCATTGTTACTAAATGATTTAAATGTTGCAGCTAATTTAACAATTGTTGCTTCTGGAATTGGTTGTACTGGTGTTTTTATTTGTTCTAATTTTTTTTTTAAAACATGAACAATTGATCCATCTTTTAATCCATATGATTCAAGTGTTGCATCGTCCTCAAGGATACAACCACAATAAACAAGATCTAATAAATTTAATAGAAATATTATTATTAGTTGACATTATTTAAATAAAATAATTACAACAAAGAGTATTTATTTATATATTGTGTTTACCAATAAGATCTTTTTGAAGGTTAGCCTTGTCTGATATCATTACTTTCATTGTATCAACTTTTGTGTTTAAATTTATACAACTTAATTTTACTCTTGATGTTGATTCTGGATCAACATAGACACCAAAATGTAATTCACTTGTCATTTTTTATAATTTTTGTATTAAATAGCAATTATCTTCAAATAATTATATCAAATTATCAAAACACAATGATTTTTGTTTTTTGTGTTTTTGTTGACAAAAAATAAATAATAATAACAGTAATATTTTTTTTTATCCCTCTGCTGGAAAATATCGAAATCATTAATTTTTTTCGAGTCAATAAATTAGGAAAATACTTTTTCTACGTGGAAAATTATTATAATTATATTATTAATAAAAAAAATCAATATTAATTTTAAACATAGATAAATAAAATTTTATTTAATTATAAATTGGACCCAAAAACAAATGACATTTACAATTTTCGTTTATATCTTTGTAATAATTGTATATAAAAAAAAATTATTTAGTACTCCAATGATTTAGGTCGTGTTTTGATATAAACATAAGCTGCAATTAATACAAATACAGCAATAATTGTTGGTAATACAACTGTAAATGCTCGTTCTTTATTTTCCAAAAATTCCTTTCTTCTTTCTTTTTTTTGTTTATTTGTTTCTTTTGTTTTTCCTTTTAATTGACGCATTTTGTTATCTGAAAATTAAACAAATTCTTTATAAAAAATAAAACTTAGACCAGCTATGAAATTTAAATAACAAGAAACAGCTGTTATCTAACATGACAACTAATTTACTTTACATTAATTTTTTTACTAATAATATTTTTTTATTTGTCTATAAACTATTTGTTTAAAAAATTAAAAATTATTATTAATTTTAAATATTATTAATTATTTATTTAAATTTTAAACAATCATTAAAATATATTTTATTAAAAAATTTATCAACAATTTTATATCAAAATTTATAAATTAAATATTTACCAGTTTTTTTTTATATTAAATTCTTTATTTAATTATTATTAATTTTATATTATTTTTTATTAAATTAACAAATTTACAAATAAAAAATCAATGACACTCCAGTGACAGCTGACACGTCGATGTTTTTTTTTTTTTATGTTTCTCATTCGTTATTTTTAGGTTATGTTGTCTTGTTGGTTTCATGTAAACTACCTTAATTACAATTCATAATTAATTAAAAAAAAAAATAAAAAATACCAAAGTTGTCAAAAAAACCAAAAATAAAATACATATTAAACCCATGTATTATTTATAATAAATTTATATATTTATTTATCTTTATAATAATAATTTTATCATTTAAATAGTGACAATAAAAAAAAATACAATTTTTTTTTTTTGTTGATTAAAATTATCATTAAATTTATTATATAACCTTTAACCAGTTATGTTGTTATATTGTTTAAAAATTAATAAAAAAAAAAATATATACTATTAAATAATAAATAAGGTAAGTTGTAATTTAAAATATATATTTATAAAAAATAATTATAAATATTTTAATTAAACTTAAATTATTAATTGATCTAGGACACAAAAAAAAAAAAAAGCAACAATATTTGTATAATGGATCCAGAAAAAAGAAGAGAAAAAATATTTCCAACAATAACTGTAACAAATAAATCATCATTGTCACAATTTGATATTGATAATAAAAATATAACAATTGGATCATTATTAAAATTAACATCAAATGATACACGTGAATTTATTTGTGGATGGGGTTCAGCAGTGATAAATGTAACAGTAACATATCCAATAAATAAAATAATATTTCGTCAAATACTTGAAGGAGTACCAGCAAATGAAGCTGTTAAACAATTATCACGTGAAGGTATACGTTTATTGTATCGTGGTATACTTCCACCATTATGTCAAAAAACATTGTCATTAAGTATTATGTTTAGTGTTTATGAAGGTAGTCGTACAAGATTATTAATATTAATAAATCAACCAATTTTATCAACAATAATTGCTGCAAATGTTGCTGGTACTGCTGAAGCAATGTTAATGCCATTAGAAAGAATTCAAACATTACTTCAAGACTGGAGATATCATAATAAATTTAAAAATACATCACATGCATTTAAATATATATTAAAAAATTATGGTTTTACTGAATGTTATCGTGGTTTATTTCCAATTATTATTAGAAATGGTTTATCAAATTTAGCATTTTTTTCATTGAGAGATCAATCAAAAGAATTCATTGGTAATGATGAAAGTTTATTATCAAATTTTATAAGTGGTGCATTAATTGGTGGTTTAACAAGTACATTATTTTATCCAATGAATGTATTAAAAATACATATGCAATCTAAAATTGGTGGTAATTTTGATAATATATTTATTGCTATGAGAGATATTTGGATTTCAAGAAATAGAAGTTTTAATGGATTTTATCAGGGTGTTCATTTAAATTATATGAGATCATTTATTAGTTGGGGTGTTATTAATGCATCTTATTATTTTTTAAAAAATATTATTTTATTGTAAATAATAATATAATTTGTGATACAAAAAAAAAAAAAAATTTTTATTGATTAACTTTTTTTTTATGTAATATAAAATATTTGTTATTACAATTTTTATATATTTGATTTTTATCAACAAATTTTTATCAATTATTATTGTAAATTTATTTATATGTATAAAATTTTTAATTTAAATTATTTGTATATTTTTTTCTTTTTTTTCTTTGTAGTAATCGAAATATTTTAATAATATCTCTGTGAATATATATAATAGTGTAATTGATAAAGTAAAAGGAAAAAATAAAATTTATACTGTCAATTTATTTAAAGATTAATAATTAATTAATATTTTATTGTTAAAAAAAATAATTTTTTAAATATTAAAATTTTATTGGATAAAAATAAAAAATGTAATTTTACTAATTAAAATTATAAATATTATTTTTCTATTTATTTTAAATTTACGTATAGTTTCTAATAGTCGACGTTATTGATATTCTATTGTTTCTTCTAATAAAATTCATTGTATTATTGATAAACGTTAAATGATATAACTATTTGTCTAATTATTTTCTCAAAAATAAAAATTTGTGTCATAAAAGAAAACAAGATTGTTATGCTTTTTTAGGTTTATTCAATGGTATAAGTGTTTATTAAAAATTGTACAAAACAAAATTCAAAATAAATACAGTTTTATAATTAAAATAAAAATTAATTTTGTAATAAAAAATAAAATATTATAAATAATATTGTATTTTTATATTTTTAAATTTTACCGCTCTAGGTGTCACTAGTGTATAAATATTTATAAACAAGATGGCTAACATAAAACATAACAATAATAATTATTTGCACACATTGTTCAACAATTCATCTCTCTGTACTTGCAATAAGTAACGAGTAATTGTTTGTATGTGCAGAAAAAGGATAAAATATATTTAACCTGCTTGACTGTTGTTTGACACTCTGTGGCAGAGACAATCTAAATTCTCAAACAGTCACAAAGTTGACACCAATCGTGATAGTTATCATAATAAAATTACAGCTTCACTATTATTATTAAAAAAAAATAAAAAAAATAAAAAAACATATATAAAAAAACACACAAGTTTTGCCAAGATCAATAATTACATCTCAAAAATTTAAAAACAACAACAAAAAAAAGTAAAATAAAAAATAAAAAAACTAGGTACATTATTAAAAAGAAAAATAAAAAAATAAAATATATTTTTCATCATGAATAAAAAAATTCCAAGTGTTATAAATTTTGTTAAATATATTAACAAAATTACATTCTATTTTTGGCAAATTCAACTTGCATTAATGTGCATTTTTTAATAAAATAAATAATGAGAATAAACGCAACAAAAATGAGTACTCCGATTGAGGAGAAGATTGATCAAAAACTAAAGGTAAAAAAAAAATAAATAAATAAATAATTAATTAAATTAAATTTAAAAATATATTATAAATTTCAACCTATATAATAATTTATAAATTTTAATTTATAAGTGGCCTTTTTACCTACTTTTATATTGCACGATTATTGAAATCAATAAGTTGAGTACACCTTGTAAGGCGTTTATAATTCTCACGACCGCAATCAACCAAGTACTTTTGTATATTTTTTTTTTAATTTTTATTATTATAAATTTAATTAAGTTACCACAACGACTATTGACCCCATCATCATCATCATCATCATAGTCATCATAATCATCATGTATATTTAAACCAACAATTTAATTAAATTTAATTAATCTATTTTTATATTTACAATTGTTAATTGAATTAATTATTGTCACAGGTCCGGACGGGCATGATAACTGTTAGCGATGGAAAAAGTAAACCAATACCAATGTTACTTCATTTATCAATGGAAGTATTAAAACTTCAACGTGAAGATTTAGAGGTAATTTATTGATTAATTAATTAATTTTATATTATAATTTAATTATTATTATTGTTTTTTTTTTTTGTTAAGAAGGCAGCAAATCATAATAGACCTGGTCAACAAGAACGAATGGTACAAATAACAAGACAAAAAATTGGTGGTCTTGGTTTAAGTATAAAAGGTGGTGCTGAACATAAATTACCAGTTCTTATATCAAGGATATATAAAAGTCAAGCTGCTGATCAATGTGGACAGTTATTTGTTGGTGATGCAATAATAAAAGGTATAAAAATTAATTGAATATTTATAAATTTACATTAATTTTATATTCATGAATATATATTTATTCAATGACAATTGTATTGTATTGTATTTTTTTTTTGTTCTTTAGTTAATGGTGAATATATAACAGCATGTACTCATGATGATGCTGTCAATATACTTCGTAATGCTGGTGATATTGTTGTTTTAACAGTTAAACATTATCGAGCAGCAAAACCATTTTTACAAAAAAATGGTAAGTTATTATTATTATTATTATTGTTAATATTTATTATTAAAAATACTAATTGAATTTTTTTAATATATATTTAGAAAAAGATAATGATAAATTAGATAATGCAACAAATGAAGAAGATGATGAAGATTGGATATCATCAAATAAAAAATCAGATAGTCCAAAAAGTAGTAATGGTAAAAATGGAACAAATACATCATCATCATCATCATCATCATCATCAGTATCAAATTCTAAAAAATGGATTGACGTTATAACTGGTAAATTATTTATTAAATTATTATTATTCAATTTATGTTGTTTATTTTTTAAATTTAAATTAAATTCATATTTAATTGCAGTACCTTTGATGATGGCATATGTTACAAGATATATATTTGGTACTGATAAATTAAGAAGAAATGCATTTGAAGTTAGAGGTTTAAATGGTACAAGAACTGGAATAATACAGTGTGATGATAGTGCAATACTTAATCAATGGTTAAAATATATTACTGAAAATATAACTGGTTTAACACATTTACAGGTAAATGATATTATTATTATTATTATAATTTGAATATTATTAATAAAAATAAATTAAATTTTTTACAACAGATGAAATTATATAATCGTAATTTTGGAGTTGGTGAACGAATTGAATATATGGGCTGGGTTAATGAGGCAGTAAGCAATAGCAATCAACCATGGCAAAGTTATCGACCTAGATTTTTGGCACTCAAAGGACCAGATTTATTACTATTTGAAACACCACCAGTAATTAATATATTTTTTTTTTTTTTATATATTTAAAATATTATTATAATCAATAATTTATTAATTTAATTACAGTGCAATATTGGTGATTGGAGTCGTTGTGCATTGACATTTAAAGTTTATCAAACAATGTTTCGTGTTATGAGAGAATCAGAAAATGTTGATGAAAGACAACATTGTTTTTTAGCACAAAGTCCTGGCAAACCACCACGTTATTTGAGTGTTGAAACTAGACAAGAGTTGTTACGAGTTGAAGCTGCTTGGCATACTGCTGTTTGTTCAGCTGTAACTCATCTAAAAGTAAGGTTTTTTTTTCATTTTTTTTATTTTTATTATTTCTTAATCTTTAGAGTTGCTTTTATATTTTTTGAAATATTATTTTTTTGTTTTTTTTTTTTTTTTATAGACATATGTGTATTTTTTTTTTTTGTGAACTTTCTTTTTAAAAAAAAATTGTTTCTATGTTTTGTTATTTCAGAGTAAAACATTTCCAGTAACATTTAATGGAAAAACAGCTGGTTTAACACTCGAATGGTCACAAGGATTTACATTATCTTATGATAGTCTTGATGAAGTTGCATGGAGATTTAAATTTTCACAATTACGAGGATCAAGTGATGATGGAAAAAGTAGACTTAAATTACATTTTCAAGAATTGGATAGTATAGCTATAGAAACAAAGGTTGGTTGTTATTTTTTATCATTAAAATTATATAAATAATTTGATAATTTTATTTTTATTATTTATTATTAATTAATTTATTTGTTTGTTTGTTTTAAAGGAATTGGAATGTTCACAGTTACAGAATTTATTATTCTGTATGCATGCATTTTTAACAGCAAAAGTTGCAGCAGTTGATCCAACATTTTTAACATCAACAACACCATAAATTAGGTAGTTCAATTCATTAAATTCATGAACATTAATAACGACAAATTTGAGTAAGTGTTTAATATTTTTTAATTTATTTTTAAAATTATTCAAATACTAGTCACATATCCAAAAAAAAAAAAAAGAACATTTTGCTATAAATAATATTAATAGCAATTAATAAAATTCTTTTTTTATTTTTAATATCATCAAAAGTCTAATTGTTTATGAATTTCAAGTCAATAAAATATCATGTTACATATACTTTTTTAAATTTTACTTTATATACATTAAATGACTTGAAAACATAAACATAAACATAAAAAATAAATACAGTGGTGCATTTTTTTTAGATTAAATTATAATTAATTTCTGACACAAATAGAAAAATAAAAAAACTTGATAAATTAATAAACATAATATTAAATATTTTAAATGCCAGTATTAATATTTAAAAATTATAAAAATAAAATAATTACTGGCTAAAAAAAAAATTAATGAAATGTTTTTTTTTTTTCATTTTTAATAAAAAAAAAAAAATATATCGACCATGGTAGCAATATGAAAAATATAATTATCAATTGAATATTTATTAATCAACATTTTGATAAATATAATTTTGACAATTGTTAATAATATTAATTAAATAAAATAATATAAATAAATACATAATTTTCTTTTTGATAAATAAAAATAAAATTTCAATTTTTTATAAATAAAAATAAAAATTTTATCTTGTTATGTTTATTAATATTATTATTAAATAATAATTAGGCTTTATAATATTATTAATTATATTTAATCTCCTCATATTTCACATACATAAATTATTTAAAAAAATAATAGCCCAATATTTATATCATCATCATAGCAGCGGCCTTTGCGATTTGCAAATTTTATATAGTCTAAAATAATATAATTATTATTAGGTAATTAGTGATAGTATCCATGACAATTGTGCGATTTGATAATTATTTCAATTTAATATTAGAAAGTGCCTATATAACTGAGTTTAAAAATAATAATAATATTTTATTTAAAAAAATTTCTTTTTAATTTTATTAATTTATTTTATATATTTAAAAAGTCAAGTTTATTATTAATTATTTTAAATTAAATAATGGTGCTTATATTTTATTTAGTATTTACTTGACTGATAAATTGATTAATAATTTTTTTTTATTTTTAATTTTAAAAAAGTGTGTTACCATGGTCAAATTTATTTAAATAATAATAAAATACAGATAAATTACAAAAGGTTGTGTGCATATGTGTCTAAATAAATAAATGCAATATAATAAATATAATCGCAGATTATTATTGATCAATAAATATATATATATATATCTTAAATATAAATAATATTAAATTCTGCGATTAGAATTGATTAACAACTTACTGTAAAATATATAGTTAAATTATTATTACAAAGTTGGGATACAGTTCAATTATGTTATAACAAAGATCAATTAAGATAAAGTGTGATTAATATATAGAAAAAATAAAAATATATATAATATATAAGTAATAATATCATTGAAAGAAAAAGTGTATTTTAATTTCTATTAATTTTTATTTAAAAAAAAAACTCAAATTAAAACGTTATTAATCTAATTGTTTTTCATTTAAAAATAAAAAAAAAAAAAAATACATATTTATAAAATTTTAATATCTAAAGAGCATTAAAAAAATTAATTGGAAATTTAAAAAATAATTTCATAAAATTAATATAATAAAAAAGTTCAAAAGAGACAAAAAATAACTACATATTTCATAAATGTGTTATAAATCATTTATCAATTATTAAGTTTATACCTAAAAAATCGTACCAAGTATAAATAAATTTAAATAAAATATTAATACATTAATAAGAAATAAATAAGTGTCCTAATATTGCTTTTTAAATTGTTTATTCAAAAGCACGCAAATTATGTATGATTGTTAAAATAATAGAATAATATATATCATCTAAAAAAAACAATAAAAAATAAAACAATAATAAATAATAATTAATATTTAAAATTAAATTTTTCAATCGTCCCATGACCGTAATGTGTTTGTGAAATTGATGATTATCGCACAAAATATATTTAAAAAAAAACAATACATAAATAAAAAAATATATAATTTATTTGTTAAAATAAAATGTCTATAATCCTCATTGACAATATGATTAAAAAAAATATATTATTGTTAGAACTTGATAAAAAAAATGCCTCGTCATTTAAATTTCCCAAAATAAAATTAAACATTTTTTGTTTTTTAATTAATTAATTGTTTATTTATTTATTATTATTTTGATTTTTAATTTTATATAATAAATTAGTTGAATTATTTTATTTTTACAGTCTTGATAATTCTCATATTTTTATTGGATTATTTTTGACAACTAAGACGTGCCTCATTAGAGTGGATTTTGTTTCCCTTTTTACTGGAAAATTGGAGTACATGTCTTGAAACGACCAAGTTTTATATATTATATACTAGTTATCTGATATATTTTCTGATATTATCGACTTACTCACCCTATATTTGCCGGTAATAACATGTCAAAAATAAAAATAATCGCCTATAAATTATCAATGAAAAATAGAAAGAAAAATTTGATATTTTTTCTTGTGCATTTTTCCTTTTTTTGATAATTAAATTTTATAAATGAAAATTATTGATTTTCGTTTTTTTTTTCTTTTAAAATTTTAAAAGATGAGTTTTTTTTTGTTTAAAAAATCAATTTTATGTTGATTTTATAAATGAAATTGTATCATGATTTTACTTGTAGATATTAAATAAAATAAATAGAGAATTTATAATTTTTTTTTTTTTACAAAATTTAATACTGCATTTAAAGGTTTTTGTTCTTTTGAAAATAGTATTTTTTAAAAAAAGAATTTGTATGGATTAAAATTTAAGCTGTTCATTTGTTGTCAATAATGAACAAGTTTTATAAATTTATTATTTGAAATATGAATTTCAAATAATAGGGATTAATTCAACTTGATTATTATGATAGTTAAAATTTTCAAATTCTATTTGTTAACTAACTAAAGTTTATTTATTATTTTATAAATTTATTTAACTTTCAAAAAGTTTAACAATATTATTTTTTTTAATATTTTCTTTATTATAAAAATTTAATTTATTATTCAATAAATTATCTACAAATATTTTTTTTTTACAAATAATAATTGTTAAATTATTTTTCTATAAAAAATATTATTCATTTCAACAGTTAACTTTTCTCATATATTTTTTTTATTAAAATCAATAATTTTTAAATTATTTGAATTAAAAAGTTTAATTAAAAATTATTTTAAAACTACTTAAGATATTTACAGATAAATTGTAATAATTTTATAGATGAAAGATTAATTTTTAAAATAGTCTATTAATTAAATGTCATATTTAAAAGTTTTAAAAAATTTTAATTACTTTTAAAAATTAATAAAAATATATTTTATAATTTTTAAATATATAAAATATAAAATTTAAAATATAATTTTAATTATTTTGTAAATATGTTTGATATTTATTTCATAATAATAATATCATTTTGGTATTTGATCAAATCAAATCAACCATCAATCATTTATTTCGTTTGGATATTCAAATGGACATTGAAGGAAATTGGCATTTGATATCATAGACATTCTCAAACTACAATACACTATTCAAATTATATATTTCATCTCAAAATTAAACTAAATTTACAAATCTTTCAATAAAAAAAAAATATAAAAAAATCAAACAAATAAATCATCCAATAAAATAAATATTCATTCAACCAACAAAAAATAAATGAAACAAAAAAAAAAAAATGTAAATAAATAAATCAAAAAAAAAAACTTTATAAAAAAACAATCATCAATCATTTTCTTTTTACAATGACATATCGTAAATTTATGTCAAATCGATTGATTATTTTTATTTTTTATAACAATACTGATGATTATTTAAAATTAACATAAAAAACTTTTGATAATTTTGTGTTGTTACATAAATATTTGTATATTTTTTTTTTGTCAATATTTAAAAATTAATATTTGGTCAATTATTAAAATTTTTTTATTATTTTTATTGGAATATTGGAATTGATTGAATTTCAAGGACACATAACAGGGCATTCTCGAGGGTAAAATACTTCATGTGAATTTGCCAAGGAAAATTGTCTACTGAATTTTCTCTCCCTCTTGTATTTTTTCCGTTTTTTTTTTTTTTTTTTTATTATTAAACATCAATGTGTCTGAATATGTATATACTCGTATCACAATTGTGTTGTATTTTTTTTTTTTTTAAGGGTAAGTTGGTTGGATCCAACATTATGATTCAGCCTGATGTTACAAAATGACATATCCATCAAATTTTTATAACTTGAAAAAAAATATGTAATATTATATATTAATAATAAATTTTTTTTTTTTATTATTATTTATATTCATATGAATCTTGAGATATATTTTTTTTTCTATCTAGTTATAAATTTTTGAGGTTTTTTTAATTTTTAGATTTAAAAAAAAATACACATGCTTGTTTGAGACTGAGAGTATCGATCTCATCTAAAACGTCTTCAAACTTTTTTTTCCATTACAAGCTTGTGAAGTTTTTTTTTATTTTCATTTCAATGAAATTCTTTTTAAAACTGTAATCTTTACTTTTTTTTCACTATTGAGGTAAACTATATTCGAAAGAATGAAATATTCATCTGGTAAATTTAGAAAAAAAAAATATCTGAAAAATAAAATCATATTTTTAAAGGTTTTTTTTTTACTTAAACCCTTTTAAGGTAAATAAAAAAAAAAAGGTTTTGTGAATAATAAGATATTATAAAAAAAATTATAATTAATTTATAATAAAGATTATTTAATGAAATTTTTAATTTAATGAAGCAGGTAGTTTTTATATTTTGAGTTTGGTTCAAAGTTGTCAGTTGTATTATAAGGAATGTTATAAAACATGTCATAATATAATTTAATTTTAATTCCATTTAATTTTACTATATATATTTACTTCTTGTTTAAACTCAAATAACTCATTTAGTGGCAACGTGTGTTAACACAGATTATTTCATACAACACTAATGCAATATGTTACATTTATAAATCAATAAAAATTTAATTTTAATATATTTTTTTATTTAATTTCATTTTGAATAAATAGTTATTACTTTTTATTTATTTATTTTTATATATGATAAATAAATAAAATGTTTGAGTAAATTAAATATAATTTTATGTGATTTAAATATTTGTAATGTTTGATTGCATATTTTGAATTTAAAAAATAAAATTAAATAAATATAAATTAAATTTAAAAGTAGAATTTATATTACTTAAATAAAAACATGTTTAACATTTTATAGGACAACTTTAATGATAAATTTGATAAATTTATTAAAGATAGAAATTTAATTAAAAAGAAAAAATTAAAATTAATGTGTAATTTATTTTAATTTGTATTATTATTTTTACATGTATTATATATTAAATTTGGTAATAAATTTTTAAATTATATTGTGAAATAAATAACACAATATTGTACTTGAATAATCATCAATAAAATACAAATTAATTAAAAGATTTTGATTAATATAGTTAATTAATTTTAACATGATGTTAAATAAATTTTACGAGTTAATAAAATTTAGCTGTTTTGAAGTATTTAAGTTTGTTGATATATATATTTTCTCTCATGTCCATCTAGCATGAAAAATAGTTGAATAAGATAAAGATAAAATTGGATTTTGGCAAATAATTGAAAAGGGTAAAATTCGTGTGGTAACATACTTGTATCAACACCACAAGTAGAGTTACTGAGTGCATGACAAACATTACTTCATATATTGTGTTATCTGAATGTTAAAATGTTAAAATTTGTTTATGTCACATTTAAAAATTAAATAATATATTAATTTTGTAAAAATTATTGTATAATTTTTAATTAATTTTAGCTTATTTTTTATATTAAAAAAATACATCAAAGAATTTATTATTTAATTTATTTTTCTTTCGAAATAAAATGATAATCTCTGAGTTTTAAAAATACAAAATAAAATAATTTATTATAAAATTTTTAAAATAACAAATAATGTATTTTTAAATGTCTTTTAATTTATTTTAAAAATAAATTTAAAAAAAAATTAGTTAACTTGAAAGTAAAAAAAAAAATAATGTAAAATATTTTATTTTATTTTATATTTTTTTAGTTATTTTTGTTCTACTTGTTGATTGAATTTAAAATATCAAAGTTTACTCAAACAACTGTTCAAACCAAAATCTGCACGATTGACTATTCAAACATTCTTATTTCTTACAAAATACATATTTCATCATATATTTTCATGATAATATTCAATAGATCCATCAGTAAATAAAATTACCTGTGAGTTACAGACACGTACTTACATATTATATATATTATTTGTCATCATATTTGTTTTTATCATTTTCAACATGATATTCAAATTTTTTTTATTATTTTTTTTTATCATTTTATATTTAAACAATTCTCTTATACACACGTGCAAGTGACACATCAAAAACTTTATTTTTACAATTGAAATTTTCTCAGTTTACTTTTTATTTTATTTTTTTTTTTACAAATAAATCATACTTATGTTGATTCAAACAAAAATATATATAAATAAAGTTATTTATTTTTATCAAATTTTGAAAAAAAAATTAAATTATTAAAAAATTCAATTAAATCATTGTAGTTATTCAATTAAATTGAAAATCAATATACGTAAATTAATCGGAAAATTTAAATTAAGATATCACAAAAGCAAATAATCAAGTAGTTTTATAGAAAATAGCTGATTGTTTTCCAATACTATATTATTTGTTATACAAAAAATAAAAAAATAAAAATAAATAAATTTAAAAATTTAAATTAAATAAATACACAAGTGATGAATTAATTTAAATAAATAATTTTTTTTTAATTTCACTGGATATAATATTGATTACTCAATATTGTGATATAAAAAAAATATGATATAATAAAATTAAAATTTTATTAAATGAAAAATACTCTGTGCAATTGGAATTTCATATAAAAATGAATTTAAATTTTTTCACAATTTGAATTATTTAAATTTATTAAAGAACATGTGTTGCAATTAAAAAAAATATATAATAATTTATTTTCAATCAATTAAATTTTCAAGTGAGTTTTTAAATACAAAATTAAATTTTTTTTTTTATTTTTAATAATTCACAAAAAGTAAAGCTGAATTTTAAAAATAAAATACTAAAAAAAATGGAAAATAAATTTTATAATATACTGCTGTTTATCACATTTAATAAATAAAATACTTTTTTTTTTTATTTTTGATTTTGAAATTAATACATCACTCAACAATATCAATAACATTTTAAAATAATTAAATATTTTCATTTTTAAATTTACCAATAAATTATTTCCGGATCATTATAAATGTTTTTGCTAATTATAAAAATATAATACATTATTTTTTATACATGGAATTTTCTTGTTGAGCTTTTTTATCACTGATTTATCAAAAAATTTAAGCTTTTTTTCAATTTATTAAATCATCTCAGTATTATTATTATTTTTTAAATTTGTTTTTAAAATTTTTATTACAATTTATTTATTTATATACATATATTTAAATTATATTAATATTTCATGAAATGCATTATCGAACTTTTCAACTGTCTCAAATAAAAATATATATTTGTACATTTTTTTTTTTTTTTTTATTAGAGTCAAATTTTGTTGCTTGTCAGGCAAATTCTGGTTGGATAAATTTATTCCACCTCAACAGGGTCAGGGCTTTTTTGTTTTACGAAAATAATAAAAAAAAAATTTCAATAAAACACATACTTTTCAAACAATTCAACATATTTTATTCCAAAAAAAAAAAAAAAATAATAATAAAACTTAAGTACGTAAACACACACACTGTCATATTACTTATTTAAATTTTATCTGTAAAATGACAGTTTTAAAGCTAAATCTTTTGCAATTTATTGATTTCTTTTTTATATAAAAATCAATTATTTATTTTTATTTTTTATAGTATGTTTTTTTTAAAAAAAAATTTCCATGTAATAATAAATTTTATTTGCTATTTTTTTCGACAATTTAAATTGCTTAAATTCATGATCATATGAACACAGTGAAATAACATTGAAAACATAATATTTTAGGGTGAATCTGGATAAAAAAGTACAGCTAAAAGTTTGGAGCCATCTGAATTCCGGTGCCATGAAGTCTAGCCAAATAAAAATGCTACCAAAGTTATAAAAATTTACTTTTTATATAATTTTTTTTTATTTCAACCCTCAATGATAGTTCAACAAACCTATGACATTTTTTTTCACAGAAAATACATTTAATTTATCATATTTTTCTATTGTTTTTTGTGTAAATAAATAAATAATTTTGTAACTTTTTTGATTTTAAAAAATTTAAATTTTTATAATATATAATAAAATAAAATTTTTTTTAAAGCTTAAAGCTTTATATAAAGTTGTAAAATTTATGTTATATAAAAATATTTTTAAATAAAAGAATTATTCAGGTGTAAAAAAAAAAAAAAAAAAAAAATTCATTAAAAAATTTAACGATTTTATAAAATTCTTTGAATTATTTTCGATTGATCAGTTGACTGTATTTTATTGTCACCAGTGTCAATAGTGAGGCTTTAATATTAGTCTCAAAATAATTTAAATTCTCAGCAATTTTATAAGATAAAAAAAAAATATAAAATATAAAAAAGACAAAAAAAAAAGTTATATACTTTAGTTACAATTCAAAACACGTTTCACGAGAAGAAATAAAAATTAAATTACAAAAAACTTGACTTGAAAAATAATTATTTTGTACAGTAGTTTTACACAATAAATATTATTCAAAAATTTACTTAAAAATTTTTTATTTATCAATATATAAATATAAATTAAAATATAAAAATATACATTTTATTTTAAATTTAAATAAAAATAAATTATTATTTATTTTCAATTAAATTGATATAAAAAAATATTAAATTTTTCAATAATAATAATAAAAAAATTAAAATATTTAAAAGCTTTTTAGTGATTTAAAATTTTTCAAGAAACATCGTTCGTCACGTCGTGAAAAAAAAAAAGCTACATTTGTCAAAGTCAACATAAAATTGTGTTAAATAAATTTATTATTTTCAATTATATTTTATCAATTTATATATAATAATAATTTTTATAAATCAACATATACATGTTAATGTATACAAATGATACCTGTCAAATTTATTAGTCTCTATATAAAGACACTCGAGCTTTTCAACCCTCAAGGGAAAGCAAAAAAAGATTTACCAGAATGATCATAAACCAAATGAAATTGATACAATGTTATTTTTTATATTTTTATATTTTATTATGTCAAGTGAAAATAAAAGTATACCCTCAAAGAAAAACTGATTCATTTAGATAATCAGTTTATTTTATTTTTTATAAAACTTTTGTTTTATAAAAAAAGCTCAAAAAATTGAGCTTTTTTATCAAATTTCAATTTAATATATCATTAAAATTGTTTTATTTTACACTACTCAACTGATTAAATTTTTTTTATCAAAGACTTTGTTTGATTTAAAATAAAAGTCATGATCTTTGTGTTTAATTTTATCAAAAGAAAATAATTTTTCATCATGAAATTATCTTCAAATTACAATTATTATTATTATTATTTTTTATTAAAAATTTATTTAATTAAAATTTTATAAAAAAACAATTGATTAACAATAGATCAAAGAGTTTATTGTTTATTTATTTAATTTTTTTTTTTATAAAGAAAAAGTGATAATCTTTGGATTTTGAAATCATCAAACGGAAGTGATTTTTATAATCTGGCTTTCGGCCAGTTTAGGCATGAGTCTTTATCTGTTGAAATATCATTGGAAAAAAAAAATAAATAAATAAATAAATAAATAAATAAATAAATAAAAAGAGACGAGTAATGGAATAGAGGTTGATATGAAAAGCTCTCTTACGCAGATTATTGCTTTGCCGCAGGACTCACATCAGTTGTTTGCTTGTCTGTCAAAGGATCAATTGTATATATATAATCTATCGAACAGTCATATCATCACTCTCTTCTACTCTATCCTTTTCATTTTTTTTTTTTGATTTTTCTATATTTTTTTTTATCTATACTCTCGCATTGAATTGAACTTGACGCAATCATTTTCATGAAACCAAAGAAGCATTCTACGCTTACTATTTTTCACCCTCAATTTTTTTTTTTTCTCAAAATAAAAATAAAATTATTTTTATCTTACTTTTGACTTGATTGTCCCCAACTTAAACCCTCAAACAACAGCCCCCAGATTTATCCCTCGATTACACAAATAATCACAATAAAAATAAAAAAAAAAAAATAATTTAAAAAATTTTAATTTTTAATTTTTATAAAAAAATAAATATATTAATAAATCAAAATTTATTATATTATTTTAAAAATTATAATAATATTTATAAATATATTATTATTATTTTTAAATTATAAATTTATAGTTGTTAAATTGGGATACTGATTTTTTTTTAAAAAAAAGAAGAAAAAATTACGGAGAAATGTAAGAGAAAAAGAGGATAATTTTCCAAGGGTCATTGGGGAAAATTGTCCTGCGCAGAAATGATATTTTCAAGTAAAATAAAAAAAGCTCAACTGAGTGTTGTGCGAAGGCGCGAATCAGGGGGTCGGTAGCCGTCGTCGTCGTCGGCAATCCGCACCCAGTGGTAAAAATATTTTTAGTTGTATACGATCACCCACGCACGTAGTACGCACACGGTTGCTCCACGTGTGCACATTATTTTATTTATTAAAAAAAAAAAAAAAAAATTACATTTTTTTTTGAATTTATTTAATTTTTATAATTAATTTTTATTTAGCTTATTTATTTTTAATTTTTATCAGCAATAAATTTTGTAATTTTATTTTATAAATTTTATTTTATTTATTTTTTAAAAACAATTATAATGATATAATTAATTAGCAAATTAATTTGATTTTAATTATTTAAATTTATTTTTTTAATTGGTGATAAATATTGAATTTTTTTTATGGCTATTATGGTCAAATTTAAAATGAAAAATTTTCATAATTGGTTGGTGACAACTTGTTTGGAAAATTGCAGATTAACTGGAGTCAACTGAAATAAAATTTATCATTAATTATTTGTAAGTATTAATTATTAAAATTTTTTTTTTTTATTTGTCAATGATTAATTGATGGATTTTTTTGTAATATTTTTTGGTGTTAATTAATTATGAAAAATTAATTTTGATATGGTATATTTTTTGTGTTGAATATATTGTTATTTTAATATTTTGTCAGAAAAAATATTCAACGTAATAATTACTTGGGGTAGAAGTACTCTCGTCGTTAAATAAAAAAAGACAAAATTACTAAAACTAAAGACACAAATGAGTCTTAAGACTAATGAAAATTACTAAAAACTTATTAACACAGTGCAGGTTTATATTTTATCTCAAATTTTCATGTTCATAATAAAGTCGTTGATAATATTTTAAAAAAATAATAATAACTTTTATTTAAATTATAATTAAAGTGTCTATCTGATGCATTTTATTTTTCATTTTTTTTTTATCAATTTTAAACCTTGGAAAATTGAAAAAAAAAGAATATAAAGATCATATTTTCATTTGAAATAAAATTTTTTTAATTTTAAAATTAAAATTATATTTTTTAATAAATTTGAGTATTTTTAAAATTATGATTAATTGTAAAAAAAAAATTTAATAGTTTTTAGAATTTTTTATAAAATTTTAATTTATTAAAATTTTAAAAAATTTCTGGTTATTTTTAAAAGAAAAATAATTTATTTATTTAACAAATAAAAATATAAATAAATCAATAAAAAAATATTGAATTTACAATTTTACATGGTTTTGAATTTTGAAATGATTTAAAGCTATTCAATTTTTTTATTTTTTATTTTTGTTATCAAAACTGTCAAAAAGTCTTTGTTTTTTTTTTTTATATTTTCAATATTTTTTTTTCAATTTTAATTTATTTTTTTCATGTACCTGTCATTTTCTGATATTTCATTTGATTTATTTTATTTTTTTTATTTTTCATTCAATCAGATAATAATAATTATACTCATTGTAAATTATTTATTGATATATCTTAAATAAATTTTAATTAACTCTGTCAGTATCAAATTTTTTAAATTAAATATTTTGTTGAGCTTTTAACAGTAAATTAATGATAACCACTAAGTGTCTACTCAACGTAAATGTAATTTTCTAAAATATATATTTTTTTATATCAATAACAAAAAAATATAATATAAAAATAAATTTTTCAAGTTATCTAACTACAAAATTACATAACTCTGCTCACAAAAAAAACTACATTCTTTACATAAATTTACAAAATAAATAAAAAAAAATATCAAAATAAAAATGTCATAATGTTACAGCCATTGATCCAAAGATTCAAAATAATAATAATAAAAATAAAAAATGATATTTATATAAATCTAGATGTAATAAAATCATTTTGTCTTTTTCCAATATTTTTTTCATATAAAAAAATAATAATTGCATTGAATAGAAATGTTAGATAAGCCAAGTTGATCTTTCTTTTTGAATTTTTTTTTTCATAAATTTGATGATTGACAAAAAGCATAAAGAATCTTTGAATTGTATGAATATATTAATATATTTTATACACATATTTTTATATTATAAAATACTTATCATTTTATATACTTTTTATTTATGATTTATACTCAAATATTGATGACATTTTCGTGTTTCTAAAACACTAATTAGCAGTTTGTTTTAATTGTTTATTTTGCTTAGAGCAAATCGTAATTATTGAATAGATATTTTCATGTTTGATATATATATTTGTAATATATTCAAACAAATCTAATATTTTTCATATATTTATTTATTAAATGACATAAATAGTAGTCAATTTAATCAATCAGTTTGATAGTTATGTTTGCTAATTTATTCAATTAATTTTACCAAAAAAATAATTAAATTTATTTATTTTTTATTTGTAAATATTAAATTTAATAAACAAAAAAAAATAATTTAATTATTTAAAAGTTTAAATTTAATTTATAAAAAAAAATTATTACAAAAAAAAAAAAAAAAAAAAAAGTTGAAGCAAGTAGTAAAGTTTAAATATAGTCAGCCACAATTCAACTGTCTAAAAAATTATTTATAAAAAAAAATTTCAAAAAAAAATTTAGTAAAAATATCAAGGTTTCTTTATCTTTTAATCATTATTATTATATCAATGAATTATTTTTTTATATAATACATTTTTTTTATGTAGATAAATTGAAATATTATTTATGCTAAAAAAAAAATTGTCATTTTGATCACTTTTATGTGTCCAATTGCCATGATAAATTGCTTTTATTCGACAAACGAGATTTTAAATTTTAAATAATATATATAAAATTAATCATTGAAATAATATATTTTTTATAAATTTATTAAACATTTAAAAATAATAATAATAAAATTATTATTAATTATTTTTAGTTGTGCAAAATGTCAAGACTGGAAGATAAAATTATTGACCACACTTCTGAAAAAAGGTAATATTAATAATTAAAATTAAATTATACAATAATTTATTTGCATGATTATTATTATTATATTTAATTAATATGATAATGAGTTTTTAATATCAAAAGTAATAAGTGAAAATGTAATTTATAAAATCATTAATATATAAAAATAAAAAAAATAAAAATATCTCATGTTTATTGAATAAAACCAAGAGGTAAATATTCAAGTATTTTAATTTACTATGAATTCACTTGGTTTCATTTAATTACCTCGACCTTTGGGGGTTATTATTTTATGTACATGGTAATATCTATGACTTTTATCAAGGGTACTTTTTTTTTACCATCATCAAATATTCAAACAAAATAGCCCATGTACAAATTAATTTACAAAATAGTTGCTGAGGATAAAACTCAATAAAAATTTATATATTTATTTTATTTATTTATTTACATGATTTTATATAAAAATAATAAATTGACCTATTTTTATTATCAATATAAATTTTATTTTAAATTTAAATAAATAATATTGTTTTATTTATTTTATAAAATTTTTTTTATATATGAGATAATTTATTTTAAATTTTATATTGATTTTATTTAAAAATTAATTAATTTATCAGAAAATTTATTATTATAATTTAAAAAAAAAATTAATTAATTTAACAATAAATTCATTATTATAATTTTTTTAAAAATATACTTGTTTAAAATATAAAATAAAAATATTTTTATTAAATTAATTTTTAAATATAATTAAATTTTAATAATCTTTTAATCGATTGAATAATAAAAAAAATTAATTTATTTAATAAAAAAGTTTTATTATTAATTTTATTTTATAATTTTATACAAACTATTTTATAAAATAATTATATTAAAAAAAAAGTTGTTATAAAATTTTTTAAATATACTGTTTAATTATCTTAAAGAATGCAGATTAAAATATCAAAAAAAAAAAAAAAAAAAAAAAAAAATAGTTTTTAATCTCAAGAAAAATAAAAATTAAATTAAATTAATTTTTTAATATTTATAAAATAAAATATTTAATTTTATTTATATTCAGACAAAGCAGGACAAATAGTGTGGTACTTCCTGAATGTGGTTCTTTTTTCCCAGTGGGTGGAAATCACCAACAACCACCACTTCCAAGACGTCATTCTGAAACCCCAACAGTGAGTATTGGGTCAATAAAAATTTCAATATAAACCACTTTAAATATATATTTTATCTAATACACATTTCAAGACCAAATGCATTTTGATTTTATTTTTCAATAATACATCTTCATGACAATTTATATAAAAACTCTTTCATAAAAAATATATATCATATATTAAATTGTAATTTAATATTTTTTTTTTCATCAATAAATTCAATGTCATTTTGAATTATAATATAAATTTATCAATTTTATTTTTATTATTTATTTAAATATGTTTTTTAAATTATCATTTATCAATTATTAAAATACAAATTACAATTAAATATTTTTTCTGTAATTTTTTAAATTTAACAGTATAGAAATAATTCAGTGTATATCTATTATTTTTTTTATGTAATAAAAAAAGTAATAACAATTATTTATTATTATTATTTTCTTTTAGTAAAATTTTTTATTGTTTATAATATTTTTAATAGTAACGATAGCATGTTTCGTTGGAGATTCAACGAGCTTGAATTTAGTCAAAAGAACCGAGGTGGAAGATAAATTAAAATAGTAATAATAATTTATTTTTTTTTTACCTCACTATATATATTATATAAAAGAGGAAAAAAAAAATGTTAAATAACAAAAAAAAGTAAAAAAAAATAAATAACATACACAGGGCTAGAAAAAAAAGAGATAAAAAAAAAAAAGCTAAAGCTCGGGTAGAGCTTTATCCCAGAAACACCTATTTTTTGCAACAAACGACTCACATAAACGTAAATACACACAATATTATATATATATTACATAAATGTATATTATACACAAACACTTTTACAATTGCATAAGGAACCAGTGACACCAACACATATTCCAAGGTCAAACACGAGCCTCATGCACAATATGAATTTAAGCTCTCTGAACTCATTGGACTCGTTGAATTAAAAATAAAATAAAATAAAATAAAATTTTAGTATCACGATCATTGACATGCTTTTGATAACAATCATATTAAAATATCAATTTCACAATAATTATTTCTAGCAATAATTAAAATTTCGATTTTTGTATTTCGAAAATTTATTTATTTGTTTTAATTTATTTATTTTTTTTTGTAAAATATATAAATTAGGTTCGTCGTATTCCACCACCAATACCAGCAAGAATAAATAATGAACCACCAATATTTTTAAAAAATTCACAAAAATGTGATGTTGATGATAAAATTAATATTAATGAAGAAAAAACTTGGCAATGTACATCAAATACATCAACAACAACAACAACAACATCAAATAAAAATAAAATTGATAAATATGCTGATAAAAATTATAATATTAATAAATTTAAAAAAAATGCTGATTTTTCAACAAGTAAATTTGATGATGATGATGTTATTGATGTAGAAAATTTTAAGTGTAATCAAGAAGTACACTTGGAATCAAGTTTTAATGAATTACAAAAAGCTGCACGTGATCTTGAAAAACGACTACTTCATGATAATATTAATAATGATACTGAAATAATCAATAATAAAAATATAAATTCAATAAATTTAAGGTAATTATATATATTTATATTTTAATTTTTATATTTAATAATTTGGCACGTATTATACATGTGGAACAAAATTTTATTTAACAATTGACCCTTTTACCTCAAATACAAACTCAAACCCTCACAAGTTGTTCATTTTATATTATATGAGAAAATTACTAGACACATAAATTATTTGTAAAACTTAGCAGATGTTGGCTAAAACTTTTGTTTATTATTTTTATTTTTAAACTATTTTAAATTATTAAATTTATACTTAAAAATAATTATTTTTTAAACAAAAAAAAAAAAATAAATAAATAAATAAAATAATAATAAATTTATTAATAATAATTTTAGACAACAATGTACAAAATTTGAAACACAAATTGATGATCAAATTGATATTGATAAAAAAAAAAAATTTGAAGCATTACAAGAAGCATCAAAAAATTTAGAAAAACGTTTACAATGTGAACAACAAAATTTACAACAACAACCAAAAACAAAATATAATATTGAAATTGATAGAGCTAAAAATATGATGCAAAATAATTTACGTAAAGAACGTTGTATTGAAAGATTAGAAAAATTACCAAAAGCAACACAAACAAATTTACCACCACCATTGAGTGCAATAATATGTCAAACAACTGTAACTAAACCAGCAAGTGTTAGACAAGATAGTAATGTATCATCAGACAGTTATAGCCAAACAAGTTCACCAAGTTATACAAGTAAAACAATGGAAGCACCATTATTACCTCACAAACACATCAATAGTAAATTACCAGGTAAACAACAATAAAATTTTATTTATTTCAATTTAATAAATTTATGTATTTATATTCATTAATTTTATTCTTATTTCAAGGCAGAGCAATGGTACCAGATATGGAAAATCCACCTGGCAGTCCAATCACAAAATCAATAAGTACACCAGCAAGTTTGCAAACAATTGTCAGATTTCATAGTGGTAGTAATATGTCATTACATCACAGGGTAAATTTAATCAACTATTATTTAATTTATTTCTAATAATTTAAATACAAAAAGAAAACAAAAACAAATTATTATTGAAAATATTAAATATAATATTGTATTTTTATTATTTGATTGTTCAAGATCATCAGAGATATCAGAAGACCAAGTAGCCATTATGTTACCAGAGGAAGAATACAATTTAGATTTGCTCAAATTCTTGTAAATGCAATTGCATTACTTGCAATAACTGGTGGATTTCTTGCTTATTATAAATGTAAGTATTTTATTTATTATTGTTTTTGTTTGATAACTTAAAAGTTTTTAACTCAATTGTTTCTGTTGGTTGGTCTCTGTCTCGAATAAACAAATTGCAAATATAAATTAAATAAATATACTAAAAGAATCAGTAGTAGTTATTTTTGAATAAAATTTATAGCTGTAAAAATACAAGTTGTAATATTTAATTGAATATTTAAATTAATTTTTTCATAAGAATTTTTATATTTTTTTTTTGAAGAAATAATGGATTTTTTTTTTATCATAATTCCATTTTGTTGTCAAGATGTTGAGAGAAATTCTTCTGGCATAATTATTATGTTTTTTATTTGTAAAAATGTATATGAATTTCTTTTTTTTTTGTTATTTGTTTGAAGCTTATCCACAGAGTGTTGTTAAATATGAAAATAAAACAATGGAACAATCGGAAGTAATTTTGAAACAATCAAAAGTATCAGTGACAATTGGAGAACAAAATAATCCATCACCAGGACTTTGTTTACCTGTTATTGTAAATTTTTGTCTCAATCACAAAGTAAGTTTATATTTTTACTATTTTTTTTTTTTATATTTTTAAATAAATTTTGATTTTTTAGTAATAAAAATTTACAGAAAAAAATTGACTAAAAAATTAAGTAGAAAAGTTTTAATTTAGTCAGACATATTTAATTTTTTATTATAATTATTTATATTTATAAAAAGATTTTAGGTAAAATTTAAAATACAATATTATTTTTATTTTATAAAAAAAATAATTAAATATTATATTAAACAAGTAGAAAAGTTTAAATATAGTCAGCCGTAATTCAACTTTATATATTTTTTTTTAATAAATGTTATATCTATTTAGATAAAAAAAAATTTTAAAAACAAATTTAGTCGAAATGACGAGAGCTCTTTATTCTTTTATTATTAATTTTTTTTTTTTTTTTTTTTTAACTATTATTAGAGTGTCCAGAGTTAAGTCTAGTGAAATTACTTGTCAAAAAGTTTGTTGAAAATATGAAAACGAGGTCAAAACATTGCGTTGAAATTGAGGAATGCAATTCACGTTTATTTATTTTTTTATATTTTATTTTAAAAACATATATTCTTTTAAGTATGTGATTTAAAAAATTCATAGCAGCAATGTTTATTTTATTCGTGACTCGACAGATTAATACAACATAAAAATACAAAAATAAATAATTTTTATAAAATTGTTGGGTATAACATTGACTTATCAAAAATAATTTCTGTGTAAATTTATTTAATTTTTTATTAATCATTTAATAAACTTCTCTAATTTATAAAATTGAATTTTTTTTATCTCTTTAAATACTTGAGATATTAACTTTTAATTTGTATATTTTTTTTAATGACTTGATATCATGGGCGGGTTTTGTGGACATATAATTTCTTACATATAATTTGTAATTAAAAGAGTTATTAATTTTTAGTGGTATAAAAATATTTTAATTGAAAATGCTTTTAATAATTGAAAAAATCTCTAAAATAATTATCCAGTGAGTTTCAAGAATTTATTTTGATTTTTACTAATTTTTTTTTATTATTTTTACAATTTCAAAATGACCATGAAAACGTCTGGCTTTTGCATGGCCATTTCGATTATTGAATAAATATTTCTAAGCAACCTATTAATGATATTATGCTTTTATAATTTAAAAAACACCCTGAAATAATTATCCTGTGATTTTCAAGAATTTATTTTGATTTTTACTAATTTTTTTTTATTATTTTTACAATTTTGAAATGAGTTTGAGAAAGTCGGACTTTTGCAAACTCATTCGGTTCCAAAAAAAATATTTCCAAGCAAATATTTCATGATATTTCGATTCTATAATTAAAAAATACGTAATCAAAACAATTGTAAAGGTTGGAAAAATTAAATTTCAATTATTTTTATTTTTTTCAGAATTTTATATTTTTTTGGGACATCACTCAAGAAAGTCGAGTATTTTCAATGTGTTGTCCTGTTGTTTTAAAAAAATATTTCTAATCAACCTAATAATGATATTATACTTCTATTATTCAAAAAACCCCCTTAAATAATTATCCTGCAAGTTTCAAACTTTTTTTTTTATTTTTACTAATTTTTTTTTATTATTTTTATAATTTCGAAATGACCATGAGAACGTCTGGCTTTTGCGTGGCCATTTCGTTTATTGAATAAATATTTCTAAGCAACCTATTAATGATATTATGCTTCTAATATTTAAAAAACACCCTAAAATAATTGTCCTGTGAGTTTCAAGTGATTACCTCAATTATTTATATTTTTTTTGAATTTTTTTACAATTTCGAAATGAGTTTGAGAAAGTCTGACTTTTGCAAACTCATACGGTTTTTTACAAAAAATATTTCTAAGCAACCTATTAATGGAATTATGCTTCTGTAATTTAAAAAACACCTTTAAAAAATTCAATATATATTTCAAATTTAAATAAATTACAACTTATTATCAATATTTATCAATAATTTTATCAATTTATTTAAACTTTGAATAACTATTTTCATGTCATGAATATTTTTCTATAATTTATTCAAATTTTTTTAAAACATACTTAATTTTAACTTTATAAAAATGTTATTATGTGGTAAAATGTACATTGAATTAACAGATGACATTAATATTAAATTTAGTACGTGGTCATTCCAAGTTTCATGCACTAATGATCACATTTATTGAGCTGAGCACAGCTCAATTCCAGCTGATGCATACGTGCTTATTCAAATCCTCTTCTGAATCCTCGTGATAATTGAGACTAAAATCTACTGATCATTATGTCTCTATTGTATTCTCTTTTCGACTAAAAAAAAAATTATTAAAACTATAATAAACTATTCATCAAAATTTAAAATTTTTATCATTTTAAAAATGAAAAATTTAACAATTTTTTTCAATTAACTTTTAGGTACCATATAATTTCACTGTATTTCCAAATTACATGGGTAATTTTAATCAACGTGATGCACAACATGAATTGGAAAATTATGAAGCTGTTGTTGATGTACGTTGTTATGAATTGGCAGCATTATTTTTGTGTAATGTTTTTGTACCAAAATGTGGATCAAAAGGACAAGTTGTAAGACCTTGTAGAAGTCTTTGTTATGGTAATTTTATATTTTAATTATTAACTTTTTTTTTTAATATTTAAAAAAATATATATTTATATTAATTATTAATATCAGAAATGACAAGAAGATGTGGATTTTTTTTAAATGTATTTGGATTGAGACTACCAGATTATCTTGCTTGTGAATTTTTTCCTGAAAATCCAGACTCAGATCTTTGTGTTGGACATCATGAAGTTATTGAAGCTGCTAAAAGAGCTGAAAAACCTGGTAAGATTAAATAAATTTACCAATTTTTGATTGATTTATTTAGGTAAACATTTGGGAAAAAAAAAAAAAAAAAAAAAAAACTAATAATGATGTAATTACTTTTCTGTCTTTATCAAATCACCAAATCAAACAAAATTGGAAAAACCAAGATTTAATATACCCCTTGAATTGTTTGATTAAAAAATAATAAATCATTATTATATTTTTATGAAAAAAAAAAACAAGAAAATAAAAAAATATTAATAGCTGTATAACAAATTTAATAAAATTGATTAAATTTCTTTTTTCTATATTCAAAAAATTTGTTATTTCAACATAAAATTATAAATAATTTATCATTTTATAATTAAAGTTTAAACTCCCATTTAATTATCAAAAACTTTATGAATATATTTTTTAATTTTATCGATTGTCGTATATATTTGTTTTCAATTGTTTCTTTTGTTCTGTTAGAAGTAACTTGTACAATATGCATCTTTTGATTCTCATAATTTCTAAATTTTCATTGTTCAAAAATATCTTAAATTTAATATCTAAAAACTAATGCATAATTATTATCCATTCAAGTAATTCTATTTAAACAAATAAAAACGTCAGTATAAATCAACATTATTCTACAAAATAATTTAATAAACTATTATACAAAATAAATAAATAATTTTATTAAACAATTTACTATAAAATTATGCAAATTAATTTATTTAAAAAAAAATATAAATTGTTTTAAATTATTTAATTTTATATATAATTAATCTCAAGTTAAATCTATTGGATCATGTCCAACTTTTGTTCCCAACTACTTGTCTAAAGATTTTACTTAATCAAAGTAAATAGAAAGTCCACTTTATGTTTGCTATTTCATTATGATAACGTCATTCAGCTTCCACTTGCAGCTAATATTATCAATTGATTAAAAATACTTCAAATACAACAAAAAAAAAAGAATATTTTTTATCAATTTTATTGATTATTTAAAAATAATATATTCAATTGTCATTTAAATTTATTTAAAAATTTAATATAATATCTTTTTTTTTATAAATAATAAATTTTTAATATTAAAATTTAATTTAAATTTTTTTATAATAATTTTATATTATTTTTTTTTTTAATAACAATATAGTCATCTCTTGAATAATATTTTGGGAAAGTTTTAGAAAGCTCTTGAGTTTTGGATTATTGATTAACGTGAAAGTACAGTGAGAATTTAATTTAACTTAGTTTCATATAGATATATACACATTAATACCATCAGCAATAGATCAGACGACCTAGACATCTGTCATCTTATTTATACAAAAAATAAAATAAAAAAAATCTTTATGTAACACAAATCAGCCTTGAAAATAATAATAAAAAAAAATCTAGCTAATCCAATATCCTCCAATGACAAAAGAAATATTGATGTGAAAAAAATATTTAAAAAAGAAAAATGTAATTCTGAATTTTGTTGATTTTTTTTTGATTTTTTTTTTTATACCCCTATTGTCGATATGATTCAATTGAAAATTCAACTCAACTGAACACAATATGATATTCTCTATCACCATTACAACCCAATAAATTTATTGATTAAAAAAATAAAATAAAATAAAAATATATTTATTAATACACGTGTAAATTTAATATTATAAATTTTAATTTGACAGTTTGCACGAGTGGTTTTCAATGTGATGTTACAAGATGTATTCCAGTTGATTGGAAATGTGATGGTCATGTTGATTGTGCTGATCAAACTGATGAAACTGATTGTGGTGATTGTGCATTATTTGAAAAAAAAAATTATAATAAAAGTAAAAAAATTGGTATTAAAGATATTTCAACAAAATCATCAACATTACATTGTGGTGAAAGAAGATGTATGTCATCTGTTCATGTTTGTAATGGTGTTATGGATTGTCCATGGGGTCAAGATGAACGTAATTGTTGTAAGTTTTATTTATTTTAATTGTATTATTATTTATAAATATATTTAATAATTATTTTTTTTTATAATTATTATCAGTAAGATTGAGTGAAAGTAATGGTGATATTGGCAGAGGACGTTTACAAGTTTATCATGCTGAAAATAGTACATTTATACCAGCTTGTATATCACATTGGGAATCAACATCAGCACAAGCAATTTGTAGTCTTCTTGGTTATGCGTAAGTTTAAATAATTTTTTTTACATAAATTATCAATATTTAAAATTAACTTATCAGCAGTTTTATTATTATTATGTCAAAAAAAATATATATCAAAAAAAAAATGAAAAAATTCTTTGAAATATCTGACGTTTGAATTGAGTAGCAGCTCATGACCCCAGAACGATATGTTCAATAATACGATTTATATCTTTTCAAGCATGTTATGATAGGCAAGTAAAGAGGATACTTTTTGATACATATATATATTTATATATTTATATGTACCTTGTAGCAATATCACGCTGAATAAACTCAAATCTAAAATCTTTAGACTTTGCTCATTCAACAAAATTTCATTTATTTTTTTTAAAAATAATTTTACAATTTTCAATGAAATAAATTTATTATTATTATTTATAGAATTGCTAATAGCTCATCATTATCAATGAAAAATAAAAATATAACAATTCGTGAACATAAAATTGATACATTACAAGAATGGAGACTTGCACAAAAAAGTAGTGGTAATCTTTTAAAAGAATTACAAGCATGTACTGATCAAAATGATTATCCAACTGTTGAATTATCATGTTCAGAATTTGGTAAGTTTAATTGATAAAATTATGATTGAATTATATTTAATTAATAATAATTAATTTATATAAATTTATTTGATTAAAGCATGTGGACGTAGACGTTATTATTATGGTAATTCAAAAATTCAATCACGAATAGTTGGAGGAACAGAATCGGTACCTGGTGATTGGCCATTTTTAGCAGCATTACTTGGTGGTCCAATGGAAGTATTTTATTGTGCTGGTGTATTAATATCAGATCAATGGATATTAACAGCATCACATTGTGTTGGAAAGTATGTATTATTAATTTTAATTAAATTTATATATTTTAAAATATAGAAATTAAATATAATTATTTAGTTTTAGTCATACTGATTTATCTGATTGGACAATACAATTGGGTATAACACGTAGACATTCACATACATATCTTGGTGAAAAAAGAAAAGTTAAAAGAGTTGTACCACATCCACATTATAATATGGGTTCAGCACATGATAATGATGTTGCATTATTTCAACTTGAAAAACCAGTTAATTTTCATGAACATCTTAGACCAGTTTGTTTACCAAAATATGATACTGAAATTTTACCTGGTACTTTTTGTACTGTTATTGGATGGGGAAAAAAAGAAGATACTGATTGTAAGTTATATTTGAAAATTGACAATTAATTTTTATATGATAATTAAAATGTATTTGATTTTATTACAGCATCACAATATGAACCAGCAGTTAATGAAGTTAAAGTGCCAGTTTTAGAAAGAGATCTTTGTAATGCTTGGCTTGAACACAAAGAGCTCAATGTTACTGATGGAATGATATGTGCTGGATATTCTGAAGGAAAAAAAGATGCATGTCAGGTAAAAAATTAATTAATTAATTAATTAATTAACAAAATAATATATATAAATTATTATCAACAGGGTGATTCAGGTGGACCATTATTATGTCAAGATGAAAAAGATAAAGAACGTTGGTTTGTTGGTGGTATTGTTAGTTGGGGTATTAAATGTGCACATCCAAGATTACCAGGTGTTTATGCATATGTCCCAAAATATGTACCTTGGATACGTGCAGAAATGGCTAAATATGATAAACATGAAAATGGATAACACAAACGTGTTAATAAAAGAATTGGTAAAAAAAAAATTTACTCAAAAGAAGGTAAGAATGTTAATTATAATTGGAAAAATAAAATAAATAATTCCAAAAATTTATAATTTAATTAATTACATATTATATATTATAAAAATTCAATGAAAAAAATTAAAAATTTATAAAATTTTATTTTGAAAATATTACCACCATTGTGGAAATAATATTGACAATTTATTTTATTTTATTTTTTTTTTCATAATTATTGACAATAAATCAATAAATAAAAAAGTGATAATTAATTAAAAATAAATTTTCTATAAATAATATTCAAATTAAAATTTTAATAATTTTTTATTTATTTATTTTTTTTTAAATTAAAAATTATATATTAGTCTAATTGCAAAATAATAATTAATTGCAATATGTCAATGAAATACTTTGAAACATAGTAGATTTAAAAATATAAAAAAAAAAAACATTTTAGAATAATTTTTAGGCTGTCAGTAAATAATATACCCTTCCATTTTAAAATAAATAAATATTTCAAAATAAATAAAATAGTAAAGTTCAGATAAACGAAATACGAAATACAGCCATGACTTTATTTTCTATGAATTTGAATATCAAAAAAAAAATACTTTTTAGTACAATGAATTTAAAAAAAAATAAATAACATAAATTTTCGCATAAAATGCGTTATATATTATACAAAAACAAAAAAAAAATAAAATAAAAAAAATAAAAAAAAAATACATTTTATATAGGTCAATAATGACAAAGTCACAGTGACCAAAAAAAAAAGAAGAAAAAATCATTTTTTTTTCAGTCAAAATGGTTCACAATGTTGACAATAAATATACAGTTGATAAAATATTATATAAAAATATTAACAGAGATAATGACTTTTGGATTGCAAAACTTTTGAATAAATAAAAAATTTTTTAAATCATTTTGACTGTATACTTCCTGTTCTAGATAATCATACGATAATAATAGCATATGATGCATTAGATTATAAAAAAATATAATGTCTACAATAAATATTAAATACATGTCAGTGTGAGATTGAATAATTGTTGATTAAATGAAAAAATAAAATAACAATTTGTGTGTATATGTAGCTGTGAGATCTATAAATGAATGTGTTGTAAAAATAATTATATAAAGTGATAAAAAAATTAATTAATTAACAAGTTAACAAGGCAATTATAAACTTCAAATAAATAATTTTATTTATTATTTCAATTTAACAATTAAATTTACTAAAAATATAATTTGTATTCTTTTTTTTTTTTGCCTTGATTTAACTTGTTGAAATATTAATTAATTAATAGATATATAATTAAAATAGCTATGACAATATTAATAGTATTAATTAGATTTAATGTTGACTGAATTCTAGGGGATATGGTAGTTTATTGCACCAGCACTTTTTTGATTCGCACACTCTAATAATAATAATTTTTTTTAATTAAAAAAATATATATATACTTGTATGGCTAAAAAAAAATCATAATTTTTAATAACAAAATAATGAAAAAGATTTAATGATATTTTTTAAAATGGTATTGTTGGTAAAATACAAATTTTTTCTATTAAATTATACTTTTATAAATAATTTTTTTATTGATAATTAAAATTTTTTATTTTATTTGTCAATTTATTGAAAAATTTATTTAATTTTTTGTTTTTTAATTTGCGAAATGACAATAAGTGTTTTCCTTAGTATCCAGACAACAATTAGTTGTAATATTGAAGGAATTCGTAATAATAACCGACAATACTGTGTGAACAGACAATAAATAATTTTAAGAAAAAATGTTCCATCATGGACAATAAATTAATTATAAGAAAATTAAATATAAATGTAAAATTTAGAATTAATTATAAAAATTAATATATTTATTGCAAGATTCGGCCTATTACAGCTGAGTAAATTATAAAGATATTAATTTGATACAGATTAATATTAATTTGTATCAAAAATATCTGTATAAAATAAATAAATAAAAAAAAAACAAAAATAAAATTAGAATAATATAAATATAAATTAGATAAATTTACAATTATTTATGAAAATTATATTCAAGTTTTTTAATGTTTAAAAAAAAAAAATACAGATGATTTATAATTGTTTTATTTTGTTTTTTTTTTTTTTATATAAAAGTGATACAATGGAAATAAATAATAATAGAAAATTTAAAACAAAAAAAAACATAGTCAATTAGGATTTAAAGAGGGATATTATATACATAAAAATTAGTAAAGATGTTTGACAATATCTTTGTTGATTTATATTTTATAAGAAAAAAATAGTAAATTTTATTATAAAAATATAATAGAAAATTTCAAAATTATTTAATGAAATTTAAACAAAAAAAATAGTATTAATTAAAAAGCTTTATTTTAAATTTATTAATTTTAATTGATTTATAAATTTAAATTTAATTATTTATAATTTTTAACTTCAGAATGAAATATTTGCGCACAAATAAAATTTGCATCACTGCTAGTCAGTGAATCATTGAGAGATATATTTATTATTAAAATAAAAAAAATAAAATATATAAATTATTTAACAGTTATATAAAAACAACTCCTGTCAAGTCAATGTTAATATCATCGAGAGATTATATTAATAAAAAATATATTGTAGAAATTAAAAATAATTACTAAAATAAATTATGAAAACAGTCAAATAAATCAGACAATAATTATATTAAATTTAAAAAAAAATATAAAAACAGGTAGTGAGATATTAATACATAATTATTATATAAAAAATAAAAAAGTTTAATAATTATATAATCAAAAAAATATAAATGTTATAAATGTTACAAAAAAAAAAACAAACGAAATTTCTAACAGACAAATTCTTTAACTAACTTTTTTATTAATTTATTTTTTATTTAACAAAAATTTATTTTTCAATAATTTTTTATGACAATAATTAAATTGAAAAATATTTTAAAATAATTTATTATTTTTTGTTTGAATATCTATTTTAGATTTATAATTGGAATGTATAGAATTAAAATTAAAATTTTATTTTATTTGAATTTATTTGAAAATTAAAATTAAAATTTTATTTTATTTGAATTTATTTGAAAATAAAAATTAATTAATTAATAAATTTGATTGTAATTAATATAGATTTAAATTGAGGATCAATATTGTATGTGTTAAAATTAATCTGAGCTTGATAAAAAAATTTTAAAAAATTAAATAAATATAATGAATGTTTAGAAGAAATTTTTCGACAAATTGTACATGAAAATTTTTTTTTATACAATAGTATTGAAATATAAATTTATACTCATCATTTGAAAAAAATAATTGAATAACATTGTTGATAATTCCATACTTGAAATATTAAATTACAAATATTAACATTTTTTTTTTTTTTAATAACAAATCAAGCAGAGAATTTCATCAATTTAAAATCAATTATTTTAATCAATGATTATTATTTCTAGCTAGTAATTTATATGTTAATTTATATCGTGAAAATATAATATAATAATTTAAAAATTTAGATAAAAATAATATTAACTAACAGAAATAAAAAATCTACAAATTACAAAAACTTAAAATTTAAAATAAAAAAATATTCCAATCGAAATGTCATGAATAGTTCGATAAAAAAAAGTTAAAAAAAAACTAAAATAATTATGAATAAAACTGAACTGATATTTGGTATAAATAATAACAAAAATTTTTATCAAATATTTATCTTTTAAAATTATTAAACAAAAAAATTCTCAACAATAAATTAAAGAAAAATAATCAGACAAATTAGTAAAATCAGAAAATTTAAAAAGTAAAAAAAATTAATTAAAAAAAAATATAATTAATGAGATTTCCAAATAAATTGTGGAGTGCTATTTATATACAATCACTGATTGATAAAAATATACAACACTTGATTATAATAAATAAATAATATATCAAAAAAATATATCAATATTTAATCACAAAAAAAATCTAAAAAAAAACTATATATATGGATATTTTTAAATGACGTTTGTATGTTGAATAAAATGTATTTTAATGTTGGATTTTAATTAATATATTATGTAACATATTCTGTTAAATATATTAAACAAGTATGTTAATGTGATTGGTATACACTGGCTTTATAGAAAAAAAATTTAAAAATTATAATAAAAATTAAAAAAATTATAATAATACTTAGAACTGTATAAACAGTTGATGTATTTAAACGTGATAAAATTGTAGTTTTATTATTAATTCTGCCAACAATAGTATTGTGAAGAATAAAAAAAAAAAAACAATAGATTATTGTTATTAAAAAAAAAAAAAAAAATTAAAAAAATGATGTTATTTGTTGTAATATTTATTGTAAACTTGATGGCAGATTTATTTAATAATATATTATATATCTTGCTGGACAAGAGCCGCAAATACAACTTAAATATTGATCGAATTAAAAATTAAATAAATTTGAAATAATAATTATATTGTTGATAAAAAAAATATATTTTAACAAATTTATCTGTGAAGCTGAAAATTTATCATATCAGTTATTAAAAAAAAAATAATATCTCAATTAGAGCTTGATTTATCAATTTAAAAAATGCATATCAATTTATATTGATTCAGATAAATTTGTATAAAAAATATTATTAAATAAAAAAACAATATAAAATAACAAAGATTGGTACAAAAAAAAAAAACATTCTTTATTGATTAATATATTCAATGATATGTAGTTCATTTATACAGAAAAATAAAAATTATATGTGAAAAAAACAAAAAAAGATAATCATATATTTATGAAAAAAAAATTATGTGTTGCTGTAATAAAAAATATATTGTAAATGGAAATATGATATTGTGTTTAATTTTATTATATTTTTTAAATTAATTTAAATTAAAAATTGGTATTTGTGTTAAAACAAGAAATGCATCTTTTTTTGTAAAAATTGACTATTTTTGTTCTGAAAATTTAACAAGTTCATTAATATCTTTTGATAAATCCATTTTTTGAATATTTAATTTTTCATATGATCTTGATTTTTCAGATAATTCACGAATTCTAAACATCCAATATTCAACTTTTTTTACAATTACATTTAATATTTTTTGATAAACTGTAAATTGTATGTATTTTAACTCTACGTTTATTCTGTTTTTCTAATACAAAACTTTCCATTTTTTTACTTCAAAATGTAGTGTTAAATATACTCAATTTAATATCAAATAAAATGAATAAATTAGTAATTAAAAATAATTAAAATAATTAATCTTATTTATTTTTATTGAAAGACTATTGATAAGTATTTTAATTTACTTAAAATTTACTTGTAATTATTTTGCTTGTTATAATAAATAATTTTAAAATATAAATAAAAATAAATTAGACAAAAAATATTTATTTTTCAATTGTTTTAAATAATATTTATTTATAAAATAAAAAATTTACAAATTTAAAATTAACAAGTTTTCCAAACTAACGATAAAGTTATAATTTATAAATTTTAATTATAAAAATAAAAATATTATTTACAAATTTAATTAACTTAATAAAATCAGGTTGTATTTTTGTAGTTTTTCATTGAGCTATTTACGACAATTATATCGTTTTTTTTTTATATTTTATTTAAATATAAAATCAGTTCTTATTTTTTTGTAGTTTTTAAATTTATTTTAAATTCAAAGCAACAGAGCCTTGATTTTCAAGTGATGATAATTCAACTGGACTACCAATATATTTTTCAATAATCTGTAAAAATAATAAATAAATAAATAAATAATTATACTCAACAATTATAATAAAAATAAATAAACAAATAAAAATATAAAACAATTAAAATTACCTCATATTTTAAAAGATAAGTAGCTCCCATTGAAATAGCCATATGAATAACTAAATAAATACAAAATGCAATATAAAATATTGCAAATAAACCAAAAATAAAATAACTTATTAATCCATTGACATATTTTTGTGCAGTTGCAATAACAAAATAAATGTTAATAGTAATAACAACACCAGACAATGCAGTTGTTACAATTTTATTGAGTCTGAAAAATAAAAAATAATAGAAAATAATAGAAAATAATTAAAATAAAATAAAATTTAATAATTAATAATAAATCAAATAAAATACATACAATCCATTTTTAAAATTTCCCATAATATGATGACTACTTGTAAATGCAATAACTGGAATAGTTGCAAATGGTAATTGAAGACTCATAACACCATTTAAAAGATCACTGACATTACTAAAATCACCAATGCTCAAACTAAATGCAATAAATACTGCTGGTATAATTGCAATACAACGTGTTAAAAGAATTCTCTTCCATCTTGGCCATTTAAGATTTAAAAAACCTTCCATTGCAAATTGTCCAGCATATGTACCAGTCATTGTTGATGATTGTCCAGCAGCAAGTATACCAACACCCCAAATATACATTGCAATAACACCAAATTTACAACCCAAATAAATACCACCATTATAAATATTTCCTATATCAGCCATTGATTCACTTGTATTTTTAAATATATTATTAAAATTTTCATTTCCAGATAATGAACATGTTTCAAATGCATAATCTTCATTTTTACCAAATAAACCATTTGCAAATACAGAAACAACAAATACATTTATTATAAATGATACAAATAATGCTATTGATGATTCAGTAAAAAAATATTTATTTGCTTCTTTAATATTATTTGATTTACTTCTATCAACAGCTCTTGACTGTAAAAAAAAAATTTTATATATTATTTATTTATTTTTAAAATTTAATTTAATTTTAGTCATTTACCTTGACAAGTGCACTGTGAAGATATAAATTATGAGGCATTATAACAGCACCAACAATTTCAACAGCTCTTCCAACACTGCTACTATCATATTCACTTTTCCATGGCATAAACATTCCACTAAATACATCTGATTGAGGTGGAATATCTCTAAAATACTAATAAAAAATAATAAATTAATATTAAATTATAATTTTATACATGAAATTTAAATTATTCATTATTTTTTTATTGATTTTTTTACCTGATATCCAAATGATATACCCATGAGTGTTATTAAAAATCCAAAAATAATTTCAAGTTTACGTAAACCATATTTATCCAAAAGTAAAAATGTGAATGTATCAAGGACAGTTATAAAAACACCAATGGTCAATGGTATACTATTTTAAAAAAAAAAAATAATATTATTAGTTTATAAATTTAATTTTATTATTAAAATATAATTTTATAACTAATTTAAATTACTTACTAGCCAAATGATAATAAATACAAAGCAATTGCTGTACCAATAACTTCTTGCATGTCACTTCCAATAATAGCAATTTCAATCATAATCCAAAGAATAAATCTTGGTAATTTTTTATATTGAATATAACACATTTCAGCTAAATGTACACCTGTTACAACTCCCAAACGTGTACTTAATCTTTGCATAATAAGACCAAGAATTGTTGCACTCATTAAAACCCATAATAACTAAAAATTTTAATTAATTAATTTAAAATATTTATTATTAATAAATAATAATTAATTAATTAATCAATTAATTTACCTTGTAATTTGCTGTTATACCTGATTTTAAATCAGATTGAATATTACCAGGATCCAAATATGCAATTGACATTAAAAAACCTGGACCAGTAAATGCCCATAATTTTTTAAAACTAAATCCATCCTATTAAAAATTAAAATACACTAATTAATATTATAATTATTAATTTATTTATAAATAAATAATATAATACTTACACCAGGTACTTCTGGAATTAAAATTTTTTCATCACTAAAATATGTTTGTTGTTCAGTTGTTGGTTTTAATTGTGAATCTTGACATCTTGCTTTTCCATTTTCATCCTCATTTTCACAACTTTTATTATCCATTTTTCAAATCTAAATATTATTAATAATAAAATTAAATATTTTAATAAAAAAATTATAATTTAGTTTATATAAATTTAAATAAAGCAACAGGTTTTTGGTGACTGTTGATCACGACGTATCAGCTGTATTTGAAGGTGATTTATTTAAATAACTAATATATTAAAAAAAAAAAAAAAAAACTAACACTGATAACTAATATTCCCTCTCCACATTAATTTAGATATTTTTTATATATTTTATATATTTTTGTAAATGTATTGATGAATTTATTGAAAATAAACGTTTCAAAAAAATAAATGTCTACGTGATTATCATCACATATATCAAGCATACCAATTTGACTACCAAAAATTAATAAGGATAAAATTATATTTAAATAAATTAATAAGAATATCATACGTGTTATGAGAATTGTTGTGTCTATGTTACTTGATAATACATACAGTTTAAGTGATAAACTAAATTGAACTTAATCCAACTGAGTGTTATTTCACGGTCAACCAACTGGCATTAACTGAGACAGATCAACTTGGATCAACTCAGATCAACTGAGACGACCTTTATAATGTTAAAGAAATTTTCAGATGAATTTACAAACGATTAGAAAAAAAAAAACGTGCCACGTGATGGCTTTCACGCATTCCAATAGAAAAAAAAAAATCTAACGTAGACGGATAAACTATTTTATAAAATATATATTTTTAAATTAAATAAAAAAAAAAAAACCACATGATTTATCAGTCAATGAATTTCCGGTACTAATGTTATCTCAAGAGTTTATCGTATTTATTCGTTGTAAATTATATAATTAATTTTAATTAAAAATAAATTTATATTTACATGTTATTACTGCAATTATTTTAAAAATAATTTTATATAATTTAACACTTTGTATTTGAGGCCCAAAACAGATCTAAAAAGACCCAAACACACACACTTATTCACATAAATTTATAGAAGGGATTTTGCCCTTGAATGCCCTCTACACCCTGCTAACAATAACCAGTTTTAATTTATTATTATTATTATATTTTATCTATGATTTTTCTATGAATTTTTTCACCTTTTTTTTTATGATAAATTTATTTAAATTTAATTTTTATACTTAAATTTAATTATTACTATTTTATTTAAAATAAATAAATTTAATTAAATTATTGTTAAAATATTTTTTTGTTTATTGTTATTTACAGTATAGATAATTAATTAAAATATTTAAATTAATTAATTAATTTTGGTTTAAGTTTTCCTGACATTAAAACTGTTGATAATTCCATGAACTCTTTTGGACACTTTGTTTGAAGATAAATTATAAATTTTCTAATATCATTTGTATCTCTTGTTGAACATCCAGGACATGTACCAAGTAACACACGTGGTACTTGTTCTATTGAAAATGAAAAAAAAATATATATATATATATATAAATTTAAATTAAGTATAATTAATAAATATATTTAAAATAAAAATAATTTACTTTTTAAACGTATGCCAATAGCATCACAAGGTCCTTTATTAAGTGCACATGCTATTTGATATTTTAAATATCTTTTATCATTAAAAACTTGAGCCAATTGTTCATCAGTAACTGATGATTTTTCTGTACTTGGAGCTGCATGTAAACTTGTTGTACTTATTACAATAATAATGGCACTAAACAATAATATCTAAATATAAAAAAAAAAAAAAAAAATTTATATTAATATTAAATAAATAATATAAATAATTGCATTTATGTTAATTAATAATTTACCTTGTATAAATAATCCATTTTTCATTAATTTATTGTTGTAAATATTATAACTATTTTGACAAATTATTTTTCATCTACTTTCACCATTAAAAATCAACAACAGATGGTCCAAATGATGTTTCACCAAGTTTCTCTCTATGTAAAAATAAAAAATGTTAATGTTTAATTTTTTTTTTTTCTATTATTTTCAATAGAAATTTACCTTTGTAAAATTTGCCTACTTTACCAGACTTGGAACTTGTTTCTATTTTATTTTTTTTATACCTGCATCATCTTCTGTTGCCAAAATGGACCTTAAAAATCACGTGATCTTAAAAATAGATAAAAAAAATATCTACTTTTTTTCAATTGATAGATTATTTTATATTTAAAAAATCAATAATTGTTTATCTTTGTATTTTCTTTATTATGATTTCTTCATATTGTATACATGTTTTTATTTATTAACTTGGCTATGAATTTATTTTTATTTCAATCATATTTTTTTTCTAAACTTGTATAATTCACTTGTTGCTTGAATCAATATAAATAATCTAAAGCCTGATTTAAAATATCAAAAGTCAACAAATATTCTTGACAAATCAATTGTTATTTATTTATTTATTTATTCAATTGTAATGATTATTATTAAAATGTTAGTAAATTGATCCTCTTTGAGCAATATTATGATGATTTATATTTTTTATCCATTCAAATATTACAGCAAATCAACAAATAAAAAAAAAAATACTTTCTTCAAATAAAATTATTAAATTATATATAAACTATTTAAATAAAATAAAAACAAAAATAAAAAAAAAAGCAACATCTTGATTTGTTGAATATAATAAAATTTGATAATCTATTTATTGTTTTTCTTTGTTTGAATAATATTCAAGTATAATTAACACATTATCATTAATAAATCATCATTATTATGGAAATTTTATATCAATACAACAAGTTATCTAAAAGGTATCAAATTGCAAAATACCTGTAAATAGTACTGCTTACTTCTATCTTGTAAAATTCATTACAAAATGGCAGTAGTTGTTTTTTTTTTTTTAATTTTATTATAATTGTTTAAATATTATACTCGACGGAATGATTTTAAATATAAATTCAATCGAATGATAAGAAGAAAAAGATAAAAAAAAAAAGAAAAAAACAAATAAGTATTACTAGTTTATGTTTTGTTTTCATTTAAGCTGACAATGAGTACTGATTTTGAAGTCTTTGAAATTCAAATTCTTTTTGTAAATATTCTTTGACAAATGGATGTTCTAAATTTGAATGTTTTAATTGACTCAAATAACGATTAGCAACTTCTGGTGGTTTACCCATATGTTGTGCTAATACAATCATATTAATAAGTGTATCTGGATTATTACTATCTTTATCAAGTGATTCTTGTAATACACTTTCAGCTTCTTCATATTTAGCTTGTCCAATAAAACATGTTGCTTGTCCATTTAATAACATACTTGTACTTGAATATTTATCAATCATTTCCTATAATTAAATTGTAAAAAAAATAATTTAAATCAATAATTTATAACGTCATCATAATAAATATATATAATCCAATAATGTTATACCTGAAATATATAGTATGCTTCCTGTAATTTATCACCACCAGCACTTATATTGACCCAAGCTTGAGCTAATTGTGTTAATGTTGCATCATCATCTTTTTCTTGCATCATTTTTAAAGCTCTTTTAGCCATATCAAGTCTATCCATTTTTAAAAAAATTTGTAAACTTAATGCCATACATTCAAGATGATCAGAATCAGTTAATGCTCTTAATGCTGCTTCAAGATTTTTTTCATGATAATATATTGTTGCAGCAATAATCATAAAATTATGATTACCAGTTACTTTTGCATTATCAAGATCAGATATTATTGTTTCACGACGATTTGGTGCTGCAAAATATTCAGCAAGTATTTTTAATGGTTGTAATTCTCCTGGTGATGAATTATTTATTTCATCAAGAACAACACGAAAATTTCTTTGTGCAATATATGCACGATATAAAAATACATCACGTTCTAAAGCAACATCATCTGATCTAGCCTGTAATATTAATATTAATTATTATTTATTTATTTTTATTATATTTAATTTTGATTGAAGTGGTGGGTGTCGGCCTACTGTATTTCGACTTTCCCAAAATAATAATAATAACAAAAACAAAACAAACATAGTACCAACTAAAATACTTATTAATTTTTACTCATATTATTATTGTTTATTTTAATAAATATATATATAATTATTTACCTTTAGTTTTTGAGCTTCATTAATACATTGTTGATAATTACCAATGTAAAAATGATTTTTAACGTCAAATAATTCATCGACATCTGTCTGTTGATGACGTGCCATCTTGGCAATACTTGGCAACTGGAACTGGATCAACTGGATGTAGATGTGCTGGTGTTGTTGAATCAAACTTTATCAGTATGTGTAAATGTGTATAAATGTGTCATATATATACATAAAAACATATCAATGTGTTTGTCAAATCAGTGTAGTTGACTACAATTTCATTGAAAATTAACCTTAATCCGCCATATTTGTAGCGCGGTAATATTTAAAAATTTGAAATTTAATTTTTATATTTTTTTTTTAAAATAAACATTTTTATCATATTCAATACAACACTAAATAATATTATTGATGAAAAAATTTAAATATAAAATATAATTTTTATTATAAATTAAATTAATAATTAATTATATTAACTAATTATTAATTAATTTAAATTTAATTTGTATATTATAATAATTTAGTTAATAATCAATGAATATATTGAAAAAAAAAATTTTTTTAATAAATTATTTCGTTCAGTTTTAATGTGTCTAATGAATCATAATAACATTGTGTTAATCAAATTTTAAATACACGTAAAAATATATCACTGACCACAAATTTAAATATATTATTATTTTTTTTTTGACCTATAGTTTATATAGAAATATAAATTTACTGAAATTTTAAATAACTTGTCAGTTGCAGATGTGAGTATTTGGAGTTCATACAGACTCACTCTATGAATCGTGACAAGGTCTAACAAAAAAAAATAGAAAAAAAAAAAGTGGTATGAGAAAATATTAAATTTTATGTATAAATTCATATATACAAAATTCAAATACTTGTTATCGAGATATGCACACGATATAACAGGTGTTGGTGATTGTAACACGACATTTAAAACATTTATTTATTTTATTTTTTTCTTATTATTTTTGTACACCATCATGCAGTAATAAATATATCATAAATAATTTTCATTTTAAAATAAAAAATAATATTAAAATATTATGTAATATTTTAAATTGCAAATTAAAAAATTAACATTTTTTATTAAACTTGTAAAACTGACAAGCATATTTAGTTAAAAAAAATCTACTTATTTCATTAGAATAAATTTTTTCTTTTTTTTATAATAAAAAAAAACAAAATTAACATTTATAACTAGAATAAAAAAAATTTTTATATTATTTAACTATAAATTTATATATAAAATTTATAAAAAAAAAAATTTTATATATATTTAAAATTTCGTGATTTTCTTTGAAGATTTATCAATAAAAAAATGTGTTCAGTTTAATAATTCAAAAATTCAATTAGCCAGTGATAAAAAAATAAAAAAAAATTTCTTTCAATATTTTCAATATTCAGCACACATGCCTTGGTTGATGTTGGATCAATACACACATGTGAATTCCAAATCAACTTGAATATATGAGAGTTGAAAAAAAAAAAAGAAAAAATAATAAAAAATTTCTCATTTTGTTCTCTTCTTTTTTTTTTTTACCTCATTGACATAAGTTTATATTTTATTACTATATGTTTTTGTAAAAAGACAAAAAAAAGTAAGGAAAATTAAATTTGATATAAATGCGATCCATCGTGTCCAGTAAGTAAATTCCAACATAGTTGGTTTGATTATATCGTTTAATAATATACCGTAGTAATCGTTAATCACTAAGGATGGAATATAAATTTAATATGTTCCAACACACACTTGCCATAAGGCAATATACATCAACATACTTTGACCACTAAAATTGATTAATGAGCTGCACGAATTGTTCATCAAATTACTATTATTATCATTATAAATTACTTGATATATATTTATTTTTTAAATAATCAATTATACATGGTTTTTTTTATAAAATAATGTAAATTATAATTAAAATGAAATATTTGATATCTCAAAATAATATAGGGGTCCAGACAAAGACTTTCAAATATTTTTTTTAAATTAAAATACAAAATGTGGGTGGTATGTTTTATTTTATTTTATTTTTTTTAATATGATAAACTGTATATTTTTTAATTTAATATTTTCTTTTTTAATAATCATAAAATTTATATTAATTTCATGGAGTTTTGTTACACTTGGATATTCATGTCATTGTATGAAATAATAAATAGCTTTGTCAATATTTCATGAGATGTGTATCAATGTGTAATTTAATTGTAGAATTTCGTCTATATATTATATCAATGAGGATAAAAATTTATCGTTTATCTATAATAATGTTATTGATTTGTCAAAAATTAGTGTAATTAAAATTAATTATTTATTTATTAAATTATATAATTTATTTATAATTTTTTTTATACATCAATTTAAATTGATAGAAATTTGATTCGAGACACCCTGTGAGCCAACTTTTAAAAAAAAATAAAAAATTTATTTTATTAACTTGAATTACATTTGTTTATTTAAAAATAATTTTATATAATTTTATTACAATTTTTTAATAATTTATTTATATTTTTTTATATTTTTAATTAAAAAATAAATATAAATAAATAAATTTATGAGAAATAAATAATTTAAATAATAATTTTATTAAATTTTATTTTTTTATAATTTTAATTTATTTTATTAATTATTTATAAATAATTGATGTTTACGATATTTAAATGAAAATCAAATATCAAAAAAAATTTATTAAAACCACTAATGTTGCGGTGGTGTAATTGGTTAACGCATCAGGCCAAAAATATTTAAGATTTGCCAAGTTTGGTGTTTGTTCGTTCGACGATACCAAGAGGGTTGGCGGTGTAAATTCAACTCGAATTAACGTGAATTTTGTAAGCCTGACGATCTTGGTTCAAATCCAAGTCGCAACATATTTTTATTTTTTTTAATTTTTTTTAAATAAACGAATTATTGTTATTTTTTTATTCTAAATTTTTATTAATATTATTAATAATAAATTAACATTAAATATTTAAGTTTAAAAAAATTAAATTTTAAATTAACTTTTTTTTTTTTTGCAAGTAAATTTGACATCAAAGTATTTAATTTATAAATTTTAAAATATTTAAGTCTCGAATCGAAATTCTATCTAAGAAAAAATAGGTCTCAATTGATTTTTTTAATTTTTTTATAGATAAATGATTTTATTTTTATAAACATTGCAATCATTTAAACAATAATTTGTTGTTATTTTTATTTTTTATTATATTTTTAAAAAAATGGCTCAAAGGGTGTCTCGAATTGAATTTATATCTTTTTAAAAAAATGTCTCAATCTCTCTAAAATCCTGGCCTTGATAATAAATTAATTTTTTTTATAAAAATATTATTAATTTTATTTACAATTTTTTATTTTATAATTTTAAACACAATATTCATAATTAATAAATAATATTTTATATATTTTGTTTAATAATATTTTTAAAAAAATATTAAAAGTTATAAATTTATTCATTGTAATGTTGTTGTGTAATAAATTTATGTTATTTAGTAAATTAATGGATAACATACTGAAGATAAATGACAGCTCATACGGAAGTTGTAATATGTTGGCCTCGTCCAAGCCAGTGTAATCCGTTCTACGATGATGATGATGATGATGATGATGATGGTGATGATGATGATAGCTTGATGTTAGCTTGAAAAGATCTCGAAAATCGTAACCGAATAAAGCCGAATGAAACATCCTATCATTATTCAATGATTCATGTGTTTTGACTGACAAAGATGAAATATATTTGTCATCTTCAACATTGCAATCATAAACACAAGGCAAATATATAAAAAAAAAAAATAAAACTTGACATATCATTAAATCTGGCATTTTATTAATAATATTTATAATTTAAATTATTTTTTTTTAATTTATATATATAATGTAGCTGTTGAAAAAATATTTCGATAGATAATATTTTATCGATGATTTTGAAAAATTTACATTGAGAATGAAGCTCAATTGGAAATGGAAATAAAAAATTTCTATTGGAAATGAAAAAGTATGATGAGAAAAAAATAAAAAAAAATGTAGAAAAGTATAAAGACATTGGCAAGATGAACTTTTACAGGATAAGTTTTTTTTTTTTTTTCTATTTAAAAAATTTATTTTCATTGAGTTCGACGTGCGGGTCACCTGGTTTTAAAGTCAACTTGAGACAAAGTTGATGAAAAAATTAGGTAAAAGTAGTTTATACTTTTGCAAGTATCATTTTTCATTTTTTTTACAAACACAGATACAATTTTTTCATAATTTTTCATTACTCTTTTCACACAGATATCTATAAGTTTTCTATTTTTTTGTCAATGAAATATTATAATCTGCGTAATATTAAAAAATATAATTTTAAAATAAAAACGAACAATTTAATTTTACAACTTTCAAAGATGATATTAAAATTTTTCAAGATATAGTTTGAACAAAAATAAATATAAAAAAAAATCACATTATAAAAAATAAATTATTATTTTATTTTTTATTACAATTTATTAATTCAATATATATAAAAAAAATATATATATACATTCAATTTAAATAACATTTAAAATATAAAATTTTAATCATCAAAAAACTTATCATTTTATTTTTAATGTAAATATATTAATAATAATTTCAACAACATTTGTGACTTTTTTCTTGGAATATATCATTATTAATAATTGATGCTTTCAAAAAACATTATTTTTTTTTTTTTAAATTATTAAAAATATTCCAAACATGTCTTTTAAATCTATAAAATATTTTTTCAATTTATAAATCATTTCAATAAATCCAGTTGTCTATTTTATTATGTTAAAACTCCGCCTCAAAAAAAACCCCATGGTTTCCATCTTCAATATAATTAACTTGTCTATTTTATAAAAAAAAAAAAATAAAATAGTAATAATAATAAAAACACATAAAAGGTATCATGATTGTTGAAAAAATAATTTATATAAGTAACGAATATTTAAAATTATGGATTCCCAACGGAAATTGATTTGGCAATATTTTATTATATATATATTTTGGCTTCGCACAGTGTTCACAGATTAATTTATATACAACAATATAATATTATAAAATAAAACAGAGGGGAATATATAAAGACTAAGGTAATGTAAAACTTGAATATCGCGGATATTGTATTACTGTATTTCATTACTGCGACAATGTAGCCCGGACGTGATATGCCTCAAGGGTCACACACATCCTGAACAAACGGTTGTGGTAAGAGTTTGCTTGTTTTGTTTAGCTCAAACAGTGAACCTCAGTGAACCTCAGTTAACAAATGTGAACCTCAAACAACCCCCACATATTTTCTATTCAATATATATAGTATCACTTTACATTTTACATTTTATATTTTATATTTTACATTTTATATTTTATGATGCATATACACATCTTGTACTTGTTCTTCTTCTTTTTCTTCTATTTTTTTTTATTTTATCAAAGTATCTTTTATTATATTTTTTTATTCTTTTGACAATGTTTTTTTTTATCATTTTTTTTTGTTTTTTTTTCTGGTCATGTATTTATATATAAATTTTAAGTACATTGCAAAATATTCTTTGAAAATCTTGTCTTGTACGATTCAAATGATACACGTGGGTACTCAAGTTTGTTTTTTGCTTATATTTTTTTATATAAAATCATCTTTGGAATATATCGTTTGATAACGAGTTATATTGCAGAAAAAAAAAATATGATTAACTCAAATTTTCACCAATTTTATTTGTTATAAAAATTTATTTCTATTTTTGTTTTATCATTTTTTTTATAATGATTGTATTTTTTTTTTTGTACAAATTAAATTGTACAATAAAATTTAGGTTTTTTTTATTTTATTTTGAAATAAAGTTGTTTGTATTTTTTTTACTATGGATCTTGGTAAAATGAAAGATTGGAGTAAATCGAAATTGATCATACTATATATATAATAAATAAAATAAATTTATTTTGTTATTTAAAAAAATAATTTTTTAAATTAAAGTAATTTAAAGTAAATCGAAATAATATTTCTATATTTTATATACTATGTAGTTCTTTAAATAAACTGTTAATTATATAAATAAAAATTTAAATTTAAATTTAAAAAAAAATAGAAAAAAAAATATCGCAATTTTTAATTATACAGTAGTTTTATGAATTAATTATAATTTAATAAATTAATATTAATCAATTATGCATAATACAAATTAATTTAATTAAAAAAAATAATTGATAATTATAAAATAAAAAATAAAAATTTGTAGATGATCAAACAACACCGACGAGACAAGATTTTTCCTCTTGATAATTTACTGTCGCAAATATACATACGCGTGTCCATGGAGTATACTGGCTAATTCTAGAAAGATGCGCTTCATATAAATTGCACAGTGTGTTGCATATAAAATGTATATAAATGCAATATACAATATACATTATAATTATCTATGTTTTGTTGTTGAGAATAGTTTTAAAAGACAAATAAAACAACAACGATACAGTCTGTGTGTCTTTTAAGCAATTAAATATTGTCAAATTTATATCAAAGAAAAAATAAAATAGAAAATAGTATTTTTTTTTAGACATGGATATTTATGAATGATTAAAATTATAGATTAATTTGATCTATATATTATTGTGTCAAACTTTGCACCCGGATAATTTTATTTAAAAAAAAATAAAAATGTTAATGTTATTTATCAAAATTAACAATATATAAAAGCGTGAAGAAAAATAATTTTTATATTATTTTTTTTGTCTTTAAATTTAGAAAGATTAATTATTTATTTTATGGTTAATGATTTTACATTTTCATTTTGTAGTTAAATTTAATTTTATAATTTTAGAAAATTTAAAACTTTTATTTAACAATACTTGTTGAAAATTTATTTATTATTTTTAATTTTTAAATTTAAATTTATCTTGTTTGGTTAATAATTTTTTTTAAATTAATAAATTCAGTGTAATTTTTTTATTTAATTTGCTAAAAAAAATTAATTAGTTTATTATTTTGAGTGAAAATTAACTCGTGATATTTATACAAGTGTCATAAATTTTTTTTTTATAATTAAAATAGTAAATTTATTATAAACAAAAGTGATTATCAATTTTATTTATTGAAAAAATTATTTTAAATTTATTGTCATATTGAGCTTCTATTTTTACACTTTATTTTTTACCATATTTCCTGTTTTTTGCAAAAAAAAAAATCGTAATCCGAATTACATATACCGAATGAATGAAATATTATTTTTTTGAAATAAAAAAAATTTTATAATAAAATTTGTTGGCTGTTGAAATTTTTTAGAGCTGTTCTGCAAAGTATGTGATTTTCATATTTTCCATAATTACATTTAAATCCAATTTTCAGTATTATTTTTCAAATTAATTAATACATATTTTATCGATAATTAATTTTTTCAAATGTTAACCATCGAGTATTATAAAATCATAATTAATTAAATTACTTATTTTTCATCTACGCATAAAAAAATTTATCAAAAAAAATTAAATTTTTAAATACATTTTATTAATATTTATATAAATTATTATTTTAATTTTAATTCACATCTAATTTAACAAACAAAAATTCAATATTTTAAAATTAAATAATTGTTTATATATTTAATTATTTATTGTAAATGTCTGTTTTAATTTAATTTACATGTATTAACCTATTATTCAAGCAAACAATCATGGCATTTACGCTAATTACAAAATTTTCATTTAATTAGTTTATAATTTGTTGAAATACTATTTAGATATTTTCGAAAAAATCAATTTAAAAATTTAACAAAATTAAACTGATCATCCTGATCATCAAAAAATATAATTTCAAATATTATATAAATTTTTTCCAACAAATGAGGTGTTATCAAGTCTTCCAATAAGGTTTCTTTAATATTTATTTTTTTTTTTCAATTTTATGTATATTGAAGCCTTCCTAAGTATTCTAAGCCAGTAATTATGACATCACCATTTGCTATTAAATTTTAATTACCAAAAAAAAAAAATAAAATAAATTAAAAATAAAATCCCAACAAAATTTAATGTCTATTTTTCAAATGACTATATTTTTTAAAATAATAAAAAAATATACAAAATTAGACAACAAATTAAAACATCAAAATAAATTTTTAAATTAAAAATTTTCCTACTATATTTTTTATAAATTACATTGTCCAATCAAAAAAATATATAGCCAACACTTACACATGATTAGAATACGCATGCATTACCAATTATATTCAACTCTCCAATTATATCGCGAATATACAAGCAGCTTAATTATAGTCCAGCATTAACTGTGTGGTGCCCAAATAGTGCATATAAACATACTGCATGTCAACCACGTGCCTTTCAAAATACACAAACAAATATATACACACATATATGCAATGATGCTGATGCTGATGCTGATGATGATGATGATGATGATGATGATGATGTACATCAGGTCGTGGACTATATATATATATGAATTTCCATATAGCAGATGAGGATGATCTCATATGAGGGGTGGATATTGCACCGGTGGTTGACTGGGTTAGTTATGTCAAAGCCACCAAACCACTGGACCCAGTAAATGTTACAACCTACCCTCTGACACGTGTGTTATCACTTTCTCATTATATTTATGCCTTTAATATTACCTATATATTTATATGCGTGTTTTCAAATGTGTTTAACATACTATTTCAACATTTAACAATATACCATTAAGCCTTTGGCTAAATAGAAATTTGATACAACATATTTTATTACAGATAATAATATGATTGATTGATTAATTTATATTATTTTTTTAATATAATTATATTTATTTTTATATTTTTATTTAATTGTTTTAAATATTTTAATTATTTATTTAATTTAATTTAAATTTTTATAAATATATTTTTTTTTAAATTATATACAAAATAACAAAAAAAAAATTTACACTTTTTTGGTTTTTTTATGTACAAGGGTAGTTTTTTTTTTCAGCTGAATTTTTATTCATCTAGAAATATAAAATCAAATTCGATCGCAAATTTTGATACCCATGAATATCTTATCTGCATAATATTTTTTTTTTTTTTTTAACTATATTTTCTCTCTTGAATTTTTTTTTTTTCGCTTTTATGTAAAAATTTTTACACATGCATCCCTTACTAGCTTGTCCTCCCATATATTTATTTATTGTTTTTTTTTTATTTTTTTCAATTCTCAATAACATACACGCACTTTGCTTTTTTCCTGTATGCATATATATATAGTCATTTCCGTTTTCATTTTTATTTATTTTTTCCTTCTTTATATGCACTCGTACAATATTATTATTATCATCATCATCATCATTTTTTTTTTTAGCAAAAGAGGGTTTTATACAAGGAGATTTGTCGCGACACTTCTTGTACTTTATCGTAAATTTATTTGCAAAGTAAATCTATTCCATTTCCACAAAAACCTCCTTCTATTTCCACTTAATTTTTTCTATATATATTTAAAACTTGTCATGTATATTTTAATAATAATTAAACACCTTTTAATAAATAATCCATTTATTAAAATTCAAAAAAAAAAAAAAAATTGAATTTATTGAAAATAAAAAATTATAATAAAAGAATTGTATTTCAAAAAAAAAAAAAATATATATTTTTATTAGCTTATTTTCTTTATTATTATATTTTATTTATATGTTTTCTTTTTTTTTTCAAAAAAAAATCTGAATGCAATATAGCTGGTACAGTTCATTAGGTTTCTATTGAAATTTCAAGGGACATATTCAATTTTTTTTTATATATATTGAAGGGGGGTCAGGTGCATAATGGTATATAAAATTTTGTTGGCGCCATGCAGTGACAGGAAGAATAAAAATAAATAAATATATATAAAACGAGATAAATTTTATGTGTGTTGCATTTTGTAGAGAGGAGAGTGATAAAGAGCAAAGAGTCAAATGAAGAGGATAAAAAAAAAAAAAGATGACCCTCGACGGCTGTGGCAAAAGTGTGGCCATGGAAAAAAATAAAATTTGAAAAAAAAAAAAAAAAATATATATATATAATAAAAAATAATTTAAATTATGACGCCTGTGGATAAAAATCTACAACAGCATATGTTTTTCGAGGTTTCAAATAGTTTGGTTTCAGCTTGCTTCATATAAAATTTTGCCGCCTTTGACCAAATATCACCCGCTTGTATCTTGTATTACCAAAACACACATACATAATTTTAAAATATATATATATATTCAACTCATTCTTATTCATGTTCATTCTCTCACTCTTATTTTTTTTATTTATAATTTTTTTTAAATTTTATTTTACAACTTTACTCCCACACTCTTTCGTGGTTTATTGTTGGCTGTAAGGCCTCACGGTATTGCAGACATCAACTGAGCTTTTCAATTTAGTTTGAGCTCTATCATGCCACTGGTATCATGTGTTTATTATTTTTTCATGTTTAATATTTAGTCGATTAATTTATCAGTAAATTAGTGATTTAAAAAAAAATTAGGAAACTGTTGATAATGTTTTGTTGTTTTGATTTTTGTTGAGTGACATTTGTGATGTGAAATTATTTTGTGATGTGAAATTAATTTGGTGAGATAATATTTGCTGATTAGATTTATATCTAGTTAGTTAAATTTAATTTTAACATATTAGTTTGATATGACCTTGAGATTAAAATTTTATACAAAGAATAAAAAATTTAATAAAATAATTTAAAATTGGAATTTCAAGGATGGACAAATGCCTGCAAACACGAAAAACCAATTGCACAAATACTTCAAGTTTAACTGGCATGCAAAAATCGAAATCGGTTTAATTAAAAATAAAAAAATATTCAAATAAAAATAACAAAAATTAGAGCAAAAAATAAAAAATAAAAAAAAATTCACTGGGAAATTTGCCAAAGTAAAAAGCACGTTGGAAAGAGAGTAAATATTTCAGGATATTCAAGCAAATAAAAATAAAAAAAAAAAATAGCATTATGATAAAAATGCGTTTGTAATATAAAAATAAAAAAAAAAAAATTTCATTTATATGATGATAATAAAAATAATTATTATACAAATAAAAAATGTTAGTAAAAAAATTTTTTTTTTTTAAATATAAAAAAATATTCATTGTGTAAAAAAATTCATATATATAAAAAATTTGTTTAGTCAAAAATTATTATTTTTCAATGTTTATTTGCAAAAAGAAAAAATTCTTGTATAATATTTCCATTATTATTAAAATTATTATTTTTTATTTTTGGCTTTGTGTTCAAATGTCATTGTATTCATGTCACGTTTAATGATACGTTTAATTTATAATTTCACGAGAAAATCTTATTTATTTTTTAAATAATTATTTAAAAAAAATGTTTTTTACTTTGTTACATTTTTAATTATCTATTTTATTTTTTTTTTACTCAATTATTATATTATTTATCAAAAAAAGAGAAAATTCAAATTTTATTTTGTAATTTTTTATTATTTTATAATAGCTGACAATATAAATTTAATAATTTCATTAAAAAATTACAATCGATTGATTTTTTTTTAATTACAAATGAATAAATTTTAATTTAATAAATAAAAAAATAATTTTAATTATAAAAAATTGTTGATTAATCAAACAGTAATTGTTATTTAAATTTAAAAAATTGTTAAAATATTTTATAGTCAATTTTTTTACTATAATTTTTTATATTTTTGTATGAAAAAAAAAAAAAATTTAATATACTGTCACAGTTTGTGTGATGCTTATTTTTGAACGACCATTTTGCAAGTTGAGTTTGAACAGAATGAATAAAAGCAGGATATAGAATATTTTTTTTTTTAAAATAATAAAAAATATATAAAAAAATTTTTTTTTTAAAAAGTACGAGGTAATCAATCATGTGAAAAAGTTGCGATGATAATCTCTAGTGATAAAAGCATGCTGGTTCGCAATTAAGGTATGATCCCTCCAGTTTTTGACATAAATGTCGAGAGCAAGGTAAAATGGAATATTTATATATGCATACTGTAAAATCGAGGCAGTTGGTGACAAATGAACCGACTAAACTATATGTATATATTATTTTTTTTTTACCATTTTTTTTTTTAATATAATAAATGTTTAAACGTGTTAAAGCTAAAGAAAACTAGTCGTTGAGTAAGATGAAAAAAATAAATGAGTTATAAAAAATAGACACGAAAAAAATTTATATAAATAACATCATATACTAAAGACTATATTAATAAAAAAAAAAAAAAAAATTGATAAATTACATTAATATTAAATACTGATTTATAAATTGACTTGTCAAATTGTTGAAATTTTAAAAGAAAAAAATTATAATTTTTAATTTTAATCAAAGAAAAATCTATCTAATTTTAAAATTTATTTTTAAATTTATTTAAATTTTTTAATAATAATTTATAATGTTTAAAATTAATTTTATATTATAAAAAATAATTTTATAAACATGAAAAATTCATAGCTCAATAATTAAAGCTTCGTGAGAAAATGATAATTATTTTGAATATCTATATATTAAAAAAAAATAAAATAATTATAACTAAAAATTTTGTTTCACAACCATCTGCAGCTAATATATAAATTTTGTTTTTATTTTTTATTTTTTGTGTTCAAAAGAAATATATATTTAGAACAGCAAAGAAACTATCTATATATTTTTAGAGAGCTTTTTTTTTTTTTTTTTTTTTTCGATATACGTTTGAGCACTTGTACAACAGATACAAAAAAAAAAATTAAATAGAAAAAAAAATTATTATTTTTATTAATTATTTCATAAATTATAAATATTTAAAAATGTATATAGTTTGATGTATCGTTTGATGATTTATTTGAGTAAAATTATTAAATTTAAACAAAAATTTATATATTCAAAAATTACCAATGAAATATTTCGTCATATTTAAAAAAGACCGATGATTATTTATATTCACTATTTTATTTGATATATTATAAAATTAATATTTAAAAAATATAAAAACTAAAATAAACAAACAATTTTAAAATATAAAAATATATCAAAATTAATAATACAGCTTTTTTTGTAACATTTATATTTTTTCTGGTAAAAATAATTAATAATTTAATAAAATTTAACAATATATTAAACTAAATAATATTATTTAAAAAAAAATAATAAAAAAAAAAAGTTTTTATATTAATAAATACATAAATGTAAAACTTGGTTGACATAAAATGTCAACTATAAAATTACAAATTCCATTGAAAGTTTTTTGATATATATTAACAAAATTTTAGTAACAAAAATTAAATAATATATTTAAATGAGATTTATGTCAAGATTTAAATGTAAAAATAATAATATGATGATATTCAAAAGGTGATTGTGTTTAATTCAAATGGATAGCAATGTTTTTTCATTGTATAACTAAACTAAAACTAAAGTGTGTAATATGTATATACACAGTTTAAAATTGGTATAACAGTGCAAAGTGGTACCATAGGAAAATAACTAGATGAAAAGGGTAAAAAGATCAGTAAAGAGAATAGTAGTAGATATAGTTTTAGTTACAGTCTGCAATGAGTTTGTTCGAAAGTGCAGTTTGCAAAATACAAACCAACATTTTGACTTCATTTCTCTTTTTACTTTCTCAGTTTACAAATTCAAAACAAACTAAATAATGTGTCCATGCGTGTATACAGAAAATGTGTTCATTATACTCAAAACAATGAATTTGTAGAGTCTGTTTTGACTATTTTATATATATTTATATACTTATGCATTTATTTGTTTAATTTAATTTTATATTATACACAAATAATCAACTGAGAAAAATAGTCTTGATATAATAATTTTAATAATTATAAATATTTATTTGTTTAATTATTTATAAAATAGTATTTTGTTAATTTTACAATAATTATTCTTTTTTTTTCCAGATTTCAATGGATTATCAATTTAATTTTTATTTTTATTTATAAATTAAGTGTTTAATAAACTTTTTTGTTGTGACAAATAAAAAATTAAAAATACAATTTAATTAGTGTGTTAAATAAACATTTCATGTATTTATTTACAAATAAATAAAAAAATATAGTGAAATACAAGATTGAATAACAATAAATAGTTGTTGATTAGAAGATTTGGATAAATGCCCAGAAGATTAACGTATAAAAATAAAAAGTGTAAAAACATTAAAAAAAAAAAAATCCACATGTATGATGATAATATTAAATTGTTGTTATCTGTAAAATAAAAAGAAAGTATAAATATTTATAAATGAAAATAACAATAATCTAATCTGGCTATAATTGCTCAGTATAAAAGTGTTTGTAACAAAAACTATGTGGCACGATGAAGGAACCAAAAATCGGTGGCCTGTCAAGTGTTATAAAATTGGACAGATGCCAACTAAAAATTTCAATGTTTATAATTCTGATTACTTTTTTCATCATACTTCCACAAACTTCAATATCTGGTTTGTTAAATTTTATTATTATTTATATTTTTTATATTTATTTATATATTTTATCAAATATATTTTTATTTTTAATTTTATCATCACAATCAGTTTGGTTGGTTTGGTTATTATTAACTTTTTTTTAAAAATATAAAAATATATAATAATAGTGTATAAAACGAATAGGATCATTCACTACTACGTGAACTATTTTTTTTATTTTTCAAAGTAGTTTTGACCAAAAATAAAGTTTTTTATTTTTTATTTTTATAAAATCTTTTGTACAACACAACGGTTATGGTTTTCTGCAATACTACTATCATCAACTTGTCTTAAAATTTTTGTAAAACTTTTTTTATATATTTATTTTTGTTATATATATTTTGGACATTGTTGGTAATCTTATGGATTTTATGAAATTTTATTTTCTTTAGTATTTTTTATTTCATGAAATAAACGTGTTATGAATATAAATTATTTTTTTAAATTGATAGATTGTTCGTGTCTATTTTATTCTTTAAATATTTATCATATTTATTTGTAGATATATTTTTTTTTAACCATAAAAAAAGTTTGTTCAAGTTTGTCATTTTTAATAATTTAAAAAGTTGATGAGATTTTAATTTAAAATTAATAAAAAAATCAACAATAAATTTATCCAAATTTTAAGATAAATTATTTTTTTTTTTCATTTTAATTTTTTAATAGATTAATATTATTTTTATTTAATTTTATGGCTAGATAATGCGTAAATTAAGTAAATTAAAAATATTTTTTAAAAAATAAAAAAAACAAATATAAGAAATTTTTAAAAAATAGGGCTGTTGAAAAATGCAGTGAATCATTCTATGAGTATAAATTAAAGTTCCTTCACAACCTTGGTTAATTAATTAGGCTAAATTGTCTTAAACGTGATGTATAGTTGGACAACCACGTTGTTTAAAATATTTTATTATTTTTATAAAGCTCAATTATATAACGTTGTTCTTTTCTTCAAGCTTGACACATTTTTATATATATATTTAAAATATTTTTGTTCACCTATATATATTTTAACCAAATATGTCATTTACCACAAAAGTGAATTTAATTTTATATTATGACTCGACAAGCTTTTCTTTAAACTATTTTATAACTTGGCACATTTATATTTAACCCCTAAATTATTTATAAAATTTATACTTTCATATATAATATTTCAACAAAAATAAATTATTTATCTAATTTTTTTATCATTAAAAAAAAGTGATTTTCCTTTTTTTTTTTTTTTTTTAAATTTTAATTAACAAAATGTTACAATGTAAATTATATAAAAAAAAAATAAAAAATTTATATTCTATATTTTTTTTATTTGGCATACCATGCAAGCTATCGTTTTACCTTCGTTTAATAAAAATTTAAATTATAAAAAAAAAAAAAAAAATGAAATTTAAATACTTGATTCATTTTATTTTTTGTATTTTTTTTTTTTTTTGTTTGAAATTAATTTTATGTAATTTTATATAACCTCAATATTATATATCGATATTTAAATATTTAAAATATATCATTTTTATTATTTAAAATTTTTAAAATAATATTTTTTAATTTTATTTTTATCATCAAAGAGTTTCAATGTAAGCACAAGGGTTCATGAGATATTGCATGATGCAAAATGTTCCAACATGCATATATTATTAAAGTGAATATATATATAAATTTAAGAGGGTTGTTATATGGGGGTGAGTTTAATATTACACTGGGGGAAAATATACTTGTGGACACATGTATTGTCATTAACATTCTCTGTATATTTCCTTCAAGTGTTATCCTTAAATCTCTCGATTGACAAACTTTAAAGTTTCTAATCTAAATTAGAGATTATAATATACAAGAATATATATCAAACTTGATGTATGATTTATATATACAAGTATATTTTTTTATAATTTTTAATTTTTATATATATCAAATTAAATTGACCCAAAATTATCAAATTTATGGAGGCAAAGAGTTAATCTTTAGTCTACAACATAAATTCAATGAAAAACTTTTATTAAAAAAATTTTTAATATCATAATAATTAAATTAAAAAAAAACTTGGTTCATTTAACAAGTATATATAAATATTTGTTATTTTAGTTGAAAAAAAAATATTATACATTTAAAATTATTAAAAATTTATGAAATTATTTATTAAAATTTTTTATTGATAAGTTTTTTTATTAAATAAAAATTAAATTTTCAATTGAAATTTTTTTTTAAATTTAAATATTTTTTTATTAAAATTTTTAAAGCTAAAAAAATATTATCAAGAATTTATAAAATAATTATATTTATTAAATTTTTTTTGACAATTATTTTTAAAATAATTACCTTTAACTCTTTTGCTATAAATAAAAATTAAATTACCAACAAAAATATTTCAATTTCTTTTGAATATATATATAAAATAAAATATTTTCAAACTTTTAAATTTTAAATTAAAAAATAATTTATAAAACAATAATAATACAAGATATTCAAAAAAAAAAAATGGAAAAAATATTTGTAATTGATAATAATATTTCAATAAATTTTTAATTTAAAATAAAAAATAAATTTTATAATAATACCAAAGTCTTGAAGTTATTTTTTGAATTGTACCGGATGGTCTCAACTATTTGCTTCATAGATCCTCTCATTTTTCAATATATATATATATCATCCTCTTAAACCCCTCCAACAAAATTACTTTTAATATGGATAAAAATTCTTTGACTTTTGTCTTTAATAAAGTCAAGTTTTTTCATTATTTTTATTTGCCAGTTTTATATAACTTTATAACTAATTCGATATCTACATTCAACTGAATTTCATTATAATATTATTATTTATTTTTTATTATAAATTTTTATGAAGATCAAAAAAATTAATATTATCACAAGTATTATTATATATTTTGTCATTTATTATTTAATTTTATTTTTTGGGGGCTTATTGGCTTTATAAATAAATAGAAATAAATAAATCAAATTATTTTCAATAAAAGTTGCTTAATTTTTATTGTATTTTTATTATTATTTTTTCTTTTCAATAATTTATAAAATTTAAATAACAAATAAATTTAAATATTAAAAAATATTGTGGTAATTGTTAAAATAGATTTTTCTGATGGCATAATATGTGTACATGAAAATTATGTTGCAAAGTAGCAAACTATAGTCGTTTATTTAGGGTCACTGTGTTATTCTGGTCTGTCCATGAACAAATGAATGTTTTCCTGTTCGTGTTTACTGGAATTTTTGATGTAATCTCTACTCACTTTAACCTTTTTTTTTTTTATTTCATTCTTTAAATATTTATCATTATTTTTTATTTTTTTATTTAAATTTATATTTATCAATTGTTGTGGAATTTAGAGTTTCTAAAATTAGCAGTTAATATATAAATAACATTAAAAATAAAAAAAAATTTATATAAATAATAAAAATATTTGTTGTTTATGTATTTAAATTATTTTTTATTTTTTTATTTGTAAAAGATGTTTATTTTTATATCTAAATTCCAGTGTCAAGTGTTTTAGTAGAATTTTTTTTATATTTTTTTTTATTTATTCAATCAAAAAAAAAAAAAATTCATGTAATCTTTTTTTTATTTAAAATATTTTAAGTATCTAGAATGTTGTTGAAATTTTTTTTGACAACTAGATGAATTAATTGCTTGATATTTTTATATATTTTTAGTAATTTGTATATAAAATATATAAAAAGTATTTTTAAAATTTTACTCTCTTTAAAAATACACATTTAAATATTTTTACCTTTTAAAGTTTATCATTACGCAGAATAGGTAATATCAAAAAAAAAAAAAAAATTGAAAAAAGCAGTACTCCCAGTGAAAAGTGAAATAATGCTAATTATAAATAAAACATACTTTTAAATATATATAAGTTGAAACACACGTGTGACAAGACGGAAATGAGAATAACTCAAAAAAAAAAAAAGGCAAAAAAATAAATAAAACACATTTTTTTTTAATAATGTTAAGAGGGAAAGTAAACTGCACGATAAAACGTGTCAAAAAAATTCCTTTGGTCTTTTCTTAAAAATGTGTCCTTTCAACCCACTCATAAACAATGAAATTTTTAATTTTATTTATTTAAAATTTTTCATTTAAATTTCTATTTTTACATACTTTTAATATTAATACACAAAAAAAAAAAACCATGTCAATTATATTTATATAAATTTCAACCCCTTTAAAAAAGTTTTCTAAAATAATTAACTGCAGTAACTTTGAGATATTTTGATATAAAAAAAACTATATATAATTTTAAATATTATCTAAAAACTTTTATAATTAATTTTTTAATTTTACAACAAAAAAACTTGTGTGTAAATTGTAAATTTAATTTCTTCGTTGATAATTACAAAAAAAAAAATCAAAGATAAAAATAATGATTGGTGAAATGCTTACCTTCTGGGGCATATATATGTATATTTTTTTTTGTCATATATGTACATTTAATAATTTACTATATAAACCTTTTTTATATAAATTTTTTTTGTCGTTTATATGTCGATTGTTGCAGCATGTTTATATTCTCCATATCATGCACAAATGCTTTTTTTCCCCACGGGCATTTCACACCTTCCGGCCATCCAGACAACCCATGGGACTATATATTTTTGAATTTTATTTTTTCTGCTTTATTTTTACTAAAAAAAAAAAAACCCATTTCTAAAAAAATAGACACTATTATTCTTAGTTTTAAAAAATTTATTATAAAATATATAAAATATATTTATAATAATTTAATTATAAATTTTTAATTTAAAATAAAATAACAATGTAAAATTATAACAGTCAATTGTCAATGTTAATTTTAGTTTGTATATAAATAATTAATTGTTGATACTTGTATCACATTTTATATGACCAGTGATTACATTGTAAATGATTTTTTATTTTTCTCTATGTCATTATTTATTTGTACATATATACAAACAAATATCACATGATTGCTTCAATAATTTTCATAGTTTCATTGGCAATATATTAAAATAAATAGTAAAATAAATTTTTAAAATATTGTATTATTATTTTAAAAAAAATTAAATATAAAAATTAAAATTTTTTTTTTATTATTTTGATAATATTATATATATAAAATAAAATTAAATTTTTTTATATCTTTGATGTTGACAAATATATTTATAATAATATAGTAAATTAAAGTTAAGTACTTTGAGCTTTCTTGCTTATTTTTTGAGTTAACAAAAATTTTATATATACATAGGTAAAAAGGTACTCATGTTTGGCAAACAAAGTTTTACGACAAACACTCACATTTGTTGGAGGATTGAGGGTGAAAGCTTTTTGAGGGTTGAAATGGGATATTTACGAGTTTAAAAAAAAATAAATAAAAATATATATACAAGCCTCAGTTTAAATGAAACTACCATAGTACAGAAAGTATAACAAGTACGCCTCGTTACTCGCTAACCGAACTGGAATTCATTTTCTGCTTTTTCTTATTTTTTCATTTTTTTTTTTTTATTTTTTTATATACAATAACTATTGTACATTGATACACCCACTACCAATCATAAAAATAATAAAAATATATTTTGTTCATAAGTATAGCCAAGTTGTCTGAAATTTTATTTTTATTTGTTTCAATTTTTTTTTTTTTAGACAAAAGTAAATACCAGATGCACCCTTGTATTCTCACTTTGAATATAAAAAAACAAAAAAAAAAATATCTTAAATTATTCAATAAAATATATTTTTGTTGGTTTTTTTTTTACAAAATTTAATAAAATAAATATAATTTTTATAAATTTAAAAAATAAATAAGTAAATAAAAAAAAAATGATATATGTGTTTTGATAATTAATATAATGTCAGTTATCAAAAGCTATGATGCCGGAAACTGGTGTTGAATGGTCAATGGATGTTTGGCTTCAAAGTCTGGAACCATCACTATTATATATACAGAGATTTTATGTTATCTATATACGTATACTGTAAAAGCATGACGTAGCACAAATATATATATATCTCACTTGGAACAACAACAACAACAACTACATTTTATATAGATATATTTGCAATGGACATTGTTTATGTGATACTGCACAGTCAGCTACTGAAATTACTATCTGGCTCAAAGTGTCATCGACTGTGTCGTTTCAACTTTCAACAAAATTAACAAATACACATGAATTTTTTTTATATTTTTTTTGATTATTTTACTTAAAACATTTAATTATTTATTTATTTAACAATTAATTACATAATTTATTTATTAATTTGTTTATTAATTCAATTATTTATTTACTTGTTTATTGATTTTTGTGGTAATTTGATTTGAAAGTTGTTAGTTGGTTTGTTTATTAATTTGATAAATTTATTTTACATTAATTTTATTTAATAAACAAATTTAATTTATAAAAAAATAGGTATAAATATATTACTCATCATCATGAATATCATAGTCATCGTTGTCAATGTTATTATATTGACTGTTACAAACATGTATATGTAAAAATGAGTCAGATGAGTTGAATCAAGGGGTCAATGAGCTTCAATTTCAATATATACATACAATTCCCGACGTCAAACAACATATAATGTTGTTGATGATGATCGATGAAGTCCCTAAATGTACCCATGGGTTTATATACCGGATGTCTCATCTGTGTCACACTAAAATAAAAAAATATATAATTTAATATTAACATGTTTTTTTTTTGAGCGGCACATATGATTGACAATTTTTAATTTTTTAATTTTTTTTTAGTACCAATAGAGGATCCTTTGGTGTTTGGAGAAAAACAAAAAATTCACGAGAATATACAAGATTTAGAAGAGTTACCAATATTCGAACAAACAGCAGCAAATGTTTCAACTTTTGTTGGACAAACTGTTTATCTACCTTGCAGAGTAAGAAACCTGGGTGATAAAGTTGTGAGTTTTTTTTTTAAATAATAATAATAAATGTATAATCAATATTTCATTTAATGTTTAATTAAATTTTATATAAAAATAGAAAAAAAAAAAGCTCAATGAATGACTCATGATGTTTGAGTTTAAATATTTAAAAAAAAGTAACTCATTCCAGAAAATTTATATATACATTTTAATATAATTGAATTTCCTCGTTGTGAATTGTTTAATTTTAATTTTTTTTTTTTATTACAAGTTTTATTTTGACGTGATTCTCGAGAGATTTGTTTTTTTTTTATTTTTTTATTTTTTATTTTCAATTGGCTTCGAGTACAGAGCTTGACACGTTAAACAAAGTCAACGCAATCGTGCCAATCAACGTGGCCTGTCGAAGCCAAGGTTTGTTTGGTCAATTTTTTTTTAAATTTATTTATTTATTTATTTTTTTTTCAATTCACTTTGTACAAACCTGGTGCGGTAAATGTTGATTAAAAGCCGATCAAAGGGTACGCAACTATGTATATCAAAATTATTTAAAAAAAAAAAAACTTTTTAAATTATTGTCAATTTGAAAATAAAAAAATAAATTATTTGTTCATTTGATGATAAAAAAAATAAATTTACCTATCAACAATATAAATTCAAATCGTTCAATCATTCATGACATCTTACTATTTTTCATTTTGATTTTTTTCTTTATTTTTTTTTCAACAAAATTGACTCGTATAACTCGTTGACGTGGATATGTCAAACCTTTGAGATGCTGACACACATTTCTCTTTTACCCTTGCCTATTTAATTTGATAGATTACTTTTTGAAATATTTTATACCCTGGTCAATTTCTAAATTTCGATAGACAATCTTAAAATATTGCTTCAAGAAGATCGATGTGTTTGCTAAAAAAATAAAATAAAAGAAATCACAAATTTAGATTTTTTTTTTTCATTTTCAACTTGGCAGTTTATTTTTTGTATTTTTTTTTTGTAAATCTACCTTTAAAAACGTGTGTAGTTTTGGTCTCAATATTTTTATTTCTTCAAGTAATATCTTTTCTGTTTTCTCACATTTACTACCCACTTTCTCCCTTTTATATTTTATTTTATTTTATTTTTTTACTGGCCTGGCTTTCAACAACCCGGCATAAATTGAACGACCGCGAATCACCCTGCATTATTCATAAGATGTGGATGGTTATACACACCAGCAAAGGTTTGCTACGAGTAAATATGATTAATTTTTCTTCTGGTCATAGGGGAAAAGGTGGCTCTTGAAATGAGAAGCTTGCAGTTGGAGCTTTTCTATTTTTAAACCCTCTTTTTTCTTAAAGTTAAAACTGAAAATTTACTGTTTTTTTTTTTACATGCGTTTATAATGAAATAAGATTTATCAATTTTTATTTATTTATTATAAAAATTACATAAAAATATATATATAAAAACAAGTTTGTCCTGATGAGGTCAAGTGACACTTAATAATTTTACTTGTTTCATATTTTTTTAATTTAATTTCTTTTTAAAAAATTTTTTTCTTTTTGTATACTCACGTACATCTTGACTTTAACACAGGGTGTTTCCGACCTTTATTCATTTATTATAGATGTGGTAGTTAACCAAGGGGGTTGATATCTTTTTCTCGCTCTCATTCTCAAGTAACTTTGTCTGATTTTAATTATTCCACTCTGACGGTTGCTGTTGCTGTTTTGCCCCTTGGCTATTTTTACCTTGAAATACTCAACAAAGAATAATTTTTTTTTTTCTATATATATGTATTTTTAAAAAACAAAAAAATTTAAAACTAAAAAATTCATTTACTTACATACACATATATGCATATATCTCTTTCACTGAAATTGAATTAAATTAATTTTTAAACAAGTATATATAGTTTAATGTTAAATTAAATATTATTTCATCAAAGTAACCACACAATAGGCCGGAAATAATTAATTTTCTTTTATTTATTTATTTTTTAAATTATATATATTAATGTTTGTTTGTAGATGAGCTATTATAGCCACTAAAATGTCAAAAAAATAAAAAAAATAATAAAAAATCGTTTCAATTTTGGGATATCGTGTCACGTTTTGATGATGAAAAACCAAGCACGTATCATAAGATTTGATGTACATATATATTGTATGAATAAAAAAAAATAAAAAAAATAAAAAAAATAAATAAAGATGTAAAGAGAATTTTTTCTTTTGTTAAGTTGGCGCGTTTTTTGATGGTTGTGATGTTTAAGTATATCGTTGTCCACATACACATATGTATTTTGTATAAAAAAAATGTTAAAAAATCTAAAAAAGTATATTAGATAGAATCTGTGTGTGCAAAAGTTGTGTAGAAACTCTTGAAATAAGCTGTAAGAAGCAGCTGTGAAGGTATTTCTATATATATATGTATTTTTTTTTTCAGTAAATTTCTATAGAAAAGATTTTTAGATATCTCGATCGTCGATTGAACTTGCGGAGGTTTGTGAATTCAGTAAATGTAGTAGTTTTTTTTATTTTTTTTATTTTTTTATTTTTTTATTTTATTGGTCGAGTAAGCGGTTCAAAGAAAATCGGAAGGGCACCCAATGTGGATCAATGGATACCAAGTAATATCCGATGCGGATGTTTCGCGAATAGAAAATTCAAAAGTGGACGATGTTGTACGACATTCAATTTTGCCATAAAAAGGAACTCATGGATATAATAAAAGTTCAAAAAATAAATATAATTTTTTAAATAAAAATAATATAATTGATACTTATTTTTATTTTTGTGATGATATTTCATTTATTTTTTTAATAGTTCATTTAATCATTTTGATGAGAAATTATATTATTATTATTACATTTTTTATTATCGTATTTTAAAAACCAAATGTATATTATTCAAGTTCTTATTATATATATTTCTTATTCTTCCCTGATTTTCTGCTCTCAAATTTTATGATAAAAAAATAAAAAAATTGATCTTAATTTACTGCCAAACGGTATAACTGTCAAACTTTATAAAAACTTTTTTTTTTTTCGCTCTTAATATTGACCTAAAAACATATATAAATAAATTTAAATATATTAATAAAAATAATAAAAAATATTAAATAAAAATTATATTTCTTTTTTAAATATAATAATAATATAATTACTTTTTTTTTTTTTTCAATTCATGACAATATTTTTTGAGGGTTTCAGTTGAGATGGTCAGCATTTTATAGAGCCCTTTTAATCCTGCTAAATTAAATTTTCACATGAAAAAAAAAAATATATATATATATAACAGAAATAGATTACATAGAAACGTTAGTATTATTATGATATATTTTTTTTTTATTATTAAAAGGACAAGTTTTGAGTTTTTCTGCAATATATACGCAATAAAGCGAATGTAATCTGAAAGAGCACACACAAACGCCAAAGGATCAAGAAAATAAAGCCAAAAAGTATTATGCCATCTATGTCATTATATACAATGATGATTTTTATCTAAAAAGTCCGAAAATCTCATCCTTTCAGGCCTTCAGTAGCAAACGGTCCACGTAATACTTTTTATAAAGACGTTTTTCTTATGCCACCCTTTTTATTTTTTATACTAAAAAAAGTACTTGAACCACATAAACCACAACAACTGTGTCTACAAAACTACATCTATATAAAATAATAATAATAATAATAATAAAACAGTAATACACAAAAAAAAAAAAATAAAATAAAATTGTAAAAAAAAAAAAAAAACCTCATAAACCAGGATAAAAGAATATTTTTATTTTTATATTTTTAATATACTTTTGAAGTATTATTTATCGAGTTTTATTTTACGATAAAGCACACGTTTACTTGCATGTGATGCACATAGTTTCACTCAAACCAATTGACTTGATTGAACACTTTCAACCAATTACTACGTAATGGCAACATTCATAAGCTTTCATGAGATATTGCAAGTGCAATATCGATTGTCTCACAATATTACTCACACAACAATAAGAATTTAATTTAACAAAAATTATTTTATAATAATAATAATAATAATATTAATTATTATGTTAAAATATAATTAAATATTATATATAAAATATATTGTGTAATATTAAAATAAAAAAAATTAAAATTTATTTAAAATATAATTAAGAACATAAAAAATTTTAATTAATTTTTTATTTTTTTTGTTTATTTTTATCAGTGAATAAAATGCAACGTGAGCACAACGATCAGTATTCATCTTCATGCTGACATTTGTTTATTTTTTTTTTTATCAAGGTAAAAAGTTAGAGAACCGTAAAGCAATGTTAACAAAAAAAAATAAAAAAATAAAATATAGCAAATCGTTTCATGCTAGATACCATTTTAATTACAACTATTGGATCCATAAGTCAATCCTCAAAATATCCAGTATAAAATGGATAAAAACTTTTACTGTATTTTTTTTTTTTTTTTTATATGCATTAATTTATCAACTGACTTTAACCCTTTTACCCTTAAAAAAAAAAATTTGTATTATTATTTTTTTGTAAATACTCATTGGGTATTTTAAAAATCAATAAAAATTTAATTGTTTTTTATTTTTTGTTATTTTTAAATTTAATTATAAAAATAGATAAAATATTTATTTATTTTAAAAAAATATATATAAAAATAGTTGACAAAAAAAAAAAAAAAGAAATAAAAAAATTAAAAAACAAAGAAAAGATTAACGAAATAAAAAATAAAAAAAAAATATATAATTTATGAAGCAGAAATTTTTTATCGATGGTGTCGACAAGGGTTGAATTACGTATTTTTTTTTTCTACCCTTAATTTATTATACGCAGATTAAGGTGAATGTGTGTGTGTATTTTTAAGGGTATTTTTAAATATGTCCTGAATTTTCCTGTTGGTATTATCAGCCCAGTGGTTTTGTAAAATGACAAAAGTTATTTTTTTCTAGAAAAATTTTTACCCTGAAGCATTTATATATTACACACTTGTTTATACATGAAATTTTTAGTAGTATGTATGATGTGGTGTTATTGCTAGGGATTCACAAATCAAAATACAGAATTTTTGTACTTCAAAAGCATACCATCATCAACCATATGAATATACATGTCGACGAACAAATATTTTGTTAATTAGCTTTATCCACATAAAACTGATTAAATAAAAGAACAATGAAAAATTCTTGAAAAATATGTTTATATTTTTTTTGTAAATAATTAAAATTATACTTTTATTTTTGTTTATTTAAATATTTAATTTAATCTTTTTATATATTGAAATTTTGTTGAAAAAATTTTAAAAGAATTTGAAAAATATTTAAGGGTAGTTTTATATATTTAAAATAATCTCGTTTTTTTTTTTGGATTAATTAAATTGATAATTTTATAAAATTTTTATAATTCAAAATTATATAATTAATTTAATATCAAATGATTTAAATTAGTTTGAATATTTATAAAAATAATAATTTAAATTTAAAAATTGAAATGAATTTAAACAGTTAAAAAAAAATTGTACAATTTTGTAAACTTTTAACAGAATGATTAAAATAAAAAATAAAAAAATAAATAAAACTTTTAAAATTATTTGTTGGTTAATTATCGACTTGAATAAAAAAAGTTTATTGGTAAAAGTTTATTGCTAAAAAGCCAAATAAATAAATAAATAAAAATAGTAAAAGAATGAAATTAAAAAAGAAAGATGTTTCAAGAATTTTTAAGAAATAAAAAATACAAAATAGTGGTAAAATTAAAAAAATAAAAATAATAAAATTTCAGCAATTGTCAGAAAAAAAAAAGTTTGTACATCACAATTGATGTAAATACCTTTAAACATATATCGAATTTAAGTACTTTAAAAGTGTCTCTCTACACTTTTATTATTAAACTTTTATTTTATTCATTTTCTTTATTCGTATTCGATCTCAAATAACTATTTTCAAGGATTTAACTGTAACTCGTTATTCTATGGATTATCCTAAAACCAGAGTCGAAGAATCATTTTATAATCCCAACTTTGATATATTATTTTATTTTTTTTCTCATTTAAACATTATTCTTCTTTTTTTTTTAACATGAAACAATGTTAACCGGTAAATCGCTATTGTATTTTTGACAATTTTAAATTCGTTTAAAAATTATTGTTAAATTTTAAAAACTTTATTAAAAAATATAAATTGGTATATTGCTTTAGTCAGCCAATTATCTTTTTTGACAAATCGTGCAAGATGAATAATAAAAAAAAAAAAATTAGAAATCTTTAAAAGCACTCAACAAATAATTTTAAAACACAGCAGTCTACTTCAATAATCGTTACATATAAAAATTTATTTTCCGGCAGGAAAAATATTTATGAAAGATAAGACAAGTTGAAATTGTTTTTTTATTTTTTATTTTTTATTTTTTCATTAAGATGAAGGCATACGCTTTACTAGTTTCTTAGATGTAATTAGATTTATGAAGTCAGTTTTGTTTACATTCGAGCTACTTGGGCGGCTTGGTGATTTATTAAAGAGAAGAAAATTCATCGTTTTTTTTATACTGAACCTGAGAGATATTACAGTATTTTTATTTTTCCATTTTTCCTTTTTTTTTTTTTTTTGGTTTAATATTTTTATATACAAGTGAATAGATAATATATGTAAACTTCTTTGATCATCAAAATAAAAAATTAAACTTCAAAAATTTATAAAAAAAAAAATGAAATTTCACCTTACAATTAATTTTACTAATAATTTTGAAGAAAAAAATTACCAAATGATCATCATTACAACAACAAATAATAACATGATAAATTTAATTTAAAAAATTTTTGATAAAATATTGTTATTTAGATATTTCAAGTTACGTCTGACTAAAAAGCGTTATTACTACTTAAAAAAAAAAAATATCATAATTCCAGCTTATTTTAAATTTACAATTAATTAAGCCAACTTAATATAAAATATTTTACAAATTTATCATAAACAATTGTTAAATAATTATATAAATTTATCTACTTTAATTAATAATTTACAATTTAAATTAAATAAAAATACATAATTTACTGATTATTGTCTTTGTGTGTGTTAACAATAAAATATATCATAAAAAAATGATCTTTCTCGTGTTTTTATTCAAGTTTATGATGATAATAAAATGAATAAAATAAAAAAGTGTTGAAACAATGGATAATACAGTATGATATGACTTGAAAAAGTGAAAAAACCACATTGAAATAAAATAGTCTGTTTGGTAGAAAAAAAAGAAATAAAAAAATAAAAAAAATAGGCGTGAGGCAAAAAATATATGTATATAAAAATGAATGCCATTGAGTTTGGTATAACACTGTTGCAAACTGTGTTACAGTCTAGGATGAAACGTTACCAAGTTATTCGCTTGGCTAAGCCAGAAATCTCTCTCATATAAAAGTCGTAAGAACCGCGTTTTGAAAACAATGGCCCATCCGTATACCACACTACTTTTTTACCTTGATATAACACCTTTTTTATCATTCCACTTGTTTTTTTTTTTTATCATCATCTCTCTTATTATAACAATGTTTTTTTATACTTTTATTTTTATCACACAAAAAGCCGTCCAATAAATATCGCCAGCTCGTTATTAGCGTTTTAATTTACTACCAAAACACACCAGGTAACTTAATCTCATTGTAAATCGAAAAAATATCAAGTTTATGGAATGAGTATTTTTAAAATAATATATAATAATAAAAAAAAATTATTTTAATGTTTTTTTATTTATTTATCAAATGATATATTTTAAATAAATTAAAAATTTTGTAAAATTTTTATAAATAATTAGAGCTTTTATTTATAGAGCTTTTTTTTTAAATATAAATATTTGTTAATTTTATTATTAATTTTTTTAACAAATATAATTGTTTCAAGTGTCAATTAAAATTGAAGAAAAATAAATAATATAATGACTTAATTGTTGGATTGTTTGTGGACTTTTATCTATCAGAATTTGATATTTTATTTTAAAATCTTATGAATATTTGTATGGATTTATTAAAGCTGACTTTATCTGATGATTATTTTTAAATTTTCATTCTGTAAAAAGTGGCAAAGTTGGTGGTTTTCTTGATGCTTTGAATTTTGCAATTGTAAAGTAAAGAAAAGCAACTTTGCTGACTAGTCAACTTTACTTTTGATAATATATTTTCAACAAAGAAAATTTACATGTATATTTCCTTATTTTCTTATTCATATGTTGCATTTTATGATATTATTTTCAATTTTAAAAAAAAATTTTATGTTTATCCTGGTATTTTAAAAGTTGTTAAAATATATTTTTTCAAGTTTTATAAAATTTAAATTAAAAAATTAATATTTAAAAAAAAGTTGACAAAAGTAGACAAAAGTTTAATGAAAAAAAATAGTAAAAATATTTTGTTGGGTTATTTTGCAGTGACATTTTATGATGTTTGTTTGGTCAAAGCTACTTTTCAGTTGATTTGAGTTAATCATTTGAAGCAAACCACTGTTAAACCTCAAACTCATACATATATGATCCTCTCTGTATACAGATTCAACAACAACATCTTATATTATCAACATTCTCCAGACATGGTGCATCTTTATTTCAACTACATCATTTACTTTTTTTATATATATATTTTCAACATCCACATCTTTCTCTAAACATAAAATAAACAATAATTTTCTATACTATATATTTGACATTATTAAAATTATTTTGATTACCAAAAAAAAAAAAAAAAACAATAGTTATTGTATTGAATTTCAAAGTAATTAATTGCTCTTGAGTTTGACCTAAATTAGTTTGAAAATAAAAAATAAAAATACATATATGAATTTTACATTTAGTAAAAAAAAATATAAAAACCAATTGAAAAATCCCAGGGTTCTTTTTTAATTAAGAGAATGTTATCAATCCACGATGATGAACACCATGGTCGATGGACCAAGTGATCCAAAGGTATCAAATACCATTGCATTCTGGTAATTCAACTTTTATCTGTTTTTATTTTTGTCTCTCTCATGTCCAGGTTGAATTATTAGGGATTTTACTAGTGTTTTCAGAAAAATACTGTGTCTCTCTGTTGTTGACTATATATTTTAAAAAATAATTAAAAATAAAATATATAAAAATACAACTGACCAAGTACGCGTGTATCTTTTTTTTTTTTTATTTGATTTTTTTCTCTCTTCAATTAGAAATTGTCGAGAGAGAAAAAAAAGTGGTTTACTGGTTGATAGTATAATGGAAACAAAAGACTGTTGTATGTTGCTTGAATTGAAGTTGGACTTGGTGGATATTATTCCTATCACGATCAGAATATATATATACGAATTTTCACTATCGACTTTTACCCATCGACTCACTTTTCTCTGATCAAGTCAATATCCATGCCAATCTCTTTATTCTTTTTTTTTTTTTCTTTTTATTTTCATTTCTTGATGAAAGAAATAGAACGCAAATATGTCACATTAAAGTCACTGTACAAAGATATATATTAACTTGAATAAAAAAAAAAAAATAAATATCAAAGTATAAATTGATTAAAAAAAAATAACTATTTTAAATTTAAAAGTATATAATTGATTTTTATGGAAATAATGTTTTATATTCACTATGATATTTTAGAGTTCTCATAAAAGATAATCTTTTTTAATTAAAATTGAAAAAGTTATATCGATTAAAATAAATTGAAATTGTTCATATCAAGATTGAATTAAGATGAAATTGTTTTTTTTTTTTTTTTAAATATATTTTTTCAATTTTCGATAATCAAAAAAAATTTTTTAAAAAGAATAATCATATTAAATATATATTTTTTTTTATGGTTATTAATTTAGTTTATTTTTATTTTATTCAAAAAATATATCAGCTTTAATGTCAAGTGAACTGTGCATTCAAACGATAGCGAGATTAATGAGCCGAGTGTCAATTCACGTATGTAGTATCAACACAAAATTTTATAAAATTTGAAAAAAAAAAAAAAAGTGATGAAAATTGAGAGAGGAATTCAAATTGAATTCGCAAATTTTGCAATATTGAACTACCTTTTTTTTATTTTTTTATATTACAAAACGTTTTACGATTTATCGTTTGAAATATCATGAATTTTATGTCTAAATTTTTTACACTATTTATTTATTTTTTTTTTTTCATCAAGTATATGATATTTTTTTTTATTTTTATATTTATTTATATTTTAAAAAAATTGGTAGTTGTAGTTGAGATTTAGAAAGCTTTATTTGTAAAAAAAAATAAATAAAAAATAAATTTTATATAAGGGATGAAAAGTAAAAAACAGAGGTGAAAGTTATCTCGTTATATTTTCAAGACATAATATTTATGATCCATTTTATATTGATGTCTAGCAGATTTAAAATTTTTTTTTTCTATTTTTAATATGTTTATTATGACTTATTTTGGAAACTTGTTATTGTTGCCTTGGCAGAAATTTTTCTCCGCCTTTTGTCCACTTTTTTCCGAAAATGACCTATGGTGGAGAAATTAACAAATGGCGGAGAAAAATTTTTACCAGGATGTTGTTGTTTTTGATTTTTAATTTTCATTTTATTTTCCCATTTTTTTTTTTAAAGCATTATTATAATTTCTTGTTTTATTTGTTTTTTTTTTTTTTTTAATAATTTTAAACGATAAATTGTTATACGTTTATAATCTAATGGATCATTCGATATTAACGGTTTTTCATCATTCATTATAGGGATATTCTTTTTCGGCAGATTTCTACTTCTATGATTTGCCTACTCAGTCCCACTGGCTTAGTTTCCCATAGTGACCCAAAAGAAAATAAATAAAATAACGCACTCGTGTCGTTGATGCCAATTTTAGTCAGAACCAACATAGTAATGTGCCTTTTCTTTATCAACTTGTGCTTACTCTCTTTTTCCAGTTGCTTGGCTTTCCATCATCACATTTATCACTGTGTATATATAAATATATAAATGCATGTGAATCTTTCAAAGAAATCCATTTGCTGTTATATTCAACGTCTTTCAACAAATTTTAAAGGCAACCATGAAAACTCAAATCTCGTTTTTTTTTTTGTCATCCGGTTTGCAATGTGATTTGCATAAAAATTCACTTGACACATTCACAGATTATTTTTTATAATAAAATAATATGTGTTGAATAAAATAATAATTTATATTTATTTATTATTTTTGAATGAGCCACTGGAGACAACAAGGGTGTCATAAAGTTTTTTTTTTTTGACAAAATATTGAAAAGAAAATTGTTGGTTTTTTTTTTTTTTTTTTGGTAACAAAGAACCCAACACCAAGTCATTGGTGGCATAACAATGAGCTATTTTATCTTCAAAGAATTCATTTAACCAAGGAGTAAAAAATATAAATAAAAAAAAATATAAACAAAACAAAAAGAGAAATATATATATTGAAAACTTCACACAATATTTTTTTTTTGATGCTTTGAATTTTAGCATAGTAAATATTCTCTTTGTGTTTTTTTTTTTATTTTATCCACCTTTCAAAGTAAGAGATAGATCAAAGGATATTGCTAATAATTTTTCATCATTATTATTATTAATATATAAAAATAATGAAACAATATTTAACGAGTTGCGTTTTAAATTTTTTAAACACACGTGGTTCCTGACAGACTGTTTACTTTTTTTTTTTTTTTTGTAATAAAGCTACGTTTTTTTATATATTTTTTTTTGAAATAATAGTTTTAGTAAAGTATAAAAAATATTATAATCAATAAAATATATTGCAAGTGAATTGTATATCCTTGTAAGTTTGTTGAAGGATAAAATAAGTAACATATCGAGTCGAGAATGTATAAAGAATAAAAGCAAAAAAAAATATATACATAAGTAAAAATGTGTCGATGGCAGTAGATGAGGTAGACCATTTGTCCTTTTTTTTATTTTTTTATGTAATAAAAATAATTTTATTTCAACGACTATCCAACCTGGAGAATAAGAACTCATTGGTTTATGAGGACTTACTATACTGAGCTTTTTTTTTTGGATAAAAAAATTGCTGAGAATATGTGACAAGGTTATCGGAATAAAATAAAAAAAAAAGGATAAAAAAATGTATAAAAATAATAAAAAAATTTCAATGAAATAAACGAAATTGTCGGCTGCAAAGTCATGATTTGATTTTTTTTTTTTTTTTAAGATTTAAGATATTACTTTGAGGTAATTTTAACTGTCAAAATAATTTTTTATTTTTTATCGTATCAATTTTTTTAGTCTACTTGTACATTATTATGTTGAAATTATTTAAAATTATTTATCTTAAATCTTTTTGCAACTCAAATTTTATTTTTAATTTATATTTGATTCTAAAAGTATTTTAAATATATTTTTTTTTATAATTATTTAATAATTTGTTTGAAAAATAATAACAAGTTAAAAAATGAATTATATATTTTTATTTTATTTACTTAAATTATACATGCATTTTTGAATTTTATCTGTGCAATTTTTCCTCAGTGAATTATGATTTTATTATTATTATTTTTTAATATTGTACTGACTTGTAATTTTTTCCAAGAAGTTTTTAAACCTGCAGTTTGTTTTGTGACATTCATGCAACACGCGATGATTCCAAATGAAATAAAATACCTCAAAAAAGAAAAAAAAAAAATCAAAGATACAAATAAAAAAAAAATACCAAAGTACTTAACTGAGCTTCGTTTACTTGTTCAAAGTCCTCGAACAAGTTAAACATCCATGTCACGATGCAACTAGAAAACTGAGAACATACAAGAGTTAAAAAAAAAAAATAAATAAATGTATATTGAAGTACTGAAGTGTGTAAAAAAAATATAAAAAGTTTATCATACATTTTGTGATTTTAAAAAAAGTTGCAATAATTTAAAACAATATTTTTTAAAATAAAAAATACAGTAAAAATAATAATTAAAAAAAGAATAATAAAATGATTATTATGAAAATAAAAAATAAAATAAAATAGAAATGATAAAAGTTGATAGAAAAGTTAAAATTTAAAATGACAAAATTTTCACAAGATAGGAAATAGAAGTTGAGTGCTTCAAAAGTGGTCTCATCATTATGCAAAATATAAAAGTCTCATAGTAAACGTGTGTCTTCTTGTACTCACAATTTTTACTCATTAAATTTATCAATTTTTTTTTTTTTTTTTGATAAATCTAATGGACCATATGAAACATTACAAGATAATTTTATATTTTTAAATTTTAAAAATATAAAAAAACATTTATCAATTTATTTTTCATATATTTTCTTTAACTATATATATTTTTTTATATTTTTTTTATAAAAACAAAATCAACTTATCAAATATTTACAAATAAAAAAATAAAAAAATTCTTTCAATTCGTTGGCACGTATTTTTTCAAGAGTCTTTTGACACTCACTTGTGACTTTACCTCAAAAAGTCCAGTCACAAATTTTCCATAATGTAATTGCCACTTAAAATCATGCAATTTTATACAAAAAAAAAAACCATATATTTCATTCTGAGAATTCATTGATTTATTATAATTATATTCTTAAAAATTTTTGTCACAAAATTACAGTTATAAAATTAAAATAAAAGCCAAAAAAATACAAATAAATAAATCTAATAATCATGCAATGCCATGCTCATTTTAACTCAGCTAAAATAAATCATCTGGCATGAAGTTTTAATTTTTCTTTGATGATACACATGTAACACTGTACAGGATGGTTTGGCGCCAGGCAAATAAATTTACTCAAAAATTTAAAATACATAAATGTAAAAATAAAACGACAAATTTTTCAAGAAATTGAAAAAAAAAAAAAAAAAAACCCACTTGGATTTTATACATCACATAATATGTTGCATATGAAACTTTTCAAAAATTTTATCTGTATCTTTTAACAATAATACTCACTGAATTTTTAAAATTATTTTCTCATATTTTGGTGATATTTTAAACTCACTAATAAATTCTACGTATCACAAAATTCAAGAAAAAAAAATATATAAAAGGGTTGGTTATTTTTATTTTAAAATTTTAGCTCACTGGCGTTGTTCCATGAAAAAGATAATAAGTTTGTATGTTGTATACGTTTTCAACAACAGAAACTCTACAAAAAACATTGCACCAGAATTGAGGATGTATAAAACAATGCAAAAAAAAAAAAAATAATAAATAAAAAAAAAGAAAAACAAAATAAAAGAACTTTTCATTCGTAGATCATTCTAACGCTTCAACCATTCAAAATGTCCTTTTTTCTTGGATATCCTTCAGGCTCATGTTACTTGATTTTTTTTTTTTTATATATTTTTTTTGTTTTTTATTATCATTTTACTTTTATTTCTTTGACCTGATCTTTATTTTATTTTATTTTTTTTTCATTTTCATTTATTTTTATTTTTCACCCAGGGCGGTTTTATTTTTAGCTTTTTTTTTTTTCAGTTCATCCAACGAGCTGTGTACTTCTACTCTCGTTATCTCTTATATCATGTGTTGTTTTTGTTGTTTTTTTATATTTTTTAAATATATTTTGTGTTTGTTTATACAAGATCAAGAGAATATACGTGTGCAGAAGGCTTTCGTTCACATTATTGTTGTATATAAATCATAAACATGACCATGATGCACACACTACTGAGCCAAACAATTTTTTTTTTATTTTTTCTTTATATTATCCAGCTCGAATTTTAAATCTTGATATAACTCTTTTTTTTTTTTTATATATATATTTTATTTTTCACATTTTGAACCCTCAAAGCATCTATATTTATTGTTTATTTTTTATTCTTTTTATGAATTTTGAATAAATGTTTATCATGTTTTTGAAGAGAATTTTATTTGATCAACTTGGTTTATTAAATATTTATACATTTAAAATTACGGTTGTTATTGTTTATTTAATATAAATATTTTTAATTATTTATTTATTTGAAAAATAATAAAAATGTTAAAATTAATTTTTTTTTGTTATTGTTTTTTAATTAAATTTAATATTTACTCTGATTAATTCAATTTTTTAAGTATAAAAATAACAAATCAATATTATTTTTATATTTTTTTTTTGTTATTATTTATATAATAAGTGAGATAAAATTGTCGAAAAAATATCTCGTTAGAGGGTGTAGAGGAAATGACTGCCAGTCCGATATTCCGGATATCTAATATCCGAATGTTCGTCTGTGACTCGAATATTAAAAAAAAAAATAAAAAAAAATATGAGAATCCGATAAGCTGCTAACCTGTTTGCCAGCCACGTATATGTTTTATTTTAACCCTTTATAAATATATTTCAATAATATCAAGTAAATAATATAATAATTATATTAATAAATTAAATTAAAAAATAAATATAAATTTTATTTAATTAAATACACAATTTAATATATTGATTTTATATTCAATTTTAAGGGTTGTAATTACTTTTAAAATAATTTTATTTCTTTGTTTTAAATTGAACATTAAAAATCTTAAAAATTATCGAAACATTTTTAATTTTTTTTTTGTAAAATTATTTTATTAAAATTAAATTAATAAAAATACTTGAAAAGTTTTATATAAAATTTATTCAAATAATTATATTTTTTCAATTAATTTTATAATTTTTGAAACAAATTTAATGATGTAAATTTAGAGTAAATTATGAGATTTAAAATGTAAATATTTTTAAAACTCATGGTAATTTTAAGTCATTAAAAAAGTCATTAATTTTAATATAAATATATATTTTTTTTTTGCAGGTATCATGGATGCGAAGTAGAGATCTTCACATACTTACCTCAAGTGAAATAACATTCAGTTCAGATTCAAGATTTTCACCAGAACATATGCCTGGTAGTGATGCATGGACATTGAGACTTGAGGATTCAAAAAAATCTGATTCAGGAAATTATGAATGTCAGGTCAACACTGAGCCAAAAATTATGTATACAGTACGTCTTTTAGTTAGAGGTAATATTTACTCACATTTTCTATCAAATATTATTAATAAAAATTTAAAAAGAAAATTAATAATATTTTTTGATAATTAAAAATCTGTAAAATAATATTTTTAATGCCAACATAAAAATGCCATTAACATTCAGCAATAAACCTCATCTATATTCAGTAACTTTTAATAAAAAATTTTCAAATTTTATTTTACCAAATAAAAGATAGTATAAAAATGATTAACGATCTATAAAATTATAAATATATTTATAGCAATGTTTGTAGTATAAATAATAGTAAAATGAAAAAAAAAAAATTAAGATAAAATAAAATAGATATTTGTATGTTAAAATTGATTAGTTGTGTTTCTTTGAATTATTTTATTATGTATATAAAAAAAAAAAAAATATATATTTTATATGATAATTTTATCATATAAAAATTGTATATTTATAAATATTATTTCATCATTTTTTATTGTTAATGGCTTATTTTAATTTAATTTTTTGATAAATATTTAATTTATATTAAAAAAATTATAAAAATTATATTTAATTTATATATATAATTTTTTTATTTAAATTTTTAATTTCTTTGTATTTAAAATTTTATATTTTAATAATTTTTAATAAATTATAATTAAATTATTTAATTTTTCTAGATCCTGACATGCCAGATGGCTATGATACACCGCATTCCCAACAGACTAAAATCAGTAAGTATATATTAAATAAAATTAAATAAAATATATTAATATAATAAAATATAATACTATCAAAATAAAATACTAGAAAAATGAGAAATTAAATAAATGTGTTGATAAGAGGGTAGCCAAGTTATATAAAAACCAAAAAATCAAAATAATCTTAAGCAACTTTAAGTATTTATTTAGCCACTTGAATCGTCATATCATCGATCACCTCTGATACTTGAAAATAGGGTAGAAATATTGTTAAAGAGGGTAGCTAACAATATACATCCAAAACGAAAAAAAAAAAAAAAAAAACAAAAAAAAGCAAAAAGCAAAAAAAAGCTCTGTACTTGACGCGTAGTGTGTCTCATTTATTTTCCATCGTTTTAGTCTTCACTTGTCTTTTATTAGTATTACTTTTATTTATTTTTATCATTGTTTTTATTTTTTTTTTGTCTTAAAAAATAAAGATAAAAATCTTTTTTTTTTTTTTGTACTTGAAATTTTACCCTTAACCTCTTTATTTTTTTTTCCTCCATTAGACAAGATCTAGAATAAAAAAAAACAAAAAAAAAATAAAAATATTTTGTCAAAGTTTTTATTAAAAATTTTTTTCTCCTCATTTAAAAAATATATATTTAAAAATTAAAAAAAAATATTAATACATATAAAAAAGAGCTTAATTAACATATACAATGTTATTTACTTTAGTTGAGTTTATCGAGAAGTAAAGTTTGAAGTAAACTCTCACATTTTCTAATAAAACTTATATAATAAGTTGAGAGGATGATCTTTTTTATGAGTCCTTTGGCTCTGGTGGTTTTTCGATTAAACTCAAAGTTAAATGTGACACTCCAAGAGACTTGGGTGACAAAAAAAAAATAAATAAATAAATAAATTTACTAGGTCGAGTTAAAGAATGTAAAATATTTTTAAAAAATTAAATTAAATTTTTAATAATAAAAAAATATCTCAGTAAAATACATTTTTTAATTCTTAAAAAACTCAAAGTAATAATGCATACAGTCATAATGACAAAACATAATATTACACAACTGTAAAATGCACTTTCCACTGGATTAATTTAAGTCCAATAGGATTATCTTAAATCCACACTAGTCATGTGCATTTTCTTTATCATAAAAAAAATAATTATTTTTAACATTATAAAATAATATTAAACACTAGTATAATTAAGACTAACTACGTTACATTTTTATTTTTATATTTTTTAATAATTAAAAATTATAATTAACAAAATTAACATAAAAAAAAATTATATAAATTATTTGCTTTTTATAAATTTTTAGATAATTGATTAAGAAATATTTAATTTATTTGATCAAGGTGTAAATTTTGTCTGTTGATTTTAGATTAGTTGAAAAATAATTAACTAAAATTAACTGTGTTGTAATTGATAATTGAATGACTTGATAGGGTTGAATGAGTAAAATGTTAACAGATAAATTAAATTAAATTTATAAAAAATTAAATATATAATAATAATTATTTTTTATTTATTAGGTTATGAAAGTACAGCACCAGTAGCAGCAATAATGGGTCCCAGAGAACAACGTGTCCCATCAGGTTCAACTATAACCCTTAGATGTGTCATAACTTCACCATATCAAACACGCCCTATCAGAGGTGTACAATGGCTTCGGGATAACAAACTCTTGACATTCCAGGTTATTTTAATTCACTCAATGAAAATCAAATTGTATTAATGTCATATCATTTTTATCTTTTTCTCTTTTTGTATATTGTTATATATATACTTGAAAAACAACTTGAATTTTATTACTTGAATTTTATTATATTATTTTCTGCATTTTATTACATCCCTGAGAGAAAATAGATTATGATAACTGTTTTGTAAATACATTTAAGATAAGTACAGTTTTTTTAAAAATGCCATAAAAAATATATTACTATTATTATTTATTTATTTTTTTTTTCACTTGATGTTATATATTTCATAAAATTCAAGTAGTAATACATAATAAAATAAAAAATTTTATACTCATTTAATTAATAATAAATATATATTTTTAAATAAATAAAAATTATATTTTAAATTTATTTTTATAACATTTTAAAATATTTCAGTAGTACGAGTCAATAATATGTCAGACATAAAATTATATTTTCATTTTTTCATGATTAAATTTTTATAATTAAATATTTAATAATTTTCAATTGTTTAAATTATATTTTTAATTAATTTTATTTATTTTTTTTTTTTTTTATAGGCTGGTAGAGGTGGTATAATCATAGAAACAGAAAGAGATGCAGGTCGAACGATATCAGAAGCAACATTGTCATCAGTAACAAAAGATGATATTGGAAAATATACTTGTCGGCCAACTGAAGGACGTGCTGATACTGTTTCTCTCATTGTCATTATTGGTAAATTAAAAAAATATATATCTCAATAAAAAATTATTTGTTGGTATTATTTTTTATAATTTTTTTTTGAAAAAATAAATATAATAAAATTTTTCGAGTATTTTAAATAGCTTTGTTAATTAAAATTATGAGAACACGATTAGGCATTTAAAATAAGGCTAATTTAAGGGTATATTATAAGTAGGATTTCAAGAAAATAACCACCATCTAGGTTTTAAGAAAATGACTGTATATCACGCGAAAGGATCTAGTTGATCCTCTTAAAATAAGGTCGTTGTATATTTGTACGTAACTACTACAACTATCCAATTTTATTCACCATACTATCCAAGGTTTTGTGTGAAAAACTGTAAAGAAAAAGGATTGTTTATTTTTTTACTAAAAAAATAAATAAAAAAAATTAAAATTTATATAGCAATGTAAGCACACTTGCATTGGGTGGTGTCTCTATTATTGTGAATTTACTTTTTTAAAAGTTATCGTGGACTATTGTTGAAAAAATAAAAAATATTACATTTTATTTTTATTTTTTTATCAATGGGTTTCTTGTTATTATTATTATTTTTCTTTTTTTTTCATAAGTAAATGTCTTTGCTGTATGAAAAATAATATATATATTACAATTTCAACAACTCAGTTCGTATTTTTCACAGATTTTAAATTTCTTGTGGTTTAACATACTGTGATATAGTAAATTTATTTTTATATCAATGAGAATATTTTTTATGGTTTTTGATTATTTGAAAAATATATAATTTTAAATAAAATATAATAAAAATCATAAAAAATTGTATTGGATATGGGAATTGAGACAGAATAATTTGTAAATTATTAACTTTTTGTAAATTTATCTATTTCAATTTATATTTTTCCCCTTGGAAAATTATACTTTGTCATCTTTAAATTACTTTGTATTTTTTTTTTGATTGAATATTTTTCTTTATCTTCTTAACAACTTGAAGAAATTATTATTTATAGTTTTATTTTTATTTTTTTTTTATAATCAATTGTATAAATCTTTACGTATCATTTGGAAAAATTAAGCGACATGTTGGAGCCATTTTAGTCATCTTCAATTCACATCACTAACACAAAAACTTTGTACCTTTTTCAAATAGTAGTCATTTTTTTTTTTTTTAATTTTTTTTTTTCTTAAACTGGCGTAGTTTACCCCGACAGGGTTAATTCTTATGCAATCATAAATAATGTCTGCGCATATATCAAAACTTACAGAAGACTTGGTCTCATCCCTTTTTTTTTCTGAGTCTCTATCATTTTATTTTACCTCTTTTTTATATTTTTCATGTAATTTTTACTTTCTTCGTAATTCAAATCATTTTTTTACAAAAAAAAGAATAAAAATTAAAAAAAATAAAATATTCCAAGTTTTGTCTTTATCATTTGATTCAAGATAAAATGTTTTTTTTTTTAAATTTTATTAATTACAAAAGTTAATTGTATAAAAAGATTTAAAAAATTCAATTTTACTAATTGTCCATAAGAAAAATTATTATTATTTTTTTAATATTTTTTTTCTTTAGTTAAATTTATATATATTATTTTTTTTTTTTATTTATTCTTTCACGTATATAAGTTTATTTTTTTATTTTTTTTCTCGTTATCTCGTTGGCTCTGGGGGTGGCTTTTTTATCAACCTCTTTTATCCTCTTAAAGTCGGCATATTTTTTCACTCCTTCCATGGTTATTTTTTTTGCCAAAGCCAACCTCCAATTGTTATTTTTTTTTTGTTTAAAATTTGTGTGTTAGTAAAAATATCGTTATACATGAAAGCGTTGGCAACAATTGTAAAAAACTTTTACTACTGTGCCTTTAGTTTAGTGCTCTCAATTTATTTATTTGTATTGTGCAAGATGCAGTTTAATATAAAATATTATTTTTTATTTTTATCATTTTGATTAAATATATTTAAATTAAATTTTTTTATATATATTTTATTGCAAATCAATATTATAATTATTAAAATAATATCGAGATTTTACGGAAAAATGAGATGAAATATGAAATAAAAAATAAAATCTCAACGTCAATTGCAATTGACTAGGAGGATTTTCAGAAATGAAATATTGTGAAAATGGCAACAAACTATTGAACTCAGTTTGTGATTTCATTTTAAAATGGTTTTTATATATTTTTTTTTTCTTTTTTGGTCATTGTCCCATCGGGTTTATGGAAGCTCGATCGACAACAAATTCTATTGTGATTCTTGTCTTTTTCCCGAAGGTATATACAATATAGATTCACAGTTGCAACTTTTACTAAAAAGCTTCAACATTATTTTCAAATCAATATTATCTTTATCATAATTTTTTTTTTTTTTTACATTTTTATTTATTAAATTTTCTTATTACTTTTTTTTTTTTTTTTACAAATATTTAAATAATCAAATTCCATTAGATTAAAAATTCTTCTTGCAAGTATTTACTGTTCATATTTTATATTAATTTTTATTTTAAATTGTAAATTGATAAAATATTATATAAAAAAAAAAAATATATATATATACTTATGCATTCAATTTTAAATATTTTAATAAATTAAAAATAACAATAAATTATTTCAATTGAATAAATTTATTTTCTTTATATAAAAATTATAATTAAATTTTTTATAAAATTAATTTAAAATTATTCTTGCAAATATTTAATATAAAAATTAATTATTGAAGCTTTTTTTTTTTGTTTATTTATAAATAAAATAAATTTAAAAAAAAAATATAAAAATAAAATTCATTGGATCAAAGTAAATTTTTCAGTTGACAGAATTTTTGTCCATCGTTTTAATATAATTTTATATATATTTTAGATAAATAAATGATAAAAAAATTATTTTATATTTTATAATGTATTTTTTTATTTTTTACAGGAGAACACACAGAGGCAATGCAACGAGATGCAGGTTACGTTTCATCAGGAGGTGGAATAAACCATCATTTTTTTATCCTATTACCATTCGTTGGATTTTTTATGCTCGACCAAACTTATCAGCATTGATATCAAAATTTGTCTGCAGTATTTTTTATATTTATTTATATAAAATAATAATAATAATTAAACAATATCTATATTTATAAAATCAATATTAATAAAGCTAAAATTGAAATTAAAATACGAAAAAAAAAAAACAAATTAAATATAATTAAAAAAATAATTAGTATAATTTTAAGCCCGGAATATATTCCAGTGTAAATTAGGGTTTATATATTTTTTGACTGAAAAATATTTAATGAAAGCTCGTATAAATAAGATAAATATTTTTATGTATGTATTTAAGTAGTTTGTAATGATAATGATAATAAAAATAAAAATTCTTTTGATATAAAAATGATGAAAAAAAAAATTATTATGATTGCTTTTGATTGAAGATATTTATATTTTTATTTTAATAATTTTTTTTTTTTATAATTTATTTTAAATAATATATATATACAAGTATTTTTTTTTTGTAAATCTAAAGTAGTAAAAGAGATTTATTAAGATCAAAGTAATTTTCATTGGAAAACATCAAAGGATTTTTTTTAGTGAAAAGCAATTTTACGTCATATCGACAGTCTAACTTTAATCTTCTTAGTTTTTTTTTTTTTTTCTAAATTTTATCTATATCATTTATTATATTTTAATTTATTTTTTATAATATAATTTTATTGTCTCTATTTATTTATATCTTTTAGTAATATTATATTATTTTAAAATGAAAATTTCAATTTTATTTTTGTTATTAATTTAACACCTGTCTGTCAAAAATAAATTAAGATATAAATTTATAATTTAATTATCATTATATAAACTAAGTGATTCTGAGATTTTATGTATAAAATTATTACTTTTTTTTGTTTGTTTAACTTGAAATGTTATTTTCATTTAATATCTTGTATAAAGTTTATTTGTGTCAAGTAGTTTTTTATAAAATCTTTGACAAATTCTTTGGGGGATATAAATTTCATGTGATTTTACAAATATCACTCAGTAAGAAATTCTGAATATGACATTACTTTTTTAGTTACATTTTATATCACAAAAATTTACAAAAAAAAATTGAGTAAAAATAAATATTAAAATCACTTTAACACTATCAATTTTCAAAACTCTAAAAAAAAAATTACAACATTGTAAATTTAATTTATATAAAAATCTTATTTTTGCATCATTATAATTTATAACTAAAAAAAAATAAATAAAAAATAATATATATTCTCATGAATATTTAAAAATAAAACTTTTTGATAAACTAAGTTTTAATTAAATCAAAGAAAACTTATAGTGTCTTTAAATATAATAAAATATAAAAAAATTTAAAAAATTTAAAAAAAATTATAGTTGACTTTTAAAGAAAACTAAAGTGGCCATTATTTGATGCTCACATTTTAATTTAACATAAATGTTAATAAATGAATTTAACGCAGTGTCTTGGTTGCATGAATTTTTTTTTAGGCCAATGAGAGAGCTTTTTTTAATATTATTTTTTTATTCTCGTCTGTGTTGATGGTAACTTATACATAATAGTATTCATAAGGACAGACTCGGAAGTTAAATTATGGAATGAGTTTCCGGCTATATTAAATCGTCCCAGTGTCGCTTACTTACATGTACTTGTTAAAAAATAAAAGAAAAATTCTTTTTTTTTAAAAAAAAAAACTGAGCTTTTCTTTATTTTAAAAAATTTTTTTATATTTTTATTTTTTAACGTATATGTATGATATTTTTTTCACCTTCTTTCGTCTTTCAGTGAGCTTTTGAAATATTCATGGCTCGTTGTGCATACGCATGCCCAACTTGCATACATAAAAATTTTTTATATATAATAATAAAAAATAATTTAAAAAATAAAATAATATTACACTGAATTTATTTTCAATATTTTATAAAGAAAATATATATTTTTTTTTTCCAAACCACGTATGTAAAATGTAGAAAATTTTTATATAAAAATTTAGATAATTAAGTTAATTTTAATATTTATTTTTTTAATTATTTTATATTAAAAAAATTTTAATGAAAATTGTATTTTTTAATTTAATTTAAATCGATGTTTACTTTTTTATATTTTTTTTTTATATCATTATCAAGAATTGAGCTTTTATTTTAAAAAATCGTTGTATCAACAATTTTTAAATTTGAGCTTTTTGTTTTTAAATTTTTTAAATTGTCATTTTATTTAGAAAAAAAATCTATACAATTTAAAATTAATCTGGTAATTTTTTTTTAAATTAATTTGTTTATTTTATATTTTTTTATTCTTCAAATTAACGAGTTTTTTTTTTTTATATTATTTTTATTTTTTTGTTGCTCGTGTAATTTTATCTTCAATATTTCAATAATAAATTAATTTTCAAACTAAAATAATAAATTTCATTTACATTAATAAAATATCAATTTACAAATTTTTTAAATTATTCTTTCAATAATTTCGCTTTTAATTATCCATTAAAATTAAAAATACAATTAAAAACTCTCAAAAAATAATTTAATGAATAATAAATTTTTTAAAATCAATATCACAACATTTGGGAAATCAATTGTCATATTAATGCATTAATAATAAATTAATTTTTTAAATATTTTTTTGTAAATATTATTGTGGTTGTAATCATGATTATAAGCTAATACAGTTTGTATATAAAATAATACTAAATTTACGTGTTATGGTTTGGTGAATCAACGTGGTTTATGATTGCTTGCAAAATTGTTGGTAAATATATTTATTTATATATAAAATTTAAAGGATGGCAATTGAACTGACCAGGGAATTTTGTATGTATATTTTTATATATATAGGTATAGTTTTGGTGAAAATTGGAAAACTGCATTGTCCCCTGTATGCACTCTTGTGGGACACATTGGTTGAATTGCAATGTGTCCAACTATAAATTTTATCTTTATATATATATGTTCATTTTCTCTCTAACCATCATGGCTAGTTTACCAAAAACTTTACAATTTTACAGCCAAAATTGAAGCTTAGTTTTGTATATCAAATGGATGACATAAACAGGTCGCAATGTGGATTAAAAAAAAATATATATATTTCAAAAAAAAATTCATGTAACAATAATCTGTCAAATAATAAATAAAAAAAATTACTCAAAAAAATATATACAAATGAATTATTTGATTGAAAATGACGCATCATGATTTTCAAATATATTATTTACTATTATTTTTATTTTAAACATCAATAAACAGTTTATTGGATGAAAAAAATATAAATAAAATAATAAAATATGCTTATATTTGTATTAAAAAAAAAAAAGCTCTAGATGTATATATTTTTGCTTGAATTTTGAATGGCTATTGAATAGCTTGCAATGTCCATCACCATGTTTCAACCCCTATAAAAAATAAATAAATAAATAAAAAAATTTCAACTGTTAAACGTCCAATTAATCTAAAAAGTCAACCAACTAACAAATTTTTTTTATTTTTTTATTTTTTTACGTACCTTTACTAGCTGACAGTCAAATAAACAACGGTTTAACAAAATAACTGTAACTAAATATAAATAAAAAAGTAAATATATGTAAATTTTATATAAAATAAATAATTACATATGTGTTTTAATAGTTTTTTAGTGATGAAAAGTATTTACCATCTTTTCTGTTGGTTCAATTCAATTTAAAACATAACGAATAGGGTCAGTATCAGTTTGAACAGCTTTCACCTATCGAAAAACAATTAAACTGATAAAATATCGACAAACATTGCTAGATAAATGACTAATATTTTACATTGGAAAGAGTTAAAAGAGTTAAAGCTTGTCATTTAAAAAAAAAAAAAAAATAAAAAATATCTGAATAATTTTTATCTGTCAATTTTTTTAATTTATAAATTAAAATTTAACATTAATAATTAAATTTTATTAAAATAAAAAAAAAAAACATTAATTATTTTTAAATTTATTTTTTGATGATATTCAGAGTAAAGATAATTAGTAGTATGATAAAAATACAAGAGAGAAAATATCTTGGACGTGCAGCCATGATGAAAACTCCAAGCAGCATCAACTCACTCAAATTTTTTTTATTTTTTTTAATTTTTTTTAATTTTTTATGTTCCAGCTGGTAGAGCTTCATAATTACATACCACGATGAGCAATTAAATTAATTCTTTCGCACTCAGTCTCTCCCTACTTGCACCCCTTTTCCTGTCCATTTCTGTGGTTTGTGCTTTTTTTTTTTTTATTTTTTTTTATACTTCCACACTATTTCTTACTCTTTTTCCTTAGCTACTTGACTTTTTCAATTTTTTTTTTATTTCTTCGTTTTTCCACTTGACGACGAAAGGTTTTCATTTAATTTCCACTGCAGTATATATTTCTAAAAGTAAATATAAATTTTAAATAAAAAAAAAAAATCGAGTGGCTATTTTATACTGAAGGATAGTTTTGAAAAAGAAAAAAAGTTGTTTTCTCTTATTTCAGTTTTTTTTTTTTTTTTTACATCTTCATAATCATTACATTTATTTAAACAGTAGTGTCACGTCAAGGGATTTTTTTTTTTTTTTAAATTTATTTTTTTACATTACAGTTGTTTTGTTTTTCTGTCATCATTTTATATATTGTTGCATTCATTCTTACAATTTTATTATTTATTTGTATTTATTTATTTATTTTTTTGGTTTATTATTTTTCTACAACATGACATACAATTATTGGTATGAACGTTTATTTACAATGCGAAATAAATTTTTATTCTATATAAAATGTGTGACACGGGTTAAATTTATGATAACGTATTTTCATTTTTTTTATATATATTTTCTTGACTTTATCATCAGCTCAGTCTCTTTTTTTTTTTTTTAATTAATTTCTTATTTTTGGGATTTTGATCAATTGAATGCCATTAATGTCAGTTGATGTCTTGTTATTTTGTCATCATGTTAAAAATAATAATAAAAAATATAAAATTATGTGAAAAATAAATTAATAACAAAAAAAATTTAACTTGAAACATATTGTAATTTAATATCCCTTTGATAATTTAATAATAAATTGGAAAAAAAAAAAATATTTATATTATTTTTTTAATTTGTCAAAATTAATTGTTTGGTTTTTTTTTTTTATTTTTTTTTTAAATTATTAATTACACTGTCTCATGTTGATTTACATCATTTTATATTTATAAACTATATAGAATTAAATAATATTTATAAATTTAATTTGATTAGAATCGCCGCTCACTTTTTTTCTTTTAAATATATATATTATTTATATTTTATATATATATTTATTATTTTTTTTTTACCAGAAACAAAGTTGTTAATTCAACAGTCTTTGAATGTCAGCTCATAAAATTGGGTAAAATTATTATAATTTATTTTCATTCATAAAAAATCTATACATTCTAAAATTAACCTGGTAAATTATTTATTTTTTTTTAATTTATTAAATTTTTAAACAATCAATAATTATTAACAATATTGTATTTTTTTTTTCTGAAATATTAATTAATTTTATTCTTCAAATTAATGAGTTATTTATTTTTTTTAATAAATATTTTGCTATTAATTATCGATAAGTAATTGTTGATGTTATTAATATATAATTTTTTAATTTTTTTTAATATTCAAATAATTTTTATTTAAATTTTTTTTTTGCTCGTGTAATTGTATCTTCAATATTTCAATTAATAAATTAATTTTTAAACTATAATTATGATAACGAGCTTTTTTTTTAATTTTAATTTTTGTTTATATCAATGAAATATCAAATCGTGGAAATATTTCATTAATTATTTCAATTTTTAATGAATAAATTATTCAAATTTCATTTATATATTTAATTATTATACATTTAATTTTGTTTTTTTTTTAACTAATTTTTCAGCAGATAGAATTTATATATTTAATGCCACTTGAAAATGTTTAAAGTATAAAATATATTTTTTAATAAATTTGATTGTATGCTTTTGTTATTAAATTTAATAATAAATTAAAATTTAAAAAAAAAAAAAACATTTAATCTCACGATTGAGCAGCGATCTGATTTTTGATTTCTTCCTATGAATTATATATATTTTAAAAAATTTTTAGCTAAAAATATATGAAATGAAATTAAAAAATTTAAAAATATAAAATAAAAAATTTTTTTTATTTAAGTATAATTAAAATAGTGGGTTAATGAAGATGTGGATAGTCTCCACGCTCAGTAGATAACTTTTTATTATCGCACAGCTATACTTTTTTATATTCCCTTGTGATTATTTTATTTTTTTTTTCTTCATAACTTGCCCTTATAAATGTATTTATTTAATATTTTTTTATTTTTTTTTTTACAGTTAAAGTTTACGTTAACCAGTAAATATCTGGAATGTAAAAAGTGTGTTAATTTTATTTATCATAATATTTTTTTTAATTAACTGAAATTCATATTATCTCGTTGTATATTTTAAAGAATTTTTTTTTTTATGATTAATTTGTCTTAAAATTTATTAATTTATTATTTTTATATTAAACCACACTTGGCCAATTTCTGTTTGATTTTAATATTTATATTTATATATATATATTTATACTATAATTAAATTTATATTATTTATATTCTTTTACACTCACATTAATCACATGTCATTTATTCTCAATTAAAATACAATATAATTATACTGTACATCACAAATTAATTTAATTATTCTACTGATAATTTTATCATAAATTTACGTACCATTTATTTTTTGATGTTAATTCACATATACATTGTCAAAGTATATATATATTTATCTCAAGACTTTTTTTTGACACCTTTTGATACACGTTGCAGTAAATTTATTTATATCTAATTTCAATATTTAATTATTTATATTTTTCATTAATCACTGTTATTAAAATTTTAAATAATAAAAAAAAATATAATATTTTATTTAATAAATAATATCATTAATTGTTTTTAATTTTTATTTATCGATGCAAAATAAATCACAATTAAATATTTAAACAAAAAAATTAATTTATAATTTTATTATAACGTTGATAAATCTTACATTGATGATAAAATAATTAGGCCTCATTATGTGTCAAATATGTTAGCTCATCTGAGTAAATTTGCAATGAGTAAAGTTAAAATTGCCATTAATATTTTTGGTGTAACACCACAGCTGCCTCCATGTTGCATTGCTGCTGGATGTTCACCTGTAATCATCATTAAAAATTTTTTTGTTTTTTAATTAAAAAATATTCCAATCAATAGTCCTTCAAAAAATAATAAATTTAATTATAATATTTGATGATGATAAATAACAACAATCACCTGATGAATTTCATCAACTTGTTACATATTTTCAACAAGATGCATTTAATTTTGACACTAAACATCAATAAACTTGTCAATAATAAATAATATATTAATATATTTATTTAATATATATCAATTGAGAGAGTTGACTTGTGTTTATCTGATTGTAAAAAGGATTGCATGATAGCTTTTGATCTATTAGCAAACGCCCTGAATGTCATGGATAATTTAGTATCTCGTTAGCAAAACGATCACTTCAAAATAGTCTCTATATATATTTGACAATAAATATATATATATACCAACATAAATGTATAATCACAATCGTTAATTATTTGTGTCTCATTCTATCATGACATATAAATATATACCTAAAATATAATCTGCCTAATAACGATACTCGACCTTCTCTCTGTGTATATAAATTTATCTCAACAAAATTTGTGCGTTAGTATGAAAATGTCAATTGGTAAATTCAGTCACCCTGAAAATTTGAAATATCGATAAACAGGTCAACGATACAATCCACACACATACAAATACATAAATTTATTTTATAATATTATCATTATTATTGTATAAAGTTGGCTGGTATTTCAATGACTATACAATTTGATTTGTCAAAAAAGAAAAAAAAAAAAAAAAGAGAAATATATATTTATTTATATAATAAAGTAAATGTGTGTGTATGTGATTTTGAATTTGAAAATATATCGGATGTTCTGTGGTAGCATAATGCAATAGAATATAGTTTTGGGTATGTAAAATACGAAAATGTAAATGAAACGGAAATAAATTGAATTGTGTACGCAAAAAGTGAGACAAAATTATTGAACAATTTTATATATATATTTATAGACTAATGCAAACATCAATATAATCAAATGAATCTATATATTTTCTGTGTGAAAATAATTTTCAAGGGGAAAAAGCCAAGTAAATTTTCGATATATATAAATGAAAATTAATGATATAAACAGAATTTGTTTGAATAATTAATTTACTTTTACCACTACAATATGTAGCCACATTTTGTTGAATTGAACGTTATTTCAAACATAGCTGATTACACTTTAAAATTGACCACAAATTTCAATTACTTTACTATAAACTTCCTGCTCACGACGCACATGTAAATGACTGTATTATTATCTGTCGAGAAAATAATTTAAAAATTCATGTAAATAATAATATTATCATTATTAATAAAAAAAAAAAAAAAAAAAGGGTGTGGTCAAATGGTTTTTGCAGGATCATTTCAACACGTAAAATTTATTGGAGTATTAATGAGATTACAATTTTCAAATACTTGAATGTCTTTTATCATTTTATCTATTTTTATTTTATTTTTTTCACAAATATTTTCACGATTATTATTAATTTTTTTATTTTTTTATTTCATATTTCAATGATAAAATAAATAATATAGATGTAATTATTGCATGAAATGTCATGGATTAGACTTTATTATACCTTGCTGTCATAAATAACTGTTTGTAAACAATAGAGCTTTGGTTAACCACATCGTTTTCATCCTCATTCATTGATTTTCATTATTATCATTTTTATTTTTCACCATTATTATGTGGTTATTATTTTTATTTACACAAAAAATAAACATAAATTAAAAAAAATAATTTATCCAATTGACTTGATAATATATATTTAACCAAATAAATTTTTTAATAATATAAAAATTATAATTATTTTATAATTAAAAATAATAATAATTTTTATTTTTATGAAAATATTTGTTGAATTATTATGACTCATTTAATAATGAATTTAATAATTAATAATTTAATTTTATAATCTGACATATGGGTCAGTATAATAAGCTCAATTGACTTAATTTTTTAAAAATATTTTTTAGAATTAAAAAAGCCATATTTTTATGAATAATAAATTATAATTAATGAAAAATTTAACTTACCATTTAGTACATGAACCATTACACTTGCAGGATTAGCATTACTTGGTATACAAGTATAATTTCCACTGTCACTAGATCTTGCTTGTGTTACTAAAAGTTTACTTGTTGTTCCACTTTCAGTTTTTTCTGTTTCCAATGATACACCACCCCTTTATAAAAAAAAATAAAATTAAGTTTATAAAATATAACTAATTTTTTTTTTTATTTTTATATTATTTTTATTAAAAAAATTTTTTAAATATTCTAAAAACATACCTTGGACTGTCAAAATCCACAATAGAACTTCCATGATGCCACGTGACACTACTTGGTGGTGTACTTTGCACGTTAACTGTGCACGTGAGGCTTATGGTACTTCCTTTTTTAACGTACACGTCTTCAGCACCAAGGATTTTAGCTTGTGCCGCTGCAACACACAAGATCAAGCAAAAATACCGCAAACTTTAGTCTCAATTTTTTTTCTTTTTGATCGTTAAATTTTGTTCTATATATAATTTTCCTTGTTTTATACTTTTTTTTTTTTTTACACTATTTTTATTTTATTTTTTTATTATTTTTATAAACTTATATATAGCCTGTGTTTTTTAACCTTCTAAATCTTTTGTCATATATTTATATAAAGTTTTTTGTATATATATATTGACATAAACCTCAAAGAAATGTAAATTAAGTGGGTTCGTCACTTTGTCTCAAAATAAAACCACAAAGTTACATATTATAATATTTTTTTTTATGTTTATACTTGAGTATGACGAAATGAATGAATTTTAAAAATTTAAGTATATAAAAAAAATAACTCAGAGATTATTTAAAATAAAATATAAAACACAAAATTAGAAAATAATGAAAAAGAAAAAATATAATAAAAAAATTTTCATCATATTTTTGATGTATTTTTTTTTGATATAAAAAATACACCATAGACTATATTTTTATATATACATTTACAACGACAACGACAACCAAAATGACATACATAAAATTTACGGTACCAAACTGATCGAGCACGATATATATCTTTTTTTTTCTTCGTTCTATTTTTTACCATCATACACTACTGATAACCTTTTTTTTATTTTTTTTTTCATAAGCGGAAGTTATTGATCTTTCTGGATGACCGCAAAGAAAGATTTATCGGTAATTTTCTTATTTTTTTACTCTTTTTTTTAAGCTTCAGTATAATGCACGTTGTAAAATCGTATCGTTCATGCAAGCTCAGTCACAACTTTGTCAACGACTACGACGACAACGATGACATTCAACACCACCGTATATATATATAGATTTTTCAAAATTTAATAATATTATTAAATAATAAAATATTATAAATTATTTAACATAAATTTTGTACTACATTATTATTATAATAAAATTTAATAAATGATTAAACTTCTAACCTGAATTGTATTTTCGACGTATCGCGTTGGGTTTTGCGTCGATGCCTTGATCAGTATCTGGTACGCATATAAAAAACAGAAAGAAAAAAAGAAAAAAAAAAAAAAAGATTTGAATTAAAATTTAATAATTACAATTGTAAAAATTAAATAGTTAAAAAGACAAAAAATAGAAATAAAAACATGATAAATTTATCATAGCCAATTGAAGATTTATCAATTATATTTTTTTATTTTTTTATATATATTTTTTTTTTTTTTTTGGTACTTTTTCAGGTATATTTGCAAAGTAGATTACCTAACAAATAAACATTGAATTTACACTAGATTTCACAGGCAAATATTGATAGTCTTCTCTTGGGTGTGATCGCAAAAGTCAAGTAAGTAAAGAGTTAAAAAAAGGGAGAAAGAGATTGAGGTAGGTATACGTTTGAAATGGGGTTGAATGGCAGGGGTTGAAAAGGTGATGGTTTGGGTTGAGAGTTTGTCTTCTTAAGCGGGATTCACAAGGCATGTTGGCCAATGTGATATAGTCAGTCAGTATAAGACATTTTATATATATATTCAACTTAATACTCGTCACCACAGTTGAATTAATCAGTCTACTGAAAGCTCACCCCTTGAGTCATTTTAATTCTCAACCCAATTTCTTTAATTTAACCCTTTTCTCGTTTTACATTGCACATTGAATCACTACAACGATATACTCAATTGCTTGACACTATTATACCAAGCAACTCATCCAAGATTTATCTCTGAATTCATTATGTCTGCCCAATCATTTACCTTTACTACTGATTTTATAATAAATTTATTTTTTTCATTAATTCGATGATTAATCATTCTTATCAAATTAATCAATTTGTTTTTTATAATTTATATATATTTTTATGATTTTTTTAACGTTTTTAAAATTAATTTTTAATAATAATCTTTGTTTTTGAAATTTTTGATGATTTTTCATTTTTTTTTTTTTTTTTTTGGTTTTTAAATTGTAAAATTTTTTTTAATTAATAAAAATAAATATATATTTTTAAAAATTGATTAATTTTGTTTATTGAATGTTATATAATTGATGATAAATTGCATTTGAATGTCTTTAAAAAAATATAATATATAAATTTAAATTATAAATTATTTTATGATGAATATTAACTTGATAAATTTATATAAAGCAACAACCACAATATTTCTACGAGGTCATCAAGCTCAATGTTACATAAACATATAAAAACACATAAATATATATAAAAATAAAATAATATATGTACATATGTTTGAGATCAAATACATAATTCTGACGTGATATGATTTCGAAGAGTTTAAAATTTTTCTTATTCTTGTGTTTGCTTGAACAGGATTATTCAATTTTATATATTTTATCATCAAATGTCAATATAATATAATAAAACACTTAAGATATTGTATAATAAAAATAAATGTATTATAATATTAATATTAAAATAATATAAAATGTTTTATGTATTACCTTCAACTCTAAGTGCAAATGCCAATTTCATTTTTGGCTCAGTATTAACTTGACACTCATAAAGTCCAGCATCTCTTGGTTGTACATAATTTATTGTTAATCTCCATTCATCACTACCTTCTGGATGTTTTACTGAAAATCTTGCATCACCTGTATATGTTATTGTTGATGATGTAAGAATATGCATATCTCTCATTCTCATCCATGATATCTGCAACAAAAAATAATCAAGAAAATTTTTTAAAAAATATTCATAAATTTATTTCAAAATAATTTTGATTGTTTTAAACAAGTTTTTCCAAACGAGTGATTAAAAATAATCACTTAGTAAATTTTAAATCATTTTTAATTGTTTTTTTTGTTTTAAAAAATTCATGTTATTTGATATATTTATTTGTGCTTTTTTACAATTCAAGAAACAAAAAAAAATTAAGAGAAAATTGTTTTAAATCTTGAGCTTGTAATTGTCATCATTTGATGACTTAAAAAGTAAAAATTCTGAGATTGAATTTAGAGAATAAACATGACAAAACAATGTAAAAAAAAAAAAATAAAAATAAAAAGGTATAAATAGTGAACAAACTGATGAAAATACTCATGAAATTTGATAGAGCAGGAAGTTGTTGTCCTCCTAGAAATTTCTGAATCTATTAAAATGCAAATTTAAATAATACATTTTATGCATCTTTTAAATATCCATTTGAATATGCTTGACAATTTTTTTAAATTTTATTTTTTAATTTGTTGTATGCATATGTGTTTTGTCTGCAAGCACAAACACCTAGTAAAGCTCTAAATACAACAAGATTAAAAAATTAATTTTAAAAAAGTATTTAAAATAATTACATATTTAAAAAAAAAATAAAAAAAATATATATTTTTATATTTTCAAGTTAAAAAATTACATTATTATTATTATAAAAATATATTCCCTGCGGTGAAAATTAGATGTCTCATTTTGTTTTTGAAGGGACAGCTCAAGTTTACTTTTTTCATTGGATTTTTTTTTATTTTAAATAAAAAAAAACCTTTATTTACAACCCTTCGTAAATGCGACCCTCGAGAAACCTCTCAGATTTCTTTCCCCAACTCATTTCATCTAAAATCTCACTTTTCAAACCTGAAATTGAGACTTTTACCGGAATATCCAACTTCAACATCATCAACTATTTTCACGTCTATTAATCTCGTTTTTTATTATTTAAAAAAAAAAAATGAATGAATAAATAAATCTGCAATTTTTAAAATTTATTTTCTTTAAATAATATTTTTCCAAGATCATCTTAATATTATTATTTTATTTATTCATCTCAAATTTGTTGCGTACAGACAAACCCTTCTTCCAATATATTTATATTTTTTTTTGTTCATTTTATTGCAATATTTTCCTTTTAATTTGGACATCATTATCACGAAAGCTACTGTTCACAGAGCCATAAATAAATAAGAATAAAATAAAAAAAATATATATAAAAAATTGTACAAAGAATTTATATACATATATATATATATTTTGCAATTTTAAGAGAAAAAAATATATATAAGCATGGTGAAACTCAAAGACACCAAAGAGGGTTGAACGTATTTCCGCATCTCTTGCAAAAATAAGAAAAAAATATATTATTTTTTTCTTTCTCTTTTCAAGGATTTTTTATGAGAAAAAATATTTTCCAATTTGTGAACGACTTATACTTTTTATATATATATATATAACAGTAACTCTGACACTTGCAAATATAATGTATATATATGTAATTTAAATACATTACAAATATATGCACACACGCACTAAAAAATATTCTTATTTTTTTGGCATTTTTCCTTAAAAATGCTAAAATAAAATAGCTCTCGTGTTTCTTATATGACTCGTGTCGAAAAGATTGTCGTCGATTTATATTAATGGCTCAAGAAAATACCATTTTCGCGGAAGAATGAATAGCACTATTTTCTTTCATTTATTTATCGATCAGCAATTTTTTTTTTTTTTTTTTTTATATCAACGTATATCTATATCTCAATTTATTTATTTATATATATTTTTTGTACTTTATCCCTTCACGGTGTGTCAACATATCAGCAGTCTTATCTATGTATTTCAATCTCATTTTATTATACAGCAGAGGCTTTAGAATTTATCATTTTATATATATTTATTTTATCAAACGATTTTCTATTATATATTTTGTTTATTTTTATTATTTTAACACGAAACAAGTTTTGCTCAGTTGAGAGTTGTCTAGTGTATGCTTTCTCGAATGTGTAATTTTGATATTGAAAAATAAAAATAAAAATAAAAATAATAATAATGTATGTATATGTATATTGAGTTGAAGTAAATTTAGTTTTGGGATTTTCGATAAAAGGGTAAAATTAAAGGGGATATTTTGAGGGTTTGAGTTGACTGGACTTGTGTCACGATTTTTTTGGTCTACCTTGCACGTACCACTTATTGGCTGAATGCCGAGTACACGCAATAGCTAGATTTATAGTTTATAGACCCCTCGTCAGCACAGAAAACTACTACCACAAAATTCATCTGATGCCAGTTTAAAATAAAATATATAGTATAGAAATTTTAGTTAAAAAAAAAATTATTCAATTCAAATGAGAACGACGATTTGCCATTTGAATATCAAACAATATCACAATGATAGCATAAAATTTTGTTGAAATAATATTCAAAAAAAAAAGATGAAATAAATAAAAATATAATTTTTTATATAAAAATAATAGTAATATGTATTAAAAATGAATAAATGAATATTTTTTTTTCTTTCTACAAAAAAGAGCAATTTACAGCTTTGAAATAATTTCAAGAAATAATGAAATATTTAATTATTCATTGAGAGCTTTTCAATAGTTCAATTGATTTATTATATTTTAAAGTAAATAAATTTTAAATTGTATGTATATATTTTTATCTTTTAAATAGTAAATTAAATTTTTTTATAAAATAACATATAAAATATTAAAAATTAGTAATTGATTATTTAAAAAATAATTATGTAATTTACAAACTTTACTTTGTATTAACTTTTTTTGAAAAAAAATTATTAATTAATTTTCAAAGAAATTTTTTTATTTCTTTTTTTTTTTTAATTTCAAAAAGTTTTTATTTATAAAAAAAAAAATAATAATAAGCATCATTTATATTATTTTATATTTGTTAAACTGAAAAATAATTATTTTTTTTTTGTGGCTTCAAAGGAGGGTTAAAAAAAAATGAAGGGTGACAAAGAAGTATGAAAAATTGAATAAAATTTTTTATGTTTTCAAATAATAATACAAAAATAAGGGTCAAATTATTATTATTATTTTATTTTTTTATTATTCGTTTAATGCATCGTTGAGTTTCAAAATATTATCGATATTATCTCAAGAGTTTTACAGTTTATTTGAATTTTTTTTTCAAGTATAGTTTAATGAAAAAATAATAAAAAAAAAGGAACATCTAGGTTGTTACTGGTGAAGCTCATTAAGAATAAATATACCCAGAAGACATTTCTTACAACACCAAGATTATTTTAACTCAGTCTTTTATATATTTCTTTAGCTATGTGCTGTCGTTTTCAGTTAAATTTCATTTGGCATATCTTGCCAACCTCTATTTTCAATACTAATTACCTCAGTGGTCTCATTGGCTTTATCCTTTTTAATTTTCTTCAAGACAACCAACTAAAAACTACTATTTATATAAAATTATTATTTTTTATTTCTCTCACAATTTACAAGTTTATTTAAATAATAAATTTTAAAATTAAATTAAAAATATAAATATTATAATTTTTAATTAAAATAAAACTTATTTAAATTTTCAATTGATAAAAATTTATAAAATTTATATGAAATTTTATCTACAATTGCTAGAAAATTCACAGATAATATTGACATGCTTTGATAGTATTTGCAATTGACAATTTGAATGATAATAATTTTTGGTTATTTTTGAATCATCAGATGATTTGGAACATTTATATTTCATTGTTGGTATACAAACTAAATATGTAAGACTGTTAATAACTTGGTAAATATATATGAAATTATGAAAATGGCCAAGATTACTTAAACCAATGAATTTACGTGAGATGTAGATAGCAAAAAGGGTGGACACCCCTTTTAACAAATGTTATATATTTTATTCAAGCCTCAGGATATTTATATAAAACAAGTAGATTAATTATTGCATGCCAGTTTTATATACTATTAGTTACAACAATCTTACTACAACTTTACCAATGTTGGTTTTTCGTGATAATTCAAGTAAAATTATAACTAAAATTAACCAAGAATTTGATATTTATTTAATTTATATAAATTATTTTATATTTTATTTTTTTTTTAATATTAAATTTTTTTAGTTTATTTCTGTTTTATTAATACAAATAGAAGATTTTTTTTTTTTTTCGTATTTGTTTGAAAAAAAATAAATAAAAAAAAGTAAATCCAAAGCAATTTGTTGGGAAAAAGTCCTCAGCAGAGCAGAAAAAAAAAATTATATAGTAAAGTTAGAAATTACACGACAGAGACAGCAGTACTCCACACCCTTCAACTACAGTTTTACATTTTTTTTTTTAATAGTTTTTTTTTTTATTTTGTCCTCAACTTTTCATTACAGTTGCTCCTTTCATGAAAAGGAAAAGTTAAATTTACATGGAGGTGACGCTGCATTCGTGGCCGATGGCCTGGCTTTTCCACTTTGACTTGTTTTTCCACAATTTTTTTTTTTTTTTTTATTATTTGTTTTTTAAAAAATTCATTTTTTATTTATTTATTTTTTTTACTTCTCTGACATTCTCGTCACTCTTTTACAGAAGTTTATTTTAAAACAATCAATTTTTTTTTTCATTTTATTTTGCATTTTTTAAAATATTCTTTTGAATTTTTTTTTTTATTTTTTATTAAAATATAATATGAAAATAATGTCACATGTAAAGTATTTATAATTAATAATAATTTAATAAATTGAATTTAAAATGATAAAAATTTATTATTATATTTTAAATATTTTATTATAAAATTTATTTCAAGAATCTTTTGATGTAAGATCTTTTTGATGAATTATTTTATAAATCTTGTTTCAATATATTCTTATTCTTGAATAAATTTAATAGAATATAAAAATCAAATGTAATTTATTTTAATCATCAAAGAAAGACTTTATATTTAAAAATTTTATCCAACATTTATTGCAATTACAAAACATAAAGAAAGTGTCAGATAGTTGCATCAATTGATTTAAAAGCCATGACTACGTTGAGTGTCTCTGAGGAGTCAAATAATAAAATAATAAAATAAAAATAAAGTACCAAGAAAATAATGATTAAAAAATAAAAAATAAATTATAAAATGAAAAAATAATCTGACAATTATTTCATAAAAAAAATACTAATGGAAAAACATGACTGTGGATAAGAAAAAATATATAAAACGAGATTTAAACAAAATGAACAAATAAAAAATTTTAAAAAAAATAAAAATAAAGTAAATGACGAGTTATATAATAAAAAAATAAAAAAAATACTTGGTACTTCAGTTGAATCCTTGAGGATTAAAATAAATCCTAATCTTAAAAGTCAAGATAAAATATAAAAATAAAACAAAATCATCTATGAGTTCCCACGAGTGCATGAATTTCTGATCGTTTTGGTCTAAGAATTTCCCTGGTTGTAACTTTTAAATTGACTAAAGTTGGATCTTCATTGCATATACAAATATTTCAAGTGGTTTTGTTCTTTTTTTGAATCCTTTAAAATCTAAATTTAAATTATAAAAAAATCAAATCAAATTCTGTTTATTTCCCTGTGGTTAAGACAAAGTTTAATTGTGTCTTTTTTCATTTAGTTTTTTTTTAATTTTAAATTTTTTTTTACATTGGTTGTTAATAAAAACCATGTTAAATTTTAAATAAACAAAAAATATTTTTGTTATTTTGTTAATTTATTTAAGACTAACAAGTTGAAATAAAAAAATAAAAAAATTATATATAAAAATAAAAATAAAAAAAAGTATGTAGTCATGAGGTCGAGTGTGTTTTATATATGATGTGTAATGATACTTGACAAGTGCTTATCAAGCCAAGTGAGTAGTCAACTTGTGAAAAAAATAGTGAAAATAAGAAATATTGTTCATGGTAAAATAGAAAAAATAAATTTCTCATTTGCTATTTAAAAAAAAAAACAAAAACAAGATATTTTAAATGAATAAACTTTTTAAAAATTTTTAATGAATAAAAAAATTGAAATAAATAATTTAATATTTCATAATTTTAAAATGTCAAAATAAGTATTTATATTTTTTAAAAATACTTATTCAACATTAATCTAAATCATTAAAACTTAATACTTGAAAAAATTTAAAAAAAATACTTCAACAAGTATTTAATATTTTTTTAAACGTTAATTTTAAAAATTCAAAAAAAAAAAAGATTTTATTTAAATTTTTTAATAAAATAAATAATTTTAGTTTAAAATTATTGTCATGATTTCAAAAATTAAATTTACCTTTTTATCTAGCTACTTGATTTTTTTACAGATAATATTTTTTAATGATCAAAAAAATATATAAAATGTTTGATGAAAAAAGTAAATAAATTATTGAATGATAAATATATATTTCTGTATTTTATTGTAATTAAAATAATATAATATTTAAATATAAAATAAAAATTAAAAATAAATAAAGATTGAATAATTGGAATTTTTGAAAATTAAGTGCAAAAATCATCGAGCTATGAAATTATCGAAGAGCTAATATTATGCACTGTTGGACTCACCCTGTTGATCATTTCATCCCTCGTTGAACTAGCACGATCGCTCATTATGTTGCTTTCACGATAGCTGTGATGTTAAATTTTCAAAACTGAGAAATTCAAGTTACTGACATTGTGAATGCCAGAGCATCATAATTTAATTTTCAATTCATATTTTTTATTAATAATGTGGTATTGACATGCTGAACAAGCATTATATAATTTTATAATTCAAAAAAAATTAATAAATTTTTATTAAATTTTTTTATTAAACAATAATTTACATATACAAAATTAATTCAAAATAATTACACCAAATTTTTTTTAAAACTATATAAATGATTTTCTTAAATTTCAACTAAAAAATTTTAACCTTTTTATTAATTTTTTTTTTTTTTTATATCAAAGCTTATTATGTAAGCATTTTTTTTTTCTTTATTTTTTTCTTGTTATTTTCTCCTAGTTTTTTTATTTTGCTCTTTTCTTATCGAATATATAGTTTTTTTTTATTATATTTTTTTTCATTATTTATTACTTACGGCTGGGTGATTTTTTGGAATAAGTATCTTGGGAATAATCATTGTAAAATTCTAAAGAATAATTGGTTTAAGAGGGTGAGTTACGAAAGACGTTTTGAATATAAAAATAAAAAAAATATAAAAATAATATAATGATCGTAAAAAAAAAAAAAAAAATATAATAAATCACTATAAAAAAAAAGTGTTGAGTTTAAAATTATTTAAATATAAAATTATAATAAACTTCAAGTGAATGATTGACATGAAATTTCATTTTTTTTTTTAAATTTATTTATCAAAGTTGAAAATAAAATTAAAATATTCTTAAGGGATGCTTCATGTATACAAAGTAATTTCATTTGAATTTAAAAAAAAATTTCAAAGATTATTTCAAAATTTTTTACCACATCATGTTCATGAAAATCATAAATAATTTCATGTCAATAAAAACTTGTTTGATTTTATTACCCATCAATGATTTAACAAGACCAACTCACACACTTTTATCAAGCTCTTGTCAACAAGAGGGTGTATACCACCCCCTGATATATATTCTTTGTCTATACTTGTGACAGCAAGACTGACGTGACATAACTAATGTCGACAAGTATCAACCATAAAAAAAAAAAAATTTGTTATTCTACCAAAGCAACACTTTGTCTCAATCACATTATTTTTAAATCAATGCTTGACATCTTTTTTTTTTTCATTTATTCTTTCATCATACTAATATACATATCATTTTTTTTATTTTACATATTCATATTATTTTTTTCTTTCATCAATTTATTATAAAAAAATCTATAACAAGTAAAATGATAAAAAATATATGACATTGAGTAAATATCATCATTAATTTTTATTTTTTCAAGGACATGAAAATTTTTTAACTAAAAATGAAAAAATAAAAAATTTTTTTTTATATATCTCATTTATTTTATTTTCTTCATAATATTCACTCACCTTTAAGACATGCCTTTCTTTTTATTATTATTACTCATTTTTTTTTAACATATATGTATTATTTTTAACCCTCATATAAACTTTAACATAGATTTTATATATCAGGATAAAAAAATTTTTTTATAGTTGAAGTGTGTATTTTGCAAACGTGCAATAAATTATTCTCGTATTTCATTCGTTATATACGGAAGGATTTCTTTCTTTCATTTTTTTTTTCTGCTTCGTTTCGTTTACTGTTGTCAGTTTTTATATATTTTTTTTTATATTTTTCAACGATGTAGGAAGTAAAATGCGACGTGATCGCGATGATCGATTAGTAAAGTCGTTTTCAACCGGTTGATAAAAAATAAAATAAAAATGAAAAAATAAAATTACACAGAGTCTGGATATTGCGGATGAGCTCATATTGCTTTGGTGTTGAAAAAAAAAATAAAAAAATATAAATCCATTGAGTGAATGTGATAGATATAAAAAGAGGGTTATAGGCGGCTTTTGAATCATCAGTGTTTTGAGATAAAAATAAAAAAAATATTCAGAGTTTAATCATTAAATTTTTGCCTTCTAGAAAATGTTTTATACATCAGTCATTGTCGTTAATGATAATATATTTTTTCTCTATTTTTTTTTTATATGAATATATATAGTATGTGTCAAGAATGACGATGAGATAAAAGCAAAACAGATGACAGAATTTTATGCATTTTTTTATTTTTTTTTTCATTTTACTATGGGGTGTGTTTTGTGTGATTGTACATGTCATTATATTGCAGGATGATGAGGTGAGAGAGGAACTGGTAAAAAATATAATTTTTTTTTGGAAATAATCATAAGAATATACATGTCTTATTGGGATAAGTGGTGAAGGGATGTTTGCAAGGGAAAAATGATGAGGGGTAAAAAGGGCAAAGGCGTGAAAAGCTTCTTTTTTATTTTATTTTATTTTTTTTTCGATTCTGAAATCCATTGTCTTGATTTGCGCAAAGAGACAGAACTGATATTCGTAGCAATCTGACGATTGTTCGCCAATCCCCCAGACGTAGTTTTTTTATTTTTTCATCATTTCATCGTTTTTTTTTTTATATTGTTTTTTATTTTTCCTTTTATCTTTTGTATTGTTTAAAAAGTCATCAAAAAAATTGTGGCTCGTAAAAATCTGTGTACAATGTAAAAAAAAAAAAGAAAAAAAAACTTGAGATATTGGAATAAATACTAAATGTAAAAAAAAAAAATATATACATATTTATTTAAATATATTTGAATATATACATTTATAAACATAAATAAAAAAAAGGAAAAAAAAAAGGAAAATTGAATGATTGATATGAAAAGTTTGATAAAATCTGGGTAAAAACAAAAAAAGCTCGAGGGAGACTGACTTTTTAAGTGAAATAAACGGTAAAAAAAAAAAAAAAAAAATGAAAATGAAATAAGGGTTTAAGTAAATAAGAAAATAAAAAAGACTTGTTATTTTTACAAGTTTTTAAATAATAATTGTTGAGTGATTATGATGGATGTGATGCTAAATAAAATATGCTGAAAATAATTTTGATTGTTTTTTTATATTTTTTTGTTGTAATTATTTTTAAAGTTGTTGAGTTTAATAATTTATGATCAAAAGAGATTAATTTTCATTACAATGAACAATCAAATTGATAATAATCGTAGTGATCTCAATATTGGCAAGTCCTTGAATGCTTTTAGTCGAAGATTCAATTCAACTTTTGTGGTTTAACCATTGTTCAAATGTTCAATTCGTAAATGCATTTGATCAATATTGAATCATTTTTTTTTTATTTTAATTAAATTGTTTAATAAATTAATGATTTATATGACTTTGTAGATCTTTAATCAACTAAAATGACTTGTTAAATTATAATAATTCAAATTAAAAATAAAAAAATAACAATAAACAATTTAACAGTGTTTCAACAATATTCAATTTAATTTATTCTCATTTTTTTTTATTTTTTTTTTTTTGAATAATTAGATTGAAGTTTGAATTTCATGTCGTTAAAATAATTAAAATATATTTTATTGATGTTATTTATGAGTGTTTTTATAAACCAGATATCATTAGACAAAAGTCCAAGTAAAACATGTTAAAATTAATTCCTCAATACAGAATCAAGTGAAGTTGAGTAAACTAAATATGTAAAGTGGCTCAATAGTGTGGTTATATTTTAAGTTGATGGTTGTTGGTGGGCTACCTTGTGAAGATATATAAATAGAGTTAAATTTAAACCACAGTGAGTAGTCATTACTACATTACAAGGGTTTCAAAGTAAATCTCTTTCAAGAGTTTATACTCGACAGCTTTGAATATGATCTTAGAATACGAAAACAAGATTTATCAAGTCATAAATACAATTTTAAACCAATGAGAATTGATTTAATAAATTAAATAATAATGAATAGTATTAAATTTAATATTAAATTATTCAACAATGATATTAATAATATCATATTCCAAGATGTTAATGTCAGTTATTGAAACAATGAATTTTCTTTTAAGCCTTATTTGATAATATCATTGAAAATTATTGACTGGATAGTGTCAAATTTTTTGACATTCATTTTTTGACAAACTAATAATATTTCTGTCTGTATGATAAATTTCTCCAAAATATTACTTCTGTAAATTTAAATTAAGCCCAATTGTCATCAGAAATCATCAACTGAAATTATGCAAATTAAATTGTTTTAAAAAGAAAAAAAATTACTTGTTCATTTAAGAAGATGTTACAATGTTAATTGAGATATCGTTTAGACAATCCAAGTCACATCCATGTGAATTATATTTAAAGATATTTTTTTTATATTTAAAATTGTTTTTTTTTTTTTTTTTTTTATTATTTGAGTTGTGATTTCATGTCAAAATGAATAGAGTAAGAGGTAGGTTATACGAGGTGATTTATCATCTCATGAAAAGTCCTGGCAGTTCCATCTGGTCCTTTTTGATGATAGAACAAAAGAAGCACATCTGGGCCGATGTAATAATGAAAACTATGGTTAATGTTATAGTTATATAAATGATAAAAGTTTTAGAGTATATATTTGTGGTTAAATTAAAAGACTGTATGAATCTTTTTAGTTTCATCTTAATTATTTTAGTGACATATTAATGCTAGTATTTAGTCATCGACCAGTCAAAAAGAATTATTTTTTTTTTTTTTTTGTAAATTTAAAAATGAAAAAGATCCATATAAAAATAGACATGTTAAAAAGAAAATATAGTAAATGATTGTTCTTTTGTTTTGTTGCATTGTTTACATGCATACAATTTTTGCACTTTCATTTGCATCTTTGGGTTGGATTTTTTTTTTTAATTTTAATTTTTTTCGTTTCTCGTTTTTAAAATGAGATTGGGTCGACACATTCGCTTTTCTATTCTCTTTTTTTTTTTTTTTTTATATTTATACATTTGAAAACGACCTTTATTTATGTCCTAAAAAAAATTGTAAATGACAAACAGCAACTGCAATATGATGTACAACTAAACAATTGTAAAACAATTAAAATAATTTCATTCATCTCAAAATTAATCTACGTGATAATGAATTTAATAATCTACAATTTATTGAATTCAAATAAATATAATTATAATTAAAAAATAAAAATTTTATTGTTATTTAAAAATTATCTTTGAAATAAAATTATAAAATATAAAATTACATTGAAATATTTAACGAATTTAGACGAGAATATTTAATTAATTTTTTATCTGAATAAAAAAATTATACAAAAGCAACATGTATTTGTCAATAATAAATAAATAAATTTGCATAAAAATAAAGAACGAGATTTGAAATATAAAAGAGGCGTCTACTGTTGTAAATTAAGAGACTAGATTTAATTTAATTTTTTAAAAAATAATATATAAATAAAAAAAAATATTGGCAAACTGCCCAAAACTTGGTTGTTCCATAAAATGTCAATAACTTGTGATAAAAACAAGGTTTATCTCAAGTTGTTCAGTATTTTATATTTCTCTGCAAGAGACAATACAAAAAAACGTGCTTTAAATGTAAATTTTACAAAAAAAAAAAATATAAACAATAAAATAACTTAGTCAATAATTTAATAATAAAAAAAAATCAAAATATACAAATATATTTTGATAAATTAAATTCATAATTTACAAAATAATATGTTTATTTTATTTTTTTGTCACAGGGAAATAATTTTTGACTGTAATTTTTATGAAATAAAATTTTTAAGATCTTTTTTGACTCTATAATTATTATTTCAATTATTTAAACAATAATTTTTTTAAATTATTACATTTTAAAACAAAATGGCTCACATCGAATTTCTATCTAAAAATAAAAAAAGATCTCAATGGATTTTTTTATTTTTGAATAAATAATTTTTTTTATTCATCATTTTCATTATCCGTATTAAAACTCATAATAATCTGTCTATTTTTTAATAATAATATTCAAAAATAATAAACAAATAAGAATTCTGACTTCAGTTGACCAGTTTCGCTGACAAACATTCTGATCTTGATCATAAAATAATATTTTTTAATAAATATTGTTATTCAAACTTATAAACCTTATATACCAATATAAAATAAATTTAAATATCAACAAATATTATCATACTTCAAATCTTCCATTGGTTTGTTATCCAACCCTTCAAACTTTATTTCAAACTTTCTTACAATATTAAATTTATATATATTTTAATTTTATTTCTTTATCTATTTTTTAATTATACAACTTTATTTCAACACTTCTAAATTCTCATTGTAATTTATTGATAATTAATTATTCATTCTTTACATATTTTACAATCAAACTTTTAATTTATTATCTTCAACTTAATTTTAAAATCAAATAAATTCTATTATTAATAATATTCTATGTATATTTTATTTTTTTTAAAAAAACAATACATTGTACTTGATATCTTTTTGTGTGAAAATATTTTCACATTGAGGGTAGTTTATATACAACTGACTACGTCTTTCCTTTTCATAATGTATTAATGCTTCAAGCATTATACACAATGGTGTACAAAAGTTTTACCTCCAATTCTCGAGTAACAAACTAGCCACAAGCCCCAGACTGGTGTCATGACTATCTTCGTTGAGGCAAAATTCAACCAAACGTTATAATTTTCCCTCGAGGCTGTTGTTGCAATTTCATCGTTCCCTCAGGAACTTTAAAGTATCAAGTAAAGTATAGTTAACCAGTATGGTTGCATCAATTTTACACCTTCAGGTTATATATATATTAATCATACAATTTTTTTTTTTTTTTTAAATTCACTTTGAATATTTTTTTATTTATTATTTATTTCTGAGAAATTATTTTAGAGTATTTGATGAATATTTATGTTACAATGTGGTCTTTGAAATATATATATTATTTATACATTGATGGAACAAAATACGATGGCATCAATTTGAAATATTTACAAAATGAATGGTCGCCCAATACAGACAACTTGTAAGCAGCTTAAAGTGTTGAAGATTTTTTATAACAGCAAAGCTTGCTTTTGGATTTTCTCTTAGTTTTTTGGTCCCACTGGAATATTGACGACTAAGAAAGAGAATTGTGATGACATATTGATTTATTCTCATGGGAAATATTTTGACATACAGAATATTTTCAAAATGTGTCAAAAATAATTCATGATTATCGATCTTTAGCTTTTTTACACTTTAACCAACAGGCATATAAAATTTTTCAGCTTTAATATTTATTTATTTATTTATTTTTTATATTATTTCAAGTTAAACAGATAAACGAATCAAAAAATAAAATAACAAAAAATTTTAAACTTTATTATTGTAAATTTTTTGTTGTTTATTTTTTTTAGTAAACTAACTTTCATTTTTTTTTTGTTTTTTATTTAAGTTGATGTTTTTTGTTGTTTAAATTGGTAAATTTTAGTTTATTTTTCTTTTAAATCGAAATGTGCTATCGACTCTCGACACGTGTCTTGAATAGTTGGACTTCCGGACGTGGAATTTGAAACAATATTAAACGATCCAATGTACATTGTATATATTGAAGAAAAAATAATATATATATCATGAAATTCCAAGAAATAAAATATGTTTATATATGCGTGATAAATGCGTCCAATAGTAACAAAAAAAAATACATTTATTGTATTTGAAAATTGCATATCTAAACAATACTGAATTTACAAAAAAAAAAAACTAAAATTTGTAAAAAAATACAAATAAAAAAGAGCCAATAAATGCTGACACTTTTTAACATCCAAAGAATGTTTCTTGTAAATAATTTTTATGTATAAAAAATAAAAAAAATGAACAACAAAATGTTGATAAATAAAATTCTTTTGTAAACATAACAAGACAACTAACTCAATATCGAAATTTTTGTGTTGAATTGCATCAAATACGTCTGTTAAACTTTACAATATATTTTTTTTTACATCAAATTAAAATAAAACAACAATTTACATTTATTTTGTAAATAAATTAAACCAACTAAGCTAAATATTAAAAATAAAACTAAAAAAATTTATAAAAACTCCAACTCAATAGATAATTTTCACAAATTATTAACAAAAAAAAAAAAAAAATGCATATAAATTGACAAAAGAATATCATTATAAGCTCGACCTAATTTGTTAAATTAAATTTATTGCATTTATTTTTCATCATATAAAGTATTTTATTTAAAATTGAAAAATCCATACCTCGAGGCTTAATGGATATAACAATATACCGATTCATTGATTTAATACGAATCAGAGTAACCAATAGACAACCAGATGTGTTTCAAATTGCACGTCTGTTTTAAAAATCCCAGAGACAAAACAAGACAGATTGATAAAATATTTACAATAAATATTCTATTATAAATATATTTTCCATGCCAATAATATGACATATAATAAGCCAACAAAAAAAAAAAAATATAAAAAAATTTAATATAAAATTGACAATAAAATGATGTAGAAAAAATAAATAAATAAATATTTATTTGTCTGTGTATTTTTAGACGAACAGCAAAAAAGATATAGTAAATTGTAACAAATTGAAAATGACATATGGAAAGAAAATTGAAGAAAAGACTCAAGTATTTTCAAGTAAAATAACAAGCGTGAACTGGCTACTAACTATTTATTTTTAAACAATACATACAATTTGTTGTGTCTTGGTCTTTGAACAGTAGATACATGATCCTTTTGAATTAAAAGGGTACATACATGTATTTTTTTTCTACTAAAAAAAAATAAAAAAAATAGTCATTTTGTATTTATTATATACCACAAAAACCCTTGCCCTTTGTATATTTTTTTATTTTTCATTTTTCATATTTTCTAAATTCCATTTTTTTTTTTTTTACTACCCCTTTTATTTTTACAATCTTATATTCTACTTTTTTAACCCCACAATCATCTCAATGTTAAGCCAAGATTTATTACGCTACATTTGTCTTTGACATTTTATATTTTTATTTTTATCTTATATGAACAATATTATTACTATTTTTTTTTTTTAACTTTAAAATTTATTTTTTTTCTATTTTTCAAGATATTACAAATGTACTTTAGATTTTTGTCTTTTGCTTTTAAGACAATAGAGAAACAAAAAAATTTCAACTTTTATAAACATTTCCTATATATTTTAAATGTTACATTTATCTTTGTGTTTTTTTTTTTTATTTTGTATAAAATATTTAAAGAACGCACTGTTACTTTGGCAACAAATACCACATGGGAATGAGAGATAAAAAGTTATATTTAAAAAAAAAATATATATCTTAGATAGTTATAACAAAGCTGATAATATTGTTGAAAAATAAAATGAAAAAAAAAAAATAATAATTCAAAACAAGGTCATGAGAATAAATGAGCATTGAAAGACGATGTTTGAACATGTTTGTACTGAAATTGGATTAAATTGCTTGATTCTGAAAAAGTATTTGCATTAGAAATAGAATTTCCTAAAAATATCTTCACCATTCTGATGAATTTCATCTCTCTGATTTTTTTTCTTTGTTCAATATTTATTACAATGAAAATGTCCCTGAGATATCACATACGAATGAAATACACAGTGCCAAGAAATCTAGTGATTTCATTTTGTTTGTCTACAGGATTTAATTAGATGTTCAAAGGGGGATTCTTCAATCCACAGGATATCCCATCTATTGTCTCAAACATATATACACATACAACCACACATAGATATATATACAGAAAGACAAAATCAATAGACAATTTGTAAACCAATCGGTCAATCAATTTCAATTCTCAATGTTGATTGTACAATGAAAATCCCAACTGTAAACACGATCAAAAACTATAAATCTTCATTTAGATTTTTTTCTTTTTTCTTTTTTAATATATAAAATTTATTATTAAATTGTTTTATTTTAAACGTAAATTTAGATAATGAAAAATTGATAATTTTTTATTATCAAAATGATTAATGAAAATTATTATATGAAAAAAAAAATAATAATATTATACTAAAGTACGATAAAAAAATTAAGATTAAGTTGGTAAATGATTGAGTCAGTTTTGAAATACAGTAGGGAAATAAAGAAATGAAAAGTAAAATACTTCAGTCAGAACCCTCGACAATTTAGGGGAATTACTTTTGTCAGGAAAAGTTGAAGAGTAATGAGCAAATTTCGTCTAAGTTTATTTTTTTATTTTTTTTTCTTTCTGTAATTTTTTTTATTTTTTATTTTTTTGTGAAAAAGAAAAAAAACTCGACACCTAATTTGCCGCATCTTGACTATAATCTGAGCTTTTTTTAAAAAAACATATATATTTATAGATTTTTTATTTGAATTATTTTTATGAGGTTTATTGTCGGATTTATTATTGACTTATACTACTAGTTTAAAAAAAAAAAAAAACAAAATTATTCCACGATAACTTGAGCTGTATAAATAGAAATAATCAATTTAATGCTTGAAAACAACTTTTTTCATTGTTGTTAACACAATTCAATCATAATCTTATAACATTTTGACTTAAAAAAATTTATTTGAACCAAAATGCCTTATTTTCACCAAGATGACTTCGAGTTGGAAGTAAAAGTCTCCGTCAAAGTTTAATAACATCTCGAAATGAGTAGAAATAATTTATTTAATGCTCGGAAACAACGTCTTCCATTGTTGTTGATCCAATTCAATCATAATCTTATAAAATTTTGACTCAGAAAAATTTATTTGAACCAAAATGCCTTATTTTCACAAAGATGACTCCAAGTTGGAGGTAAAAGTCTGCGTCAAAGTCCAATAAAATTTCAAAATTAATAGAAATAAATTATCTATTGCTTCGAAGCAATGTCTTTCATTGTTGTTAACTCAATTCAATTATAATCTGATGAAATTATAACTCAGAAAAATTTATCTTAACCAATTATGTATTTAACTTGGGGGAAAAAATCAATCTAGATTGTATTTAAAAAAAAAAATAATAAAATATTTACAAAATAATAATATGAAAAAAAAATAAAAAGTTATCATAAAAATAAAAAAATAAAAATTTCAAAAAAAAAACTATAAATTGATTAAATAATAGTGATAACTGATACTTTGTAGTAAATTCACGTTACATTGCAATGATTCGACAAAGTATTTAGAGTATAAATAAAATAAAATAAAATAAAAATAAAAATATGGGGGATGAGATTAAGGGATGGTCGAACGAATGGAAAATGACTCGAGATATAAATCGTCATTGGGATGTAATTCTTGGCGCAGTTTATATGCTATTGCATTTATCAAAAATACGTGACTGAGATTTAAAATTGACCTGAAGGATTTTCAAAGATAGCAATGTTATAAGCTGGATAAAAATCATAAAAAAAAATAGAAGATAACCAACTTGAAAAGAGAAGTGTCATTAAAAAAAAAATATAATAAAAAATAAATCGGGAAAAATATACACATGTTGTATGCGAAATGAGAATTGTCTACACGTTTTATACATAGATCATAATTTTTAGTAGTTTCACAAGCTTTTAGCTTAAATTTATTGAATTTTATTTTCAATTTTTTGAATATTTATTTGTAAAATGAAATATATTTTATTCGGTCAGTATATTTAATATCTTGGAGCTTTTTTTTCTATTATTTTCTTCATCAAATTAATGACAATTTAAAGATTTAAATTGTTTGTTTATTATTATGATGTGATTTGTAAAATTTTAAATAGCAACTATAAATTATGTTTTCACGAAAAAGTTTATGAGTAAAAGCACAGTATTGAATCGTTAAAAAAAATTATTGCCTCGAGAAATGAAGGAAAGTTTATGTTAAAAAGCTTCTTGTTTAAATCATAAAATTAAAAATAAATTATTTTTTCTATGATAGCTAAAAAAATACTATTTATATTATTTTTTAATATATTTACAATTTTATTTATATTTTTTTTTATGCAATAAAAATAAATAATTGAAAAAATAAAATATAAAATTTTACTGATATTATTATTTATTTCATAAATTTATTTACAATTATTATTAATAAATTTTCAATTATAATTTTTAATATAATATTTTATATTTCAAATATTTTTCAAGAGTAAATAGAAAATAATATTAATAATAAAATATAAAAGAAAAAAAATTAAAAAAAAAAAAATTTTATTAAATATTTTCAAGTATAAATAAATATTTGTAATTAGTTTTAAAATATAATTAAAATTCCTAGAAAATATATCCACATGACATAATAGAAATAAGAAAAAAATATTATACAAATTAATAAATAAATAAAAATAAAAATTAAATGGAAAAATATTGTAATTCTGTTAAAAAAAAAATAAACAAATATATGATTGTGTTGTACTTGTTTCAATTACAGGACAATGTTTAAAAATAAAAAAAAAATATATATAAAATAAAATAGATTAAAAAATATGTTAAAAAAATAAATGTTTAAATGAAATTAAAAATATATTTTTCATACGAGCCACAATTTTATATCTGTATGATTACAAAAGCATGCTCAAAGTTCATAGGTTCACTGTAGACAAATAGACATTGTTTACATAGCCTTTCTACAACACGTATTCATATAAATTTATGTTTACAAATGTGAACAAATAAATATATCATTCATACATTTATTTATATATATATTTGAAGGGATTTGTACTGGTTGATGATATACAACATATTTTGATAGCACTGCCAAGGTACAGGTTTTGCTAGAGAAGTGATCACTTTCAAATTTTCAATATGACCAAAATCTATTTACTGACCACATTCAAACATTTATTTATCAGTAGTTATTAGTATTTTATTATTTAAATTATAATCAAAATATTAATAAAGTAAATTTTGAAAATAAAAAGTTGATGGATCAAATAAATTTGATAAATTCAAACTTGAATATTTGATATAGCTTGGAGCATGATTTTGGTAAATCAATAAAACTAAGTTTAAATTGTATTTATTTTTAAATTAAAAATCCAAACAATTGGAGTAAAAAATTTTAGAAAATTAAAATAATAATTTAATAATTTTCAATATACTAATTAAATAGTTTTGAAGAATTTTAAATTAAATTTATATACAAAAAATCAATATATTTTTGATATTTTAAAAATTTAAAATGATAATTTTGATTATTTTTAAAAAATTTTACAAATTAAAATTTGATTTCTTTGAATTGGAAAATGTTATTTACATTTGTGCAATGACATGTACAACTAAAAAAAAACTATATACTATAAATAATATACACATGCATAAATAATATAAATAAATATATATTTTGTCATTGTATTTACTCAGTCATTCTCTTTCAGGTAAAACCTCCAATTACATCCTGGGGCAATAGTTAAATATTGTATTCTGCTATCAGTATTGAATGGTAATTTTAATGCTCCATTTATTTCATTAAGATTTATTATATATTATTTTCCCCAAATTTTCGTGGTACCACACAATTTGACTGATATTTATTTTGTTTATATATCAACAGTTTAATTTTTTTTTTAATATTAAATTTATTAATATTCATATTTTGTTAATAATTATTGTATATTATTTATATTTACATTTTAAATATTTACTTTTAAATTTAATTTAATATTTGGCTATTATAATAACCGGAAATTAATAAAACATATCGACAATTTATTGATGAAAAATTATGAAATATTATTGTTTATATTTTTTATTGTTTTTGTTGTTTTTTTTTTCTATTTGAAATTTAATCACGAAATATTTTTCCTGACAATTATTTTGCTTTTGAGCCAATTAGAGAGAATTAGTAATAAAACCACTTAATCACTTGAAGTGAATTTTTTTTTTTTTTAATTTTTTTATAACAACAAACAAAAACTTTATCATTATTTAATTAAAACTTGAAAAAAAAATTGTACTATTGTTATTTAAATTTTTGAATATTTTTACGATATAAAAGTTTAAGTAAATTTGAAAATTATTTTATTTAATTTTAATTAGATGAATAAAGCTTTTATTCTTTTGTAGTTTTTTTGTAAAATAAATAATAATTTGAGTAATTTTTAAAACAATTAAAAAGCTCTAAATTTATATAAAAAAAGTGTCAAAAATATTTTTAATATATAATTATAATTTTTTTTATAACAATAATAAATTGCAATATATAATTTTCATTTAAAGCTCTTTAATAGATGATTTATTTATCATAAAAATAAATTTTTACTTGTCAATATTTAATTATAAATAAAATTTCATATTTTTCAAACGTTTGATTATGAAATATACAACAGCTTCGAGGCATAACGTTAATTAACATTCAATTTTCTTTTAAATTAAAAATTAAAATGAAAAATAAATTAATATATTATTTATAAGTTTTAATATTACTTTTAAAATTGTAAAAAATAATTTTCTCAGTTTGAAAAAAAAAGCTTCATTCCAATCCCAAACATCGTTGTAAAGTCAAAACTTAAATTGAAGAAATTTCGTTTGAAATTTGTTTTTTTTTTTTTTTTTTTCGTTCAACACTAGCTAGTAAGGAATATTGCATATACTTATATCTACACCTTTCAAAATATATGTATATATTTTTTCAATTGTACCATGAAATTTGTGCAATTGACAAAAGAAATAAAATCAAAAAAAAAAATCAAAAAACTCCGCGAGATATCGTAGAATTTCTATATACCAGTTTATTATTATATTTTTTTTTTACTTCAAGAAGTTGAAATTCGTTTTTCTTCAGACTTAAAGACTTGTTTTAAAATATTATCTTGATATATATATTTTTTCTCATTCTATCTATAAACTAAGTTAAACTTAATTTAAACCAACGAACAAATTTATTCACAATGAACTTATTATCAAAGATTTTGATAATTTAATTGGATAAAATTTATCGTTAATATTTTTTTTTATAAAATTTCTGTTAAAATTTTATCTTTTTATCATGTATTTTTACATATATATATATAAAATAAGATTAAATTTAAAAATTAAAAAATAAAATATACAAGTATTAGAGTTGAAACCAAGTCCCAATCAAATATTCATTGAATGAATCAGTCGACGTGGAACATCCTAATTAGTCAAAAGTCCAACTTTAAAATTGTCTCTTGAAATTTTCATTCCATCCAAACCATCCTCTTATCTTTTTTTTTATTTTTTTTTTTATAATTTTATCTTATTCTGATACGTCCATTTGACTTTTATATATTTCATTTGATAAACCGTACATCTTGACTGATTAAAATTACGTGATTTAAATTTTTTATAATTTTTTAAACTTAAAAAATTAATTTTTTTATTTAAAAAAAATTTGTATATTTTTTTTGGATAATGATAAGCAATATTAATGCGTATGTATAGCCTTACCTAAAGTTGAGTTTAATGGAAAATTAATTAACTACTAATGAGACGTGATCGAATCATCTAGCCAAGCCAATTTTGGTAAAACATAATTTGATATTAGTACATCAACTATAATGACCTTGATACATCCTTGATTCATTTGATATTTAATTACAACATTGATTCTACAAGGATAACCAACGTTAAATATTTATCTCTTGAGCTTAAATATTTTCAATAATTTTTAACTAAAATTTAATTAATCTTTTAATAATAAATAATTTATAATTGATAATTGTTTTATATAATTTTTTAAATTAAAATTAACAAGTTTCACGTAATTTTTACTTATTTTAAGTAAATTTTTATGCAACTAGTAAATAAATTTTTCATATTTTTAACACAAATTTTTTTGTACAATAATTTGACAAATTTAAATGTTCAATTGCCAAGTCATTTAATTATCTCTTGTAATAAAAATAATAATTTTTAAAACCACATAATTTTCATGAAAATTCTTTGTCATATAATTATGATAATAATTTCTTGATTATTTTTATGATTTTGTCTTAATTCAGTGTTGAAAAAATTTTTTATTTTAAATTATTTGATGACACACTTGTGTCAAATTTAAGTAACTTTGAAATTTCAAACATTATCATGTGTAATATCATGTCTCATGATACTTTTAAATAAATATTATTATTTTTTATTATTTTTTATTTTAATTTTCTTAGGTTATATTCCCGTTGGTAATAAAACTATGTACTTTCTTGACTATCACTGTTTGAATATATATCTATACTTTTACAACAAACTCGTAAGATCAAGTTTCCGGAATACTGCAGTCAGTTTTGTTTAAAAAAAAAAAAAATAATAATATATGAGGATGTAAACTTCCGTTGTTATTATCAAAACCAACTATTTTTTATTTCTTTTTCATTTATTTATTTATTATTCTATAAATTTTAAAATAATATATTTTTAAATTATTTTATAAATTCAGATTGTTTTTATCTTTTTTTTTTACAAATAAATAATATTATCAATCAAAATTGAAATATAAAACTTGTAAAACATTTTAGTTAATTTTATTTTTAAATTCAATTGATAAATTTTATTTTTTTTTTTTTGTCAACTTAATTTACAAATGTATAATTGTTTATTTTTTTAAATAAATTTATTGATCTATAAAATTAAATTTAATTAATCAATTAAAAATATTTAGATTAATTTTATATAAAATATAGTTAAAAAAAAAAAATATGTTTATTGATTTTGACACATTTTTAAAATATTTAATAGTTTTTAAAATAACCGGAAAAAAAAATGTAAAAAGTGTAAAAAAATAATAATATATATGTACATTTTATATCAATGAAAAATAGATTCATAGCGGAAATAAGTTGAGCGCTACATTGCATCTTAAAACTTATTTTTTATTTATATTTATTTATGTATTTTATACTATTTTGACTTGTAAATATATATATATATATATCAGGATAATATTCAAGTACATATATATATATATATTACTGTTTAAATTTTCCAAACGATGTCTCAATAAGTAGATACAAAATCTAGATGATAAAATTAGTGTCTATATTTATTTTAAATATACCTATATTATGTTTAAGAATTGAAAATATAATAAAATTATGAAAAATAGTTTATTTTATGAAAATAATAAAAGCAATAAAAATACATTATTTCAATAACCGACACAATTCTTCCAAGTCAGTGGTCCTTGACGACAGGAAACAACATAAAACTGGCTCAATTCCAAACTTTAAAAGAAAATTTCAAAAATTTCATGGGTCTTTTTCAATAATCGGATATGTTCTTTCAGTGTTTTTGGCACAATACATTTATCCACTTGAATTTATATTTTTTCCACCAAATAACGCTTTATATATTATTTTTAAACAATACATACAGTTTATTTAACATTTTAAAATTTATATTTTTTTTATTAAAATTTATAAAATGTCATCAATAAATATATTGTTAAATTATGTATTTCAATTTATTTTATAAAAATACTACAATTTTAATCATTCAATAATTTATTTTACAAGTTTCAATTGTTGGATTTATTCCAAATAATTTTTTAATATCAACTGATAATTATAAAAACTAGAAAAACCTTTTTTTTTTTTTATTTAATTTTGTTAATTTAAAATGAAAACGCAGATTTTAAAAATATAAAATCTCGGAATAAAATACATATATTTTAGTTTATTTTTATAAAAATCTCAAGGGATATTAAGAGCATTAAAAAAAAAATTTAAAAAAAAAATAAAAGTTCCAAGAGCATCTTGAAGGTGAGTCAATGATAGAGATAGCATACGTATGTGAATATGTCTGTATATATATCTTGATCTTTGGACACTTGTGATCCGACTCAGTAAGAAGAGATAGGATCATAGGGACATCGTGATGCTCTTGGAGGTAAGTAATGCCCCGGGAATCACATCTACGAAGACAAAAATAAAAAAAAAAAAATTTTTATAAGAGTAAAAAACGAAGAGGAATAATAACAGTAAGTTCAAATATATAAAAGTAGTGAATGTAGAGAAAAGTTGGGTCAAATGAAAAGACAGAAAAAAATATAAAAATAAAAAAAAAAGTTCCAGGTGTCCCATGGAAAAGATTCCCAAAGGAGATTTCTACGGTTTGTACGTGAAAGAGAGTATCGAGTTGCTGCTTGTAACTTGTGAAGAAAACGGAATTGTGTTTCGTTATTTTTTTTTTTTTATTTATTTTTTCATCTATATAAAAGACGACGAGAATGTCGCACTTTCTGTGTCTTTACTTGTGCAATAAAATAAAATATGGCGTCTATGATTGAAAAGAAAGAATGCTTTTTTTTTAAATAAAATTCAATGATGCTTGAAAGCTAGAGTCAAATAAAATTCCTTAAAAAAAAAAAAAAAAATTTGAAATAAAAAATATTATAGAGGTACAGAGAAGTGTGTCCATGAGTCCACATGACAAGATGTTCAATATTGAATGTCTGAACTCACTGGTTCCAGTAAAAAACACATAAAAGCATAAATTTTTTTTTATATATTTTTTTTTTCTTTCGAAAAACTATCGAATCCGTCTGTCAATTCTCGCCAATATTGACTTATTTATATACTTTTATTTTATTGATTTTTTTTTTATATATATTTTATTTATTTTTATTTTCAAGCTTTAGCTGGATGTAGTAGAAAAAAAAAAAATCCTTTTCTTTATAGTCCATTGGATAATGGACTATACTGCTGTGATTTCTTTGTCGCATTTGTTGAAGATAAGTCTTTGGATAAATCAGAAATCTGAGTTGTCTGTGTATGAAGTAACTGTATGGCCATTACATTGGATCAATTGAAGCATCATGAACAACTAAATGATCTCTCTTTTTTTCAATGCTTCAATTCTTTAAATTGATTCAATTAACAAATCAAACGTGCTGGCCCATGGCTCTTTTTTAGTTTGTTTGATTGGCTAGATCCGTTTGACCTCCTTCATCTTAATTTTATTTTATATATTTATTTTTTTACATTCAATTGCTATTGATGCTTTTTAGTGTGCAATAGTTTTGTCTATATTTTTAAATGAGATCATAGTTTATATAATTTTATTTTTATTCAAGTCAAAAGTTTAGTAACAAATTGCAATAGCTGTGAGGCATCAACTCAAACTACCATGTACAGACTTTTGATAAATATACAACTTGAGGTAATTTTAAAACAAAAAAAACTAAAATTAAAACAACTTAATTTTATATAAATAAAATAGATAAATTTAAATTTAAACTATTGAAAAAAAAAATTTAATAAATATTTATTTCAATTTAATTTATAAATATCAAAAAAAAAAAAAAATTTATAAAAAATTATTTAATTATTATTACATAAAATTATAAACAAATTAATAAATAAATTATTAAAAATTATAATAAATTTATCAGTTAAATGTACAATAAAATAAAATATAGCTAAGAAAAAATAATAGACAAAATAAATGAACAACAATTGAGTTTAATGAAAAAAGTAGTAAGAGTCAATATTACGTCAGACATGTCATAATAAAAGTAAGTGAACTGTCTCTATCGTAATTTTACAAACTGAAAAACAAAAGAGATCATCACTTGCTTCTCCAACAAACTTCAATATCTCTATATATATATAAAATACTTGACACTAATATTACAGAAATATAGTTTTTGTGTGTTGACTTTGTTTATCACTTGATATTGAATAAACACATAAACACAATAACACACTTGAATGTGGCTGTTATAAGAGCAAAATCACAAATGTCCTTGTTGTTTGAACTACAAGTATATTATATTTGTACAAATAATAATATAATATATATACAGGGTAAATATAAGGGTAGGGGGTGGAGGGTTACCAATAAACGATAGAGCTTTTGTTGACAAGACCAGAGAGCAACAAATATACAAGCTTCTCTTATATATATTTTCTGAGTTAATATAAATTTTTATTTTTTTTTTAAATCAATATGTACTTGTCTATAAATAAATATATATATTTTTTTATATTGATGTATGTATGTGTGTTTAAAAAAAAAAAAAAATAAGAAACATTTGTTAAAAGTTTTGAGGAGACTCTTTACAAAAATAGTGTATAGAAAATGATCGCATGAAACGCTAAGTAGAATTACCCTTAATGCATCCAACGATAGAATTGCATCGTGATGAACAACGAGTGGAATTTCGTGCTCATGATTCAACTGAATATATATATAAAATTGTAGATGAGTATTTGTTGGATATAAATTTTATTTTTACCTATACATTTACTTTATCATACAGAACTGCATGAATTTTCCTTGTTGAGTGTCTGTACATGTATATATATATAAAAACAAGATAAAAATAATAAATACATATATATCATGATAAATTTTAGAAAACGTAAAACAGTATGTCATGGATATGTTGGTCCAACAAATCCAGGATATTTCAAGAATTTATAAACTACATCTTCAGCATCTATAGAATTATATATTTCATCAAGAGAGAAATATATATTTAAATTAGTACATTTTTTTGTTGGATTAATTTACGAAAATTTAAATCAAATAAAAGAAGAATTAATTTATATCTTTTGTATTATTAATTCAACATTATATGCAACGTAGTTTTTTTTTTTTGTTTTAAAAATAAGTTAAAAAGAAATAATAAGAATAAAAAACATTTTCTGAAAATTGATAGTCAGCGTAGTTTTGAAATGCAGTATAACTAAAATAGAGCAAAATAAAAAAAAAAAAAAAATATATTCAAGAAATAAAAAATAAAATGATGCTAAAACTGCGCGAGTTGTTGGACGTAGAATCATTTTTCATTCTGATCTTCGTATTCACTGCAGTTAGCAATGGTTTTCTCTTGTCGTTTTTGTATATATATTTATCTGATTGTGTGTTTGTCTGTGTGGTTGATACACAGTTTGTCTTGTATGTTCTGTCCAACAAACCCGCTCATAAATTTATCAAAAAAAAAAAAAAAAAAATGAAGAAACAAACACATTCAATTCTTTTGTATTTTTTTGATCTGACAGTTTGGATGTTGATTGTCGATTTATACCTCTTCTATGTTGCAGCATGAATAATTTTTATTTTTAAATTTAAACATTTATATGTTCATGACAGATTTTTGTTTTTATTTTTCAACTAAGATTTTATATTTAATTTATAATTAAAAAAAAAAAAAATTATTAAAACTAGAGCAAATTATTTTTAATAATTCAAAAATATTTTTAATAATTTATTTTTTAAACTTTTTTAAATAAAACTATAAAAAATAATATTTAAATTAAAATTATTTAAAAAAATATTACAATAAATTTAGAGCTTTTAAAAAATTCAAAGCTCTTTTTTTTTCTTAAATTTTTTTTTTCTCATTATTGATATATTTTTCTTTACTGTAAACTATGACTATAATTTTTTATTAAATCCTGAAATGTTTTATTTTTTTACCCTCAAAGCCAATAAACTCTCACGAAAATTTAACAGTGTCAATATAAAAAAAATATATAAAAAGATTAAAAACACAACCAACATTATAATCATTTATAACAATTCAGTGTGACAATATAAAATGTGACATTAATTTTATTTCTACTGTTTAAATTTCACCTTTTACTGAATTTATACAACACTTTTTCTGATTAATTCGACAAACCACTGAAGACTGAACAAACTTTAAAGTAGAAAATGGACATTACTTGTTGTTTTCCCAGTGGAAATACATCCAGACTTAAGTTATAGCTAAATATATATACATTTTTTTTTTTTTTATAAATAATAAATATGTGTCTGATGTAACTCTTAATCTTGCAAATAAGTAATTTTTTTATATTATTATATTTTATTTTTTATTTTTTATTTGGCAGTGTTTAATCTCACACAAAATAAGCAAATATATATATTTATAAATGTGTGGTATAATGTGAAAATTATATATACGTGATGTCGAATGAAACTGGATTGGACGATTAGCAAATTGAGTATGAGAAAATATATATACTTATTATTGTAACCCTGGTAACGTCACGGTTTTCAGAAGTACCAGTTTTGTGTGAAGAGAAAAGCACTACTTCCAATTCTATATTCGCATTAAGTCTAATTGGATAAGTTTGATGCAAGTAAAATATCCTCTTTCATTTTCATACACAAAATACTATTTTGTATATTAAAAGGTAAAAGGAAACTTGTAGACAAAAAACTTTTTACTATGAAAATTCTATGATATCTCATATCTCATGTTATAATTTAATTTAAAACATATGAGTTGTTGTTTAATTTATATATATTTATTTTTTTTAAATATTATACTTGAATTTTACAGATAATGTTTAACAAAATAATTTATGTTTTTAATAATAAATTTATAAAGATATTTACAAATTTAATTTTCATTTGACATTAAAAGTTTAATTTAATTTTATATTTTTATTTATAAACATTTTTAATAAAATTATTTATATGTTATTTATTTACAAGCTTTTACGATGATTGGAACAAGCAATAACAATTTTTTAACAAATTTTTTTATGGTTTGTTTAACTTCATTTAACGTATCTATGAAATTTATTATTTTAAAGTTAAATAGTTTTTTTTTTTTTTTTTATTTTTATCGATAACAATTTGTAGTTTATTTAAACTATTTTTTATTTTATTTATTAACAATAAAATTATATTTTTTTATTTTTATGTAAAAAATATAAAAATAGTGTGATAAATAAAAAAATAACAAGAAAATTTTATTTGTAATTTTCATGTTATGTTTTGCAAAGAATTCAAGTTAAAATCCAAATTACAAAACAGCAATTTTAAAACTTAGAATATGTTTTTCTAAATGTAAAAAAATATAAAAATATAAAAAATATAAAAAATATAAAAATTGGGTTATAAATGAAATTGAGGGCTTTTTTGCATCCTTAAAAACTAGTGGCGATTAAATGCAAATCTCGGGAGGGTGCTTATCACCATCATAGCACGCTTGGCACGCGGTTTAAGCCACTATGAAGAGAAAATTTTCCTTTTATTCCCATAGGTACCACTTTTAACCACAATATTTATTCATTTTTATTTTATTTTTTTTTATTATTACTTTTTTCATTTCATGACTCTACCACAATTAACAAACCCGACTCGATATCATTTTTATTTTTTAAATTTTTTTTTCACCTGGTTAATTAAACATTTGCGTGTAATATTCTAAACCACTTGTGAATATTCAACAATTTAGAAAATTTTTATAATAATAACAAAAAAAAAAAAAATCATAACAAGTTTATACAATAATTTTAATTCAACAATTATATTTTTTTCACAAATTTTTATAATAAAAACAAAAAAAAATTTATAAAAAATTATTTAATTATTATTACATAAAATTATAAACAAATTAATAGATAAATTATTAAAAATTATAATAAATTTATCAGTTAAATGTACAATAAAATAAAATATAGCTAAGAAAAAATAATAGACAAAATAAATGAACAACAATTGAGTTTAATGAAAAAAGTAGTAAGAGTCAATATTACGTCAGACATGTCATAATAAAAGTAAGTGAACTGTCTCTATCGTTTTTTACAAACTGAAAAACAAGAGAAATCATCACTTGTTTCTCCAACAAACTTCAGTATAACACAATAATATATTTAATTAAAAAAAAAAATTAATATAAACTTACCGTTCGATTTCCTGGATGTTTAACAAAACAACTTAAAACAGCTTTTTGTCCAACAATTGCAGTGACATTTTTATGACTTATATCATCAAAATATGGTTTATCCCAGGATCTCGTTGGTTTACTATTACCCGAAACAACACTTGACAAACTGGATCCACCTAAAATTACAAAAAATAAAATCATAAATAAATATTAAACCAAAAAAAAAAGGAAAAATCAAATGTAATTTCATTGTTGCAAATTAAATTAAAATTGTATAAACTAAATAATAAATTGACGCATTAAATAATAAACAGTGAGAATAGTAAAAACAGAGTTAGAAATATATGCGACCCATTGACTTCAATTATCGTTCGATATGATCTAACAGAGAAACGAAATTCATTAAGCAAGTACTACCTAGTTCTCATTCCACTTAATATGTATACCACTAGTAAAAGTTTTTGGGTACTTTTCTGGCGCCAAAGCATTGTCCTATAGCTATATTATAATACGACTATAGAAATTTATGTTCAAATTTATATATATATATATATTTTCTCTTCTCATTTGTGTATTGAAAGTGTTGGTACCATGGGGGAATCACGATTTATCGCACTTTGCTAGTACACAGGCAACAAAATAGAAGTGGAATGGTGTCGCGTTCGATTTTGTATTCTACGGACGTAAATTTACGACACAACCAAGTGAATAATTATTCTGTCGATTATACAATTGACACCAATAGGGTTCTTTTTTTTTTTTTTTTTTTAAATTCATTTTTTCATTTTTTTTTATTTGCAATTTTTATTCTTTTTTTCATTTTTACAAATATTAGTTTGATAATTTATTGAATTATTTAATCATTCGATATATTTCTCATCATTTATTAAAAATTATTTAATCATAATTAAAAAAAATATATATATTTACTAATAAAATTACAATTGACTGAGTGACATAAAATTTTTTAATAAATAAATACAAATTTTAACATCAAAAATAATAAATATACATCCTTTTCATCAAAATAATAAATGTATATTAATAAAATAGGTATATAAAATTTATTTCCAATAATTATGAAAAAGTATATTGCCCACAGGGTTAATAATGGTATACATTTTGTGTCAATATATATAAAGAGGCCAAGAGGGATCACTAACAAAAACGATATGTATGCAAGAGAGGGTGATGAGGTCCAAAAAAAAAAAAAAAAAAAGTAAAAGAGAATTTTCATCATCAACCGAGGCCAAATGAACTATCAGTCTGAAAAAAAAAAAAAAATATAATGAAAATACAAAAAAAAAAAGGAAAAAACGAAAAAAAAATACAAATGGTATGACAAAGGGGGTTGGTGAGGGTGGAAAATGGTAGTTCGAGTGGAAAATGTCGATACTATAAATTTCAACGTTGACACAATGAGATTATCGAGAGAGAGTATTCTCTCCAAATGGCCATATATGAAATTTACTATGATAAAAGTAGCCTTGATATTATGGATCCAAGGTAATAATAATATACATATATATATTTTAACTCTCAACCCACTTTACCACCCTCTCTCTCTCTCTGACACCTTTAAATTCTCTCTCAATATCATCTCTACTATTTCTAAAATTTATCTAAAGTTTTTTATTATAAAAAAATTTACTATTTTCATAATCATTTGTGTATTATACAATGTACATAAATTATATATTTAACTATCATCTATTTTCATTGCACTTAAATACACAAAATGCATCAAAAGCAAAATCAAACATAAACTATTCAATGAACTGCATACAAAATATATATTGATTATAATTGATAAATTATTAGTATTATCATTATCAAGTTGTTATATCAATATTATTATAATAATAATGAGCTTAATTGTTTTTTTTTTTTTTTTTGTTTTTTATATGAAAATTTATTATTTAAACAAAGACATTGAATTTATATTGTTAATTGTCTGTAAGTACAATCAACTAATGCTGCATTTGACAAATCAAAATACTAAATTATTAGGATAATAGTTTATATTATAATTATACCAATGTCTGACAATGACATGAAGGAAACTATAAAGACAATCATTTGTATATTCAAATAACAAATTGATGATAAATTTTGTGAATATAATAATCAATTAATAATAAAGAAAATTTATAATTTGATATTTTTATTTGACATGAGAAATTAAATAAAAAATAGAGTTTTTTTTATGAAATTTTTTTATGAAAATTTGTATAACGTTTGGACACAAGTGAAGAGAGCTTTAACATATTGTATAAATAGAGGATGTAATTGCAGCATTGTAAGCTGTTTTATACAATGTATATACCAATATTCATGCATCGTTTTCATGCACATACTGTTACTAAGTTTAAATTGTTTCACTGAACAGAATTGTTATCACAAGATTATTACTGACTCACCTTGGGTATACAAACGAACCTATGTGCGTTGGCTTTATGACCTCTTTCAATTGTTTCATGTATATATATATATATATTTTGTTACGAAGATCGAAGGTAACTAAGCTTGATCATTATGGACATTATCTATTAGCTATGTAATTAACACTAATTTATTATTTTTTTTTAAATTAAAAACCAACTTAATTATCAACTATCAAACAAAAAAAAAATTTTATAGATTAATTTATAAAAAATGTATTTTTTAATTAACAATTAATTGTTTAAATAAATTTCAAATAATTTTTTATATTTTTTTTTAAAACAAAGATTTTAATTGTCAGTTATTAAAAATTTTTTTAAAATTATTTGATCATTGTTATGATTAATAAATTCAATTGCTATTTTATATGAAAATTTTTTGATTTTAAATAATTAAATGAATATATTTTTTTGAAAGAATAAATTATTAGTTTATTAATAAAAAATAAAATAATATTATTATTAATTTATCAAAGTATTTTTTTTATTTTATAATAAAAGCAAAATAAAATAACATTAATATTTAAAATAACTTGAAAATCCTTGACAGCTTGAAATTTTTAATTTAAAAAGAAAATTAAAATAATAAAAAAATAATAAAATATATAATATAATGCAACATTTCGATAGACGGATATATCTCCAAGGCGTATGATCTCAGCCCCGTGGGAAAAATACCATCTCTGAGTGTTCATGAGAAACTAAAGTTTTGGGCTTTTTTTTTTTTTTAAATTTTTTTATTTTATTATTCCGACAAGATGGCAGACTTTACTAAGCGACTTGTCAAAAAAAAAAAAAAATTCAATTACCTCAGGCATTTTGATAAAATTTTTTTATTTATTTAATTTTTAATTTTTTTTCTATTTTTTTATTCGTTTCATGATAATAATTCAATACATCCCAGTGCAATGTGTCATTAATCCAATAGCAGATTTTCACAAAATTCCATGATAAAAAAAAAAATAGTGTAAATTTATTTTTTTTTTATTAATATTTAATATTTTTGTTTTATATATTTATAAGAATAAAAGCTCAAAGTTTGTGAATAATACTTTGAAGAAAATTTCGAGCAGTTATGAGAGCATTGACGTTGCCATCTAGATGGCATAGTTTAAAGAGTTTTTTGAAAAGTGGTTGAAACTACATACGACGACTTTGAGGAAATTGCCACTCAGAAAGTTACGCAAGTGACAAAATTACAAAACTTATTGTATGACTGGTGAAAGCGAATAATCGACTAAAGTAAGTTATCTTTTAAAATTTTTTTATTTTATTTTTTTTTCAATAAAAATACAAAATAACTCGTCAAAATTATATCTGACAAAAAAAAAAAAAAAAAAAACAGTATAAAAATATAAAATATATATATAATAAAAAAATAAAAGTAAAAATCATGATGCAAAGAAAAAAGCTATAAAAAAAAGAACCGTGTGTTACAAGTTTCTACTCGTAAGGTTATACCCACGAGGATTGAGATGATGCCAGGTGGAGAAAAGTCGAGTGCAGTAAGAAAAATAGGTTTAAAACTCTCAAAAAAAAAAAAAGCTCATAATTTTTTTTACACATTATTTTTTATTTTTTCAATATTTTATTTTTACTTTTATTTTTTGTATTTAAAAGCTAAAATAGTTCAAGTTATTTATATTATCATTTACCTTGTTATATAAATTATTACATCACAAATTAAAAATAATTAAATAATCAATATATGAAATTAATAAATAGTTTCAAGTTGTATATCAAAATTATTCATATTTTATAAATTCTAGGATTTCTCATATATAAATTAATTGAAATGTGTCGAGGCTTACGTTATGAATTAAATATTTCCATAATCTCTATCAATTTTCATCATTGAAAATTCATCAATAATCCATAAGACTAAGTACTAAAATAATCAAAAATATATAAATTTAACAATCGTAATATATAAACTCTAAAATAAATTATAAAAAAAAAAAAAATAAAATACCATATAAAATTGAAAGAAAAAATAGTAGTACATTATTTTATTTTTTAAAAATAAAAAAAAAATGTTTAAAGAATTTTTATGTTTTACTTGAAAAGTTCATAAAGTGAATGTAGTAAAGCTTGATAGAGAAAAAAAAAAAAATAGGCATGAAAAATGTGTCTGAACGAGGTAAAGGAGGTTAGCATGAAACCCGTTATAGTTTTCATAGGAAAAGCTTCAAACTTTGTAAGTAAAGTTTTCCTAAAACTATTGGTAAAAGCTCTACTCGTAGTTGTTTTATAAATGATATTAACGTCTTATGTTTAATAATACATGTCATTTTGTATATATACTAAAATTATAAACAATTAAATTATAATATAATGACAATCAAGAACACTATTGATATACTTTAACTTTAAATACAATAACAAACTAATTAATTGACAATTATTAATATAAAAAATTTAGTTTTTTAAAATTTATATTTTTTGTTAATTTATATTTTAATTATCATTAGTTTATAATTTCATATGTTACACATAAAAATGATGTTTAATATTCTTGATTTTATATATCATTTTCATCAACTTGATTTTGATAAAATAAAAATAAAAAAAATAAAAAAAGCTCCTGCTGTTTATACTCAAGCTTCTGGCAAATATAAGTCGTGAATGAATTAAATTTCTTTGGTAAAAAAAAACTTTTCTTTACTTCGTAATAATAATTTTTTCATGCAATTTTTTTCAATTAAACATCACAGCTATAATTTAAAATTTAAATGACTTTTAGTGATAAAAATTTAGATGAAAATTGCATAACAAAACTTGACATAAAATTTATAAAAATTAAAAATTAAAAAAAGTAAAAAATATTTGTTATATAAAAATTTTTTACATGATCTTGTTTGTATTGTTGTATTGTTTTTAATTTTATCTTTTGAATAATGTATAAAAATTAATGAGCTGTATAAAAATGTATATAATATATATTTTTTTACATAAAAAAATGATAAAAACAATAGTAAAATTTTGTGTTTGTAGATAGAAAAAATAAAGGTTTAGAGATGTGAATTGTACCTCTTAAGTATACAATAGAACAAGAGAGAGAATAGGCCTTAACAATTGTGGTTTCCTGCAACAAGTACATGACTAATTGAAACAATGCTCGAGGCTTGAGCAGCAATTGCGTGTTCCACAAGCTTCTAAAACTTATCCAACGGATTACAAAGAGGTTTGTAATTGGCATGTTTGTGGATACGTTCAAATTTATAATATACATACTGTCAATTCAGTATATTTAAATTACTCAAAATTAAAATCACCTTGAAATTAAAAAAAAAAAAAAAACAACAAAAAAATATTAGTAAATTTAAAAAAAAGCTCAAAAAAGCTCAATAAATAAAGTTTTTAAAAAATCATTTGAATTTTTTTTGAAAATTTTTGAATATAATATTAATTTTGTACAATTTTTCATGTAATTAATTAGTTGTATGGTTTAGTTTAATGTTGTACATACCTCAACAATATTGCAAAGTGCATAAATTTATATATAAACCAGAAGTTGGATGCAAAAGAGAGTCATGATTTTTAGGTGACTGTTATAACCCAGTTTACTAGTCACGTAATCGTTACATATTACATACCTACGTGAATTGAAAATATAAAGATGACAAAATAGTCAAATGCTTGTGTCTTTGTGAGGGTGTTTGTGTATGGTTTATTCGATGAGAAAAACTCTCAAGTTAATCTATGAAACACAGAAGAAAATAAAAAAGAAGTATAAAAAAAAATTTCTTTCGATATATATTTTGTGTTTTTTTTTTTAGTTGATAGATGAAAATAAGAAAATGAAAAAAAAAAAACAGTTTTATATAAAAAAATATATATAGTACAGCTGACAACTTCAATGTACGATATTAAATAAAAAAACTTTGTACCAAGTCTTATTCGTATTGACGAACAATGTATATCGGCACGTAGTTTTTTAACTTTACCACATCAAATATTTTTTTTTTACCTTCAAACTGTTCGCGCCTTTTTTATTTTGTATTATTTTTTTTTTAACTTTATTTTTTATTTTTTTTTTATATATTATATTCCCTGTAGATACTATTTTTATTTTCTTAAAAAACTATTTTATTTTTTCTATAAAAATTACTTTTTATTTTTTCATTTTTATTACACCTCTTCATATATAAACTTTTTAAACTTTGTTCAACACATTTTACAATTAAATCTTGATAAAAGTATATATATTAATGAAACAAGGTAAAATTGAAAAATATAATAATAAAATAAATAAATTATATTTTGGCTTATATCCAAGTATTACCAAGATAAAATTTGACCATTTATTAAAATTTTAAATAAACTACATATTAAAATTAATTTTCAATCATAAAAACATTTTAAAAAAAACTTTTTTATTCGAATATTATTTTTTCATTAAAATTAACATTATTTTATAGATATATTTTTATATTTTTTTCAATTTATGTTAATCTGTTATAAATTATACAAAATAAATCGATTCAGTATAATGCTAAATCAGCTAACAATATCAAATATATAAATAAAATAAAACAGATAATAACAAGAAATAAAAATGACCCTTGTCCTAAAAAAAAAATAATAATAATAATAAATAAAAACAAGAATAATCATAAACCAAATCGTTTAAAAATCCTTCATAACAAATAACCAAAAAAATTCCCAAAAAAACAAGACACGTTTTGTATGGTTTTATATATTTTTTAAGGTCTCAATTGTGATACAACTGAAGCATTATAGGTATTTTTTTTTCAGTGTATATAAAATATAAAAAAATATCAAGATAAAGTAACTGAGTGAGAGAAAATCAGTAGGCTTGGTTTGTCTCTTGTTATAACCCCCGCATCCCCTATAAATATGGGGATTCACGAAAAGTACTTTAATACCCCTATAATCGAGGGTACATGGCGTACCATTTGAACCTCACACTCCTTATTCAATGGCTTGCATATATATATGTACATAAATAGTTCCCAATGGGGAAGAGAATTATAGTAATGATAGTAGTAGTAGTAAAATCAAGAAGAAAAGAGAAATGTATATAAGGGGGTGTAAAGAGAGAGGAAGAGAGAGAAAGATCTGTGAATTATTGAACGATCTCAAATGACCCGAAAGCAAACCCGCGTTCGATAAACTATTTAATCAAAGTGGAATAGCAACTGTATGTATGAAGTGAGATAGAGGGAGACAGAGTAAGGTTGTAACGAGAAATTCAAGGGAAGAAAAGCAACCCTTGATCTAATTTACATAAGATTTACCACGTTTCTTGAGTTGAATCCGCGAATACTGCACTCTTTTGGAATAATATAATACTGGGGATAATTTATAGTCTCAGGAAGTTGATTTTATATATACTATCATGCTTTTTTTTGAATTTACAAATTTTGGTTTTTTCTTTTTTTTTTTTATGGTGATTTGATTTAATGTTGATTATATGAATTGTACTTTGTTGTAACAGTGAGAAAATTTTAGAGTTAAATAACTTTGTCAACGTGTATATGCAATAACAAGATTTTATTTTTTGCTAAAAATAGGATTTTATGTTTTTCTTTTATTTTTTTTATATGAGAATTTATAAGGGCTTTACCCAAGACTAAATATGCCAAGACTGGGCCCGGTCTTGTTTTGGTTTTGTCTTGGTCTTGGCTTGGTTTTCATAATTGTTCACACGATTGAAACATAAAACCATTGTATTTAAACTTAAAAAAAATTATTATCAACCAAAATGCCCTATTTCTACAAAACTGACTCTGGCTTGGATGTCGACGTTTGCGTCAAAGTCCAACAATATCTTAAAATGAATAGAAATAATTTATTTAATGCTTAGAAACAACGTCTTGCATTGTTGTTGACTAAATTCAATCATAATCCAATGAAATCATAACTCAGAAAAATTTATATTCACCAAAATGCCTTATTTTCACAAAGATGACTCTAAGTTGGACGTAGAAGTTATCTTCAAAGTTCAATAAAATTTAGAAATTAATAGAATCAATTCTTTTTATACTCTTAAACAACGTCTTTCATTGTTGTTAACACAATTCAATCATAATATTTTAATATTTTGACTTTGAAAAATTTATTTTAACGAAAATGTCTCATTTTCAAAAAGACGACTCTAAGTCGGAGGAAAGAGTTATCTTCAAAGTCCAATAAAATTTGGAAAAGAATAGAATCGATTCTTTTTATGCTTTTAAACAACGTCTTTCATTGTTGTTAATACAATTCAATCATAATATTTTAATATTTTGACTTAGAAAAATTTATTTTAACGAAAATGTCTCATTTTCAAGCAAACGACTCTAAGTCGGAGGTAAAAGTTATCTTCAAAGTCCAATAAAATTTGGAAATGAATAGAAATAATTTTTTTTATTATTCTAAACAACGTCTTCCATTGTTGTCAACGAAATTCAATCACAATATTTTAATATTTTGACTTAGAAAAATTTATTTTAACAAAAATGCCTTGTTTCCACAAAGACGACTCTAAGTCGGAGGTAAAAGTTAGCGTCAAAGTTTATTAACATTTCGAAATAAATTGAAATAATTTTGTTTATGCTTCTAAACAACGTCTTCCATTGTTGTTGACTAAATTCAATTATGATATTTTAGAATTTTAACCAAGAAAAATTTATTTTGACCGAAATACGGTATTTTAACAAAGACGACGCTAAGTCGGAGGTAGAAGTTATCTTCAAAGTTCAATAAAATTTGGAAATTAATAGAATCAATTCTTTTTATACTTTTAAACAACGTTTTCCATTGTTGTTAACACAATTCAATCATAATATTTTTATATTTTGACTTAGAAAAATTTATTTTAACGAAAATGTCTCATTTTCAAGCAAACGACTCTAAGTCGGAGGTAAAAGTTATCTTCAAAGTCCAATAAAATTTGGAAATGAATAGAAATAATTGTTTTTATGATTCTAAACAACGTCTTCCATTGTTGTTGACTAAATTCAATCATAATATTTTAGAATTTTAACCAAGAAAAATTTATTTTGACCGAAATACGGTATTTTTACAAAGACGACGCTAAGTCGGAGGTAGAAGTTATCTTCAAAGTTCAATAAAATTTGGAAATGAATAGAAATAATTTATTTAATGGTTTGAAACAACGTCTTACATTGTTGTTGACTAAATTCAATTATGATATTTTAGAATTTTAACCAAGAAAAATTTATTTTGACCGAAATACGGTATTTTTACAAAGACGACGCTAAGTCGGAGGTAGAAGTTATCTTCAAAGTTCAATAAAATTTGGAAATGAATAGAAATAATTTATTTAATGGTTTGAAACAACGTCTTACATTGTTGTTGACTAAATTCAATTATGATATTTTAGAATTTTAACCAAGAAAAATTTATTTTGACCGAAATACGGTATTTTTACAAAGACGACGCTAAGTCGGAGGTAGAAGTTATCTTCAAAGTTCAATAAAATTTGGAAATGAATAGAAATAATTTATTTAATGGTTTGAAACAACGTCTTACATTGTTGTTGACTAAATTCAATTATGATATTTTAGAATTTTAACCAAGAAAAATTTATTTTGACCGAAATACGGTATTTTTACAAAGACGACGCTAAGTCGGAGGTAGAAGTTATCTTCAAAGTTCAATAAAATTTGGAAATGAATAGAAATAATTTATTTAATGGTTTGAAACAACGTCTTCCATTGTTGTTAACACAATTCAATCATAATATTTTAATATTTTAACCGAGAAAAATTTATTTTAACGAAAATGTCTTATTTTCACAAAGACGACTCTAAGTCGGAGGTAAAAGTTATCTTCAAAGTCCAATAAAATTTGGAAATTGATAGAATAAATTTTTTTTATGATTCTAAACAACGTCTTCCATTGTTGTTGACTAAATTCAATCATAATATTTTAGAATTTTAACCAAGAAAAATTTATTTTGACCGAAATACGGTATTTTTACAAAGACGACGCTAAGTCGGAGGTAGAAGTTATCTTCAAAGTTCAATAAAATTTGGAAATGAATAGAAATAATTTATTTAATGGTTTGAAACAACGTCTTACATTGTTGTTGACTAAATTCAATTATGATATTTTAGAATTTTAACCAAGAAAAATTTATTTTGACCGAAATACGGTATTTTTACAAAGACGACGCTAAGTCGGAGGTAGAAGTTATCTTCAAAGTTCAATAAAATTTGGAAATGAATAGAAATAATTTATTTAATGGTTTGAAACAACGTCTTACATTGTTGTTGACTAAATTCAATTATGATATTTTAGAATTTTAACCAAGAAAAATTTATTTTGACCGAAATACGGTATTTTTACAAAGACGACGCTAAGTCGGAGGTAGAAGTTATCTTCAAAGTTCAATAAAATTTGGAAATGAATAGAAATAATTTATTTAATGGTTTGAAACAACGTCTTACATTGTTGTTGACTAAATTCAATTATGATATTTTAGAATTTTAACCAAGAAAAATTTATTTTGACCGAAATACGGTATTTTTACAAAGACGACGCTAAGTCGGAGGTAGAAGTTATCTTCAAAGTTCAATAAAATTTGGAAATGAATAGAAATAATTTATTTAATGGTTTGAAACAACGTCTTCCATTGTTGTTAACACAATTCAATCATAATATTTTAATATTTTAACCGAGAAAAATTTATTTTAACGAAAATGTCTTATTTTCACAAAGACGACTCTAAGTCGGAGGTAAAAGTTATCTTCAAAGTCCAATAAAATTTGGAAATTGATAGAATAAATTTTTTTTATGATTCTAAACAACGTCTTCCATTGTTGTTGACTAAATTCAATCATAATATTTTAGAATTTTAACCAAGAAAAATTTATTTTGACCGAAATACGGTATTTTTACAAAGACGACGCTAAGTCGGAGGTAGAAGTTATCTTCAAAGTTCAATAAAATTTGGAAATGAATAGAAATAATTTATTTAATGGTTTGAAACAACGTCTTACATTGTTGTTAACACAATTCAATCATAATATTTTAATATTTTAACCGAGAAAAATTTTTTTTAACGAAAATGTCTTATTTTCAAGCAAACGACTCTACGTTGGAGGCAGAAGTTATCTTTAAAGTCCAATAAAATTTGGAAATGAATAGAATAAATTTTTTTTATGCTCCTAAACAACGTCTTCCATTATTGTTAACACAATTCAATCATAATATTTTAATATTTTAACCGAGAAAAATTTATTTTAACGAAAATGTCTCATTTTCACAAAGACGACTCTAAGTCGGAGGTAAAAGTTATCTTCAAAGTCCAATAAAATTTGGAAATTGATAGAATAAATTTTTTTTATGCTCCTAAACAACGTCTTCCATTGTTGTTAACACAGTTCAATCATAATATTTTAATATTTTGACTTAGAAAAATTTATTTTAACGAAAAATGCCTTGTTTTCACAAAGATAACCTTAAGTCGGAGGTCAAAGTTTGCGTCAAAGTCAAATAAAATTCCAAAATGGATTGAAATAGATTAGTTATTGCTTGAAAACAACGTCTTTCATTGTTGTCGACTCAATTCAATCATAATCTAATGAAATAATAACGTAGAAAAATTTTTTTCAACCAAAATGCTTCATTTTCACAAAGATAACTCTGAGTTTGAGGTAAAAGTTAGCGTCAAAGCCCAATAAAATTTTAAATCGATCAGAAATGAATTATCTATTGCTCGAAAACAACGTCTTCTATTCTTGTTAACTCAGTTCAATCATAACTCGATGTAATTTCAACTTGGAAAAATTATTATCGACCAAAATGCCCTATATCTACAAAACTAACTCTGGCTTGTCGGGCTTCACTCAAGACTAAATATGCCAAGACTGAGTCCAGTCTTGTTTTGGTCTTGTCTTGGTACAAAATATGTCAATCTTGTCTTGGTTTTCTTTTGGTTTTAAAAACATTAGTCTTGTCTTGGTCTTGGCTTGGTTATCAAGACAAGACCAAGAGTGGTCTTGATATAGAGTGAAGCCCTAGAATTTATGTTAACAGAAAATAAATATATATTTAAAAATTTATTTATACAATTACATATTTATATTCTCCAATTTGTAATTTAAAACTATTTTATTTATCTAGTAACAATGAAAATAAGAAAAAATAAAATTTTTTTTTTTATATAAAAATAAAATTTAAAATATATTTATTTAAAAATCTTTTATTTTTATGATTTTTACTATTTTATTTTTTTATTATATTTTTTCAATTTATCAGTAGTACTTTCAAAACACGTAGAGCTACTACCACATTGCACTTATCAATATATCCTAAAGAAAAAAAAATATATATAAAATGAATAAAAAGGAAGGAACCAGGGTGACGCATGCCGATGACTATTTATATATTTTTTTCTACTTTTTTTTATATATATATATTTTCATTATTCCACGAGTTTTTCCAATGAAACTAACACATTTTTCTCAACAATACCAGAAACACGTGCGTTGTTTTCTAATTTATTTTTGCAATGCATTCTTTTTATTTTTTAAAGTACATCAAGTTTTTTACTTTTTTTTTTTTTTTTTCTTGTAAAAAAAAAAACGAATAAGGGAAAAAAATATATAAAAGGAATTGACTTGTACAAAAGTCATTGATTCAAAGATGATAGGTAAAATATATAAATATAAAACAACAATAATGAATGAGATCTGAGATTGGGGATATAAGAAATTCTATGAGTAATGATAGCAAAGTTATAAAAGCAAAATAAAAAAAAAAAAAAAAACGAATCATGGTCTCTTGATTAGTAGCATAATTTTGTCGTATCATTTGGCAGCACCAATCGCTCAACCACATTTATAAATGAAACATTTCCATGGGGAATGAAAATACAAGAAATATATAAAAAAAAAAAAATAATAAATATTTATATAAAGATAACAATAATAGGAAAAAATAAATGAAAAAAAAAAAAAAATCGAGAGGTAAAAAATATAAAAAATAAAAAAAGTAAAAACGTTTTTTTCATAAAGAAAAATAAATTCTTGAAATTGAGAATTGGGAAAAGATCCACAGTTTTTCTTTTCTCGTTTACGTCGATTCATGGTTGGCCATTAGTTTTCAACGAGGGACGAACTCACGTGGTTATCTTTGGATCATAGAATTTACCAAGAGCTTTTTTATTTATATTTTTTTATTTAAGCTTTTTTTTATATTTTACATTTTTTATATTTTATTCTCAATCTTATTCTCATTTACTCTATTTTATCTTATTTTTTTAATACCCATGACATCGTTATTTTATTTTTATTTTTTTATATATTTTTTCGAGAGCCAATGAATGATCTTGTCACCGATAAAATTTACAATATAAACATTTAATATATATATAAAAATAAAATACAATTAACGATACTTGAAAACAGGTGTTTTGTAAATTAAATAATAAATTAAATAAAAAACATTGGATAATATAATTTGTTAAATGTTTTATTAAATTAACAGAATTTAAAATAAAAATAGCAATGAAATTTGTTATAAAAGAATAAAGTTGTTGAAAAATTACTGATTCATGAAAATTAAAATAAATAATTTGATTTATTTTATTGAAATTTTTGTAATTTATTTATAAAATAATTAAAATTTTAATCGATAATTTCTAGGAATTATTTGTAGAGAATTTAAATTTATTTACTGAGAATTATTATAAATAAATAAATAACTTTAAACGAGCTTTTATTTATATTTCAAAATAAATATATTATTTATATTTTGTATATATGAAAATGAAAAAAAGATAAATCAATTTTTATGAAAAAAAAAAGGTCTTTTGTTAGAAAAATATTGTCAAACTTTATATCAATTATTATCTTAATTTTTTTTCTGTCAATTTAAGATAAATTGTATTATTTTTTTCAAAGCTTAATTTTATATATATTTTATTTCTTCTAATGAGTGTGAACTTTTTTTTTTTTCTATGTCATTCTGGCAAACTTGCAACCGGAAGACAAAATAATTATTTCTCAAAATTTTTTTTTCATTATTTTTATTGTATTTTTATCAGTGTTTGTAAAATAAAAGCACAGCAGGACACAGTAGTATTTCTTTTGAGCTTTTAATTTTTATTTATTATTTTTATTTTATTTTTTAATCAAAATAGTTATAATAAATTTGTCATCAACTCAATTTTTCAACAGTATAATAATCATCAACTTTTCAATCAAAAAAAATTAATCAACAATTCATAAATAATTTAAATAAACAAAAGAAATTATTCAATCATTTTATTTCACTGATTTTTTTTTATCTAAATTAAATTTTTTACATACTCAAGTATAAAAAAAATCTGATGTAAAAAAACTCACTATAAATGGATTGATATTTAAAAAAGCAAATAAACAAATCTTTGAATTTTTTTTTTTTACATTAATACTGACATTCCTTTTTTCAAAGTTCAAATACCAATTTAAAAAAGAAAATCATGGCCTAGATGTATAGAAATTTATTTATAAAAATATTTTTTTGAATAGTAATCTGTTTTATTTTATTAATTTTTTTATTCTCTAAAAACATGTATTGTTGATAAATCATTTATTTGTATTTATTTGAATAGAAAAATATAAATAAAAAATAAAAAAAAATAAATAAACCAACTGAAGTAGTATATACATATAAATAAATATTTAAAAAATATCAACGAAAAAGTCAAGTTGATACTGCACATAAAATAAATGGTTTTATAAAAATAAATAAAAAAAAAATAAAAAAAATAAAAAAAATACACGGAAATGGAGGGAAAATGGTTGGATGAATCTGATATCGAAATCCGGAAATAAATAACAAATTATCTGTACAGTTGTATAAAGAGTTAAAGATTTTTTTGGTCTGTAAATAAGAAACTCGTTGGATATTTTTTTTATATATATAATTTTTTTTGTTTTTAAACTTTTTCTTATTTTTTTTTTTTTTGATTTTATTCCTCATTCAAGTTTTTGTTGGCGCCCAATGCAACGACCAAATGGTTAAATCAGATGGCTGTAAATCGTTCTAAGAAACAACCAAGTAGAAATAGTTTGGTGTTGTGCAATTTAACTCTCAACATCAAGAAAATATATATATAATATATGTTTAGTTACTTTGTCTATTTTTATAAACTGGTTGTAAATTTTATTTTGAAACAAAAAAAAAAAAGCTCTATTCATGTATAGAGATATTTATTTTTTAAAAAATAGTAATAATTTATTTTTTCTATCGTTGAAATAATTATTTTAACAATAAAATTTGATTGTTTTTTATTTATAAATTTTTTTTGCATCATGTGCTTATTGTGTCATTTTAATTTGGTCGTTTTAAAGTTATCAGAAAAGTGAATTTTTCTGAATATCTATCGACTTCTGTGTATTCATACATACTCAAAAGTATTTGTCAAATGAAAATGGTCCAATCTCAATCCATTTTAATGAGGCTTTCACAACTTTCATGAGTATATTTGTGAGAATTTCCATGTAGTCATAATAAAAACACTTAAAAAACCAACTTTCAACGAGTTTTATTCATGTTAAATCGATGGATCCATTCAAGTTTAACCATCAATTAAATTTTCTTAACAATTTTATGAATAATTTGTTTTAATAAAAAATATTTTAAATTATCAATTTGTTTATATTGTACATTGATAATAAATTTTTTATAAAATATAAATATTCTTTTATATAAAATTTGCCAGAAGCAATATCAATTTACATTTGTAAATTTTTTATTTTCAATAAATTTACTCTTTTTTTCAATAAATTATTTATTTCAGGAAGCAATATCATTTTTTTTTTTTTAACTCCAAGCTATTTTATTGTTTTTTTTTTTTTTTTCAATAAATATTTGAAAATATTTCAAGAATTTAATATGAATTTATAAATATAAAGTTTATCAATTTAATAATAATTATTATAACTTTTATATTGAATTTGTAAATTTTATTTTTATATATTTTTATTGTAAAATTTTTATATCATATAAAAATTAATTTACAATATCAATAAAAGTTTGTGAGTGTAGATATAATAAATTGATAAATAACAATATATATTTTGATGAAATGTAAACAACACAAAATATTGTATAAATTTTAAATTAAAAATAATAAAAAATTAAATTATAAATATCAATTATTATAGTTTATATTTTTGTCTTTTGAATTAAATTATTTTTATTAATCGTTTAATGACACTTTGAATAAAAAGTAATTAAATTTATTTATTTTTTTTTCAAATAAATACAGAGTGTTTGCATATTTGCATAGATATTGTAATTTAAAGTCAAAAAATTTGAGTCAATAAATGTTAAACTCTCAAAGTATTTATATTTTTAAACAAAAATATATTTTTATTTTACAAATAATTTATTAAATTCATCTTGAAATTTTTATTCATAATGAATTTTCATTTGAAAATTCAATTTGTTGTTTTTAAATTACATTAAAAATTCAAAACAATTTTTTATAAAATTTTATAATTAATTTTAAATTTAAAAATAATTGCTTATTATTACAAATTATTTTTCTTTGTAATTTAAATTGACATTTAATAAATTTTCATATAAAAATTAAAAATAAAATTAATTTTAATTGATTAAAATTTAATTTATATAAATAAAATATCAATCGTCATGATGTAATTTCTCTAAAATAAAAAAGATGAAATTATAAAACTGAAAAAAAAAAAAAGTCATAAAAATATAAAATAAAAGATAAAAATAATGTGCGTGTAAAAGAAGATATAAAGTTACTTCAAAGGAGCATTGAAAGCGGAAATTGGAAGACATTTTTATATTTTTTTTATTCTCTTCTTTTATCTATAAAATAAAATAATAATATATATATATATTTTTTTTCTTTACTGGACCGTTGTCATTGCCTATTGACTACAAAGTGCTTCAGGTAAAATTTTTCGATTTAAAATAAAATCCAAGTGTCTTTTCATTGTTCATACAATTTAATTTTTCAATACATAATATTTATATTGTAAATTGTATTATAAAATTTAATGTAAATGTCAAATTTTAAATTAAAAATTATAAATTTATATTAACATTTTTGATGAACATAGATACAATTTAGTGTAGATAATTTATTTATAAATTGAATAACAAAGTGTTGGTATTTTAGGTAAATTAATAATATTAATTCTTGAATAAATTTTATACCAAAAATGATGAAAAGATTTAACACATAAGAGAGATAAAATTTATTATTATACTGACATCAAAAATAATACCAATTTGCAGTTAAAAATGTTAAACAAATGATAAAAAATAAAATGAAAAAATTAAGTAAATTTTTGACTTGAAAAATTATATTTAATTATTTTTCATTTAATTAAAAAAAAAAAACAATAAATTTTTGAAAAAATTTAAAATAAATTTCAACAAATTAAAAGAAACAATTATAAAATTTTATTTTACTTTTATATTTGCTATAATTTTATTTACAATATTTTTAAATTTTTTTTAAATTTGTTATTTAAATTGCATAATTTTATAATTCTAAAAAACATATAATTGTATTTAATATTCACACAGAATATATATGTAAAATTTAATTGATTTTTAACAATAAAATTATAAATTAAAAAATAAATAAATAAATTATTTTTTATTATAATTATTATTCTGAACAGACGGTCAACATGCTCTAGCACTTTTAGGAAATTATTTTCCGGTAGAGAAATATAGAAATAGTACTTTTGTATATCACATTGCGGAGATTGAGAGAATAATAAATTGAAAAAGATAGTATAAAAAAATTAAAAAAAAAAAAAAAGGTAAATTAAAATTAAGGTAAATTGAAGTTTCTGTAAAAAAAAATTTTTAACAAACGGAATTTTGCTATGACGTCGAACAGATTAAAGCTTTAAGCAAAAAGGCAAACGTAAATTCGTATAAAATAAAATAAAATAAATTAAATATATATAAAACTATGAGAATGAAAATTTAATCTCTTCGTGTGTCCAGTTTCCTAATTACCTGACAAACTTTTACAGCTTGAGATGAATCAAATGATGATTTTGATTCCAATTTAAATACAATTTCAACTTTAACATTTTTTATTTTTAAATTGTTTTTTTTATTTTTCCTTTTTCATGTATAATTTTGATAAATATATATATTCTCTCTTGTCATGTCAGGAATTTTCAAAAGTCCAGCCATTAATTATTACACATAAAAAAATAAAAAACTAATAAAAATTTATAAAAATAAATAAAAATAAAAATAGTGACAGGAAAAAAAAATAACAACCAAGACCAGTCCCGGGCGTGTCTGACTCATTTTCGCTCTACTTGTTCATCCCCCATGTGGTAGGTGGAAATGCCACGTCCGGACGTGAATTTTTACGGGCATCCGGACATCGTGAAATTATTTACGAGCCAACAATTCCACCAGGCCTTATACCAGACTCATTTTAAAATTATATTTAAATAAATAAACATAGTGGCAAACTTTTAAAATTGATCTGCCAATTATTTTATGAAAAAAATTAAAATCAATTTTTAAAAAATTTTACAATAATTGATTCAAAAAAATTAATTTTTACAATTAAAATGATAAATTAATCAGTTGATTGAATGAAAAATAAAGAATTACAACTTGTAGATTTAAGATACATGATGTTTAACAAAACAATATTCTCAATTACAAAACTCTAAAATAACAATGTCTATGTATATTTGTGTATATTGTTTTAATTATCATCGTACTATTTTGTACAAAATGCTCAACGGGCTTCACTCTCTGTACTCGTAAACTGTGTAAATACTCACTTTTCTCGACACAGATATTTTAACATTCTCTCTCTATTTTATGTTGTTCATATATATACCAAAAACTCACTTACTAAACTCATTATATCTATATATAAGTCTTCTTTCATATTTAATAACTTAAAAAATAAAAAATAATATCATTTTTTTTATACATAAAAATTAAATCAACAAAATATTATTAAAAATTTAATAATTATTAACAAATAATTAATTTAATAAATTTACAAAAATTCATATTAATGAATTGTTAATTTTTATAAAAATAAAATTATAAAAACTATTTTATAATTTTTTAATACAACAATACAAAAATAAATTAAGATAAATGTTTGTTCAAAAAAAAAAAAAAAGAATTTCTACTGATAATATTTACTCGACACTTAGACTCTCTCAATGTCCACTAATCATATAAAAAAAAAATATATATAATCCACCAAATAAATATATAAAAAAATAAAATAAAAAAAAATCTAAATAAATCCGATCATCCCTTTTACTTATCCATGAGTGCTATTGTTTAGCTCGCACACGTTGGGGATGTTACACCCCTTGTGCTTTATCCATTAATCGATTTTAAATTCAACCAATCTGACGATTCGTTAGAATTCTATTTTAATATTGTCAATATATTTATTATTTTTCATTATTATTCATTGGCTATAATTCACATAATTTTTTTTATATAAATTTTTTTTAAAAATAAATAATTTATATCCAATAAATAAAGCTTTTAATTAATATTTATTTTTATGGTTAAACGATATGCAAATATTCTCAATCAGGTACTTGAACAAACTCATTTGTTAATATGAAAAAATGACTTTTTTAAATATACATTTATATCATTTAATATTTCAAATAAAAATTAACAAAAATTGCAATAATTATGTTGATAAAATATATCCACAAATATTATCATTATTTTTAATGATAATTTAAAATTATTTTTCATATAAAATTGTTCATTAAATACTATTACTATTTACAGTTAAAAATTATTATTAAAATTTTATTGTTCAATAAAATCATATTGTATATAATTATATAAATTTATTCATATTTTTTTTTTTAAATTTAAATTATAATGAATTTTTATATATAAAATTATAAAAACAAAAATCGTGGTATATGAATTTCAACGATTTAAATGACTCGTTGACAATAGAGATATAAAATGCTTCAAGGCATCTACATTTCAATACAATATTTTTTTTATTTTTAAATTTATATAGTCATATTTGTATAGAGAGGTTAAATAGCATTTCAAAAGATATGAAAAAATAAAATATGAAAAGATATAAATATATATTTTTTCAGTTATAGAAAAGGTTTTAATTCGTAATTTCATATTGAGGTTGAACTCACACTATAACCTTTTTCAGGTTGTGACAAACTATTTTATAAAAATTTTTTTTTATATATTTATTAGAGCTTTTTTCATTTAAAAAAAAAAAAAAACACTTCATTCATTTATTTTTATCTACGTAAAACATACCTGATGGTTAACAGTAAATTTAAATTTCAACGTATAAAAATATTAAAATTAAAATAAAAAATAGTTAATATAATTAAACGTTTTATATTTTTTTATTAATTATTTTTTTGGCACAATTTTGAGTATAAAAATATATTCATTCATTGATTTATATCGTTGAAAGAGTTCTACATATACTGTCAATCATATAATGGTTAAAATCAAATATAAAATTTAAAAAAATTTGTAAATAAAAATGTTATTTTGCTATAAAAATGTTGTTAAATAAAAAAAAAATAACCATCGATGTTTAAATATGTTTAATTATTTTTTATTTTAAAAAAAATTTTATATTTACCCAAAAAAATTGTTAGTTTTTAAAATATTTGAATAAAAAATTTAACATAAATTTTTTACTAGAAAAAAAATATTTTAAATTGCAAATATTTAAATTACTAAAAAATGGTCAATAGATTGTAAAAAAAATTATACAAATATTATTGAAATTTACCTTTTTTTAAGTTTTTTTTATATAACTCAGAAAATATATTTTGTAAAAAATTAAAAGTTCATTTAATCAAAAACAATTAAATAAATTATTTAAAATGGAATTAAAGCTATGAATTCAGATATTTTTAATTTCAAATTAAATCACGTAAAAAATACAAGAAAGTAAATATTCTTTTAAAAATGATAAGTTAATTAGTTCGTGCAGTAATTCACAAATTTCGGATCAAAAAAAAAAATATAAAAATATCTAAAACCCCATATAAAATTTATATAAAAAAAACTAGACAAATAGTCACACCCCCAACAATTTGTTCAGTGGTTGACCAATGTCATACATTTATTTATTTATTTATTTCATTTTATCATTTATTGACAATTCTTCATTTTACATTGACTATCCCTTAAATAAATAAAATAAAATAAAAAAACTTGGATCTTTTTTTTCTATATTTGACCAAAAAGACCAGAGGGTAAAACCACAAACTTGTCTATCCTATCACCCTTCCACTTTACAAAACAAAAATCCACCAGTTTTCACCTACAGGGAGAGATGACCACACAGAAGATTTATTCCAAACCGTGAATTTGATTCGTTATTCCCAAAACTCTCTCTGGAACTTTTTATTTTTTATATTTTTTTTTTTGAAAAACATTTGTTGTCGGTTCGGTTAATGGTCTCTGGAGATAGATATATAGATAACAAAAAAAAAATAAAAAAAAGTTTTTGAATAAAATCAATATGGGCGTATTTTTATTTTTTTAAATTTTTTTATAAAATTTCTTGTTTGATACGTATTGTTTCTGTTGAATCACCAGATGAACCAGTAGTTTCATTTTTTTTTTTTTTTATGTTACTTGAATTTTCTTACTTTTCTATTTTATTTTTTGTAGTATTTTTTTTTTTTTTTTTTTATTGGATATTTTATCGTCGTTAATATGGTTAGAAGGTTCTGACTTTGATGAGACCACATTGGCAGTGCTAAACTACAGCTCACAAACTTGGAAAATCCTTTGGTAAACATTGTAAGGAAGTTGAAATTAAGTTTACACTTCTATCAGTATCTTTGCTGAGTGATCAACGCTAACGAGGCATTACGTTTACCAACATCATTATCGTTTTTAATTACTTTAAATTTTTATAAATAATTTTTTTATAGATAATTAATTTAAATTAGTTATAAATTTAATAAATAATCAATCAAAATATATTTATTTGAATTTTTAAATATCAATAATTATAATTAAATTAATTTTAGTCAAAAATATTTACTCAATTTTGTAGTAATTGATAAATAACTACAATTATTTTGTAAATAATAAATTATTTTATAAAATTATAATTATTTGATTAATAAATTATTAACTTGTTGTGTCAATAATTTAATTTTCAATTTGTATTAAATTATTTTTTGTTAACCAATGATATAATTAATATATATTTTATCATCAAAAAAAAAAAAATAAAACTATCATGTCATAGAATCAAATTGCGTGTACAATGTCATGTCAATTAAATATAAATCATAATAAATGACAAACAATTAAAAAATTAAATATTAAAATGAAAATAATAATAGTAAATTAAAAAATTTTTTATCTACAATTAATTAAAATATTTTTAAAAAAAAATTTAATTTTAATTTTAAAAAATGTTTTTTAAAATATTTTTATTTATTCATTTGTAAATAATTTATAAAAAATCTTTTGATGATTTAATTAAAATAAGACCAATGAATATTTTTTGACATAAATAAAAAATATTTCATCAGCATTTTATAATTTACGAGAACATAAAAACAAAATAGATAATATCTTTTCTATAAATTTTAATTCTTTTTTTTTTTTTTTTCATAACACGTGTCGTGATTTATATATTTTATATTTTATTTTTTTGCAATGCTATCAGTATTTATTTTTCATCTAACCTGTATTCATTTTGATAATAATAAAGATGACAAGTCTTATGTAATCGTTGACATTTTAATCGTTTCCTCATATATCATATGATTCTGTTATTAAATAAATAATTGACTTGAAAAAAATAATAAATAAATTAATAAACTAAATAATTAATTAAAAAATAAAATATTACATATTAAAAATGAATAAAATATTATTTAGTTTTTTAATTCAATTAAAAATTAATTTTAGAATTTTTAAAATTTCCAACATTTATTAAAGTAAATGTTTCAGTCATCAGAATAATTACAGTGGGATATTTACAACCAGTAATTTTAAAGAGAGCTATTATTAAATATGATAACAGTAGCACAGTGAATGTGCAGATATTTTTTTTATTATTTATGTCGATGTTATGATCAACAATTTGTCGTGTTAATATATTACAATTTGCACGCGATTTATATATTAATTTATCTCTATTTTTTATTTTTTTATATTTTCAAATTTTGTTATAAAATAGAAGAGTTTAGTAGATAAAGTGACTTGTTAATGTTTTGTCGTCTTTGATACAGTAATAAAATTTAAGTTGAAAAAAAAAATTAAAATAAAATACAAATTATTTATCGAATTAAATTTAAAATAAAAACTGTGATTATTTTATTCAAAAATATAAAATATAATAATAGTAATTTATTGAATATATTTTATATTAAATTTTTAAATTTAATTGTCAAAATAAATTGTGAAAAAATGGCATTGGAAATACCGTCATGGTTGAACAACCAATTTATTGAACGAATTTTAAAAAACTCAGAAAATGATGATTCAATTCGGGTAGTTAATATAGTCACTAAACCAGCAACAAATAAAGGTGACAATTATACGAGTCAAATGTATCGTACAATTGCAAATTTTATGCGTCATCAAGGTTCAAAACAAATAACTGATAAAAAATCATTGATTATTAAAACAACATTGCCAGATGGTCCAAATAATAATTTGGTAAATTTTTTATTTAAATTTAAATTTAAAGCTAAAATTTTTGTTATTTTTGTTATTTTTTTTTTATTTCAATTATTATTAAAAACAAAAAAATTTATCAAAAAGTTTCTGGCCTCTTTTAAAATTTATATTAAATTAATGATAATTATAAATTAATAACAAAAAATTATTATTATAAATTAAAAAGGTTGCAGAAGCTGGACTTTTTGATATTGAAATAAAAATGATGACAAATACACTGAGAGACATGGAAAGTTTATTAAAAGATTCAAAACTTGCTGGTAATTGTTACTATACCCAAGAAAAAAATCCAGTTTTATTAGTTATTGAAGACTTGGCACCATTAGGTTTTCGAATGGCTGATAGACAAGCTGGTTTGGATCTTCAACATTGTATGTTAGCAATAAGTGGAATTGCTAAATTTCATGCAGCTTCTGTTGCAGCATGTGAAAAGGTAACTTTATTATTATATTTCACAAATTAAATTAAATTAAAAATAATAATATTCAAAATTATATCCAGGTACCATTGTACAAACAACAATATCACAAAGGAATATTCAACAGTGCACATCCAAAAGAAATGAAAAGATTTTTCATTGGTGGAATGAAAGGATTAGCAAGTGTTATGAAACAATGGTCAGATATTGATGAAAAATATGCTGATAAAATGATGAATGTAGCTGAATTATCATATGATCGAGCTTCTGATTCAACAGTTCTTGATGATAAAGAATTTAATGTTATAAATCATGGTGATTATTGGGTTAACAACATGTTATTTCGTTATGACAATCAAGGAAAAGTTATTGATCATATTTTAGTAAGTATACATATAAAATTTAACACAATATATTTTATAAAATCAGAATGACAATTAAATTTCTCATCAACATCATGCTGTTATTTTATCATCAATGTAACAATGTATATATTATTAATTTTCAAAACGTCCATATCAGTTTTTTTTTTTTTGCTTTAATAATATTCATTTCAATTTTTGATTTTATTTAAAATTTATTATGAAATAAAAGTGACAACTCATTATCACTTTTGCACACGTTATTCTTTATTGAATAATAAATTTAACAAATAAAAATAAAATTGAATTGATTATACTGTGATAGGACAAAGGGTTATATAAAATCATTCAACGTAAATAATTCAATGAATTTATTCAGGGATTTGATTTTGCAAATGTTGAATTCTATACATTGACAAATACTTGATTGTAAAACCAACTTAACATTATATTCTTTGTCTTATATCTGTCCACCTTTTTTTCAATCCAGTCAGCACTCTTGACTTTTACGAGTTTCTAAACACGAATCTTCAAACCACCACATTTTTTTTTTTTTTTTATCAATTCTTTTATTTTTTTCTTATAAATTTATTTATCTATTTTATTTTTTCTTATTTTATTTTGAAACAAAAATTTACTTTATTATTAATTCAGTAGATTTCTATTCAGCAAGATAGTATATTTTTTTTTTTCTTTTATTTTTATTTCGTTGTAAGATTGTATCATCTTCAATCTGTTCGATTGAAAGTACTGAGATTGAAAGAAAAGTTTGTGTATCGATACTGGAATCAATGAATTTTTATAGTTATAATGAAAAATAAATTGAATAAAATTATATTGTCATACTTTTGATAAAATAAATTCAATTGAAAAATAAACAATAAATTAATAATTGATTTAATTATAAACTAATATTTATTAATTGAAAATTACAGGTAGATTTTCAATTGTGTTTATATGGATCACCAGCAATTGATTTGAGTTATTTTTTCAACACAAGTCCATCTGAAGAAGTACTTCAAAAACATTATGATAAACTTATGAATGAATATCTCAATGTTTTAACAACAACAATGAAAAAAATTGGATGTAAAACATTACCACCAACAATGTCAGATTTAAAAAAATCATTAAATGAAAAAGAAATATATGGTTTTGTTGCATCTTGTACAATACTTCCAATAGTACTTGTTGATAAAGCTGATGCTCAAAATCTTGAAGAAATATTAGGTGATGATGAGTCACAATTTAACAACAAAGCATACATGAATCCAGCATATAAACGTGCAATATGTCGTAGATTAACAAATTGGAATAATTTAGGATTATTGGATGTCTAATTTATAAATAATAATTCAAATTATTAATCAATACAATTATATAACTAATTAAAATTTTGGGAAATTTATTAATTAACAGTGTAACAAACAATAAAACATAAATAAATAAAATTATGTAACAAAGCTATATGATCAATTGAATTTTCTAATATTATAATTCTTGATGTAATTTTATTTGACAGACTTGTCTTGATAATTCAATATAAACACAAACAATTTGATGTTACAGATACAGTTTCGGATGTATAGTCAATGAAATTGAATGAACGATTAACTTTTCAAGCTAATTAATATCATGATAACCTGGGGAAATTGTATTTTAGCTTTCAATTTTATGGTAACATGTGTTTATATTCACATGACAAAACTATTATCATGGTCAATTCAATAATATAGACCTAGACTACAGTAGTTTAATCAAAACCAATTTGATAAATAAAAATTAATAAATATTATATTTCAATGTTGTTATTAAAATTATAATTATTTATAAACTTAAAAATATATATTTTTTTTTAAATAATTATACAAAAACTTTTCATTATAATTGATGTGAAAATTTTATACTAATTTTTTAATTTAATTATAAATTTATGTATACTTGTAAATTATTTACAAACAATGTTATTTGATATGAACTTTGCTTTCAGTTATTTTGTTTATAATTAAATTAAGATATTAAAATAATATTATTTTATAAATAAACATATTGTTTTGAAATTAATACAAAAAAGGAAATCAATAATAATAATTATTAAACAATTTGAATTTTGTATTGAAATTTATTGGCATAGTCAACAGATTGGTTGTTGATTTCAAAGTACAGGATATTAGATACTTGGATAGGATTCTTGATCTTCAAAGAGAAACCAATATTCATGTGAATAAAGCCAATACATGATCCAAATACCTTGGTAAATTCTTGTAAACACAATACATTTACTAAATCCATACATTAACTATTTAAATATAAAAAATTTATATAAAAACTTTTTTAATTTTTTAATTATTATAAAAAAAAAATTTAATTCAAAATAAATTTTATTAACAAATAAATATTTAAACATTAATCAGACACCATAAAGTTTTTTTTTTATATTAAAATATATTCAAATTATTGTTAAGAAATTTTGAATAAAATACAAAGAAATAATTCAAATTAAATTACAAATTTATGTAACTACTGAAGAAAGTGTTGAGAAAACATTTTAATTTATAAAATTGAATACAGTTAAATAAAATAATAATAATATTGAAGAATAATAAATAAAATACAGTTAAATCTTGATAAAACATCTAGAGGGTTTTAGCAATCAACCAGTTGTATTCATAAACTAAAAAGCGTTTGTCATGAACTTTATATTACAAATACTATTGACAATATTTTGATGATAATAAATAATAATAATAACTACAGTTTTGTGGACATAATAAATAGAATATAACAATACAAGTGAATATATCATTCACAGAATAAACTGTGACAAGTTTTGAATTAAATTCAAAATTACATTGATGAATATATGTTCTAAATTTGATGTGTTAATCAACTATTTTATAAACAAACTATTGTCAAAAATATTATATTTTTATAATTAATAATTGTCATTAATATAAAATATATTGATGAAAATTTGATGAGTAATTTTTAGTAGTTAAAAGAGCTTTTTAAAAAATTAAAGCTCAATTAATTTTAATAGAAAAATTTTTGATATATTTTTTTAAAAATACATTGGCCATGAAATGAAGCTAAATGTTGTAAATTTAAATATAAATATTTATGTTTATTTATACAGTATTGCTAAAGATAAGACATGACATTTGGCAAAACAAAAATTGGACCAAATTTACGATATGCAAAACGTTTTTTGAATACTTAAAAAATTTGTGTAAAAATTTTTTAAAAATTATATAAATTATTCTTGTGGAATAAAATTTATTCGACAAGTTAATTTTATTTTTAAAATAAATAAATATGTAAATAGATATATTTTTTTTTCATTACAAAAATGTTTGATATAAATTGGTCATGAAGAAAAATATGTTGTCAATATATTGAAGCTGTGATTCATGTGAAGAGAACATATTGATGATAAAATTTTTTAGTCAACTGTATAGTTTACATAGTGTTAAAAATTCTAATCAAAATGTTCATCCAATTTTCATTCAAAAATTTCAAAAACAATCTATCAATTTGGACATATTTCAAATGAAGTAAAATATTTTGAATAAATAAACATTTTAATTTGTAATAAAGATGTTTTAATTTTAATTATTATTATTTTAATTATAAATTTTATTTTACAAAGTGAAACATTATTTTGTTATAAAACTGAATAAATAAATGTTTATATCATTAAATTGTTGTGTATTGTTTCAACTTGTCAAAAAGTAAGGTATTTTTATCTCAACTTTTTCAAGATATTGTAATTCACGTTCAACAGTTACAAATGCTTCAATCTGCAATTGGAAATATTCCAAAATTTTCAGAATAAAATTAAATGCTTTTGAAAATATAAAAGAAATCAACGAATCAATATAAAGAAAATAAAATTCACCTGGAACCGTTGAAATTAATTTTCATATAAAAAAAATTACTGTTTTTGCTAAAAATAAATTTTCAATAAAATAATTTAATAAAATAAATTAAAAATATTATTTATTAATAAATTATAATAAAAAAAAATTATAAATATTTTAAATTTACAACAAAATATTTATAAAATCTTTATAATTTTTTTTTCTTTTTAATTTTTATTTTATAAAAAAATTTACCGAAAGAAAAAAAAATTTAATAATACCATCGTTGTTAAATTATGATTTTTTTTTTTTTTTTTTTATTTGATCCCATCAAAAAGAGTTTTTAACACACTTAGCATAATTTTTAAAAAACGACCTTGTGATGGCTTTCTATAACCACTTAATGGCTAAAAATTTTTTATTTATTTTTTTCTTAAACATTCTACTTTTTTTTTTTTCATGGAATTTTTCTACATTACGCGTCTTCAACATTTTATATCTTATAGAAACTTGCATTATCCTATATTTTTACGTATTTTATTATTATTATTATTATGATTTTTCATTTTAATATTTTTTTTTTTGTTCGTGTCCTTAACCACCCCATCTACTGTGGTACTTAACTTTACTTGAAAACTCGTACAACATTCATTCGTTTCGCGTCATTTTTTATATTTTATTTAATATATTTATATAAATTTTTATATTTTTTTTTTATATCTATGTATTTGGTATTTCATACACATAAAATACAGTATGGACTGTGAAGAAAGTCGAACGATTGCCTTGATATAACATTATTGCTCTCGGAAGAAAAAATGAGAAAATGAAAAAAAATAATAATAATATATAAAATTGAGATGCTGCAATAAAATTTCGATCATATATAGTTTATATATATATATATAAAAAAAAAAAAAAAAAAAAAAAGAATGAAAAGAATGCAATGTACATAGTAAAGTAAGGTGAAGGTATTTTAAGTATGTCGTGTTCACCATTACTACATGCATCTATAGTTTTTTTTTATTTTTTTTTTTATCGATAATCTTTTAACCCTATAAAAAAAAAAATGAGTTTTTTTATATAAAGCATCGAGAAAACGACTTTTCAACCAGTTTTATTATTCATTGATGCAACATAAAGTTAAAAAAATAAATTCAACTGTTTATGAATTAACAAAACAATATTTTTTTATTACTAAAAATTTAATTGAATTTAACAATCAAATCAACAATTAATTAAACAATAAAAAATAAATAAAATATAAATATAAATTTATATAAAAAAAATATTAATTTATTGTTGTTACAAAATAAAAAAAATTTAATAAAATTTTAAACTTAATATATAAATAAATAAAAAAATATACAATGACTAAGTATGTAAATTAAAAACAACGACAGAAACTCATTTCTCACTCGTGGTCTTTGCAGTTATAAAATATATATATATATTTTATTTTTTTAATAACTATTATTATTATTTCAGCATGCAAATGACAATTTTCCTGTGCACCAGACTATATATAGAATCTAGGTTTGAAACAGCAAAACAATAGTGATGCAACCTTACTAAACAAAAAGATAAAAAGAAAAAGAAAATTAAAGAATAATATAAAAAATAGATATATATCTATATATATAAATAAATAAAAAAAAAAAAAAAAAATTGTGAGCCATTCTAGACTCGCGGATTAATTATGTGTAAACATCTTTGTGGCGTGTTGATGGAATTTAACAAAATGATAATAATACATACACATTTAAGGTTGTTTTCCGAAACCAAGGTAGAATGAATATTTGTGCTTAAAAACGCTATATACCGTAACGTTATATTTTATGTCCGGGTCCCCAAGATTTTTGTGCTGCTACTGATTGAAATATTGACTACTGTAGTATATACACTAATTATATTAGTATATTAGTATATACACTAATACTATGCTAGTACTGAAAATTTACATCGTAAAACACTGCTATTTCACACTATAAAAAAAATCCTATTGTATGTTTGTGTATGTCCGTATCTGTGTGTTGATTTCCCTTTCCGCCAGAGAAAAACAACGAAGGAGAGACAAACAGTGATGCCGAACTATGAGTCCCCCACGCGCACAAACCATAAAAAACAATAAATTACTGTTTTTCAAACTTGAATAATTATTAAACGAAACAGACGAAATGAGAAAAATTTATATCAAAAAATTTGTCGTTCTTAGGACTATAAACTGTTAAAATTTGAACGTTTTCTGGTGCGTTTTAAAAAAGTTATTAATAAAAATACATAAAAATATGAGATAACACCTATATCTTGTGTGTTAAAGTTGTCAACTTTGACAGTAAATATCTCAAAAAAAACACACAAGAAAAAATTTAAAAAAATTGACAATATAGATAATTATTTCATTAAAAAAATAAGACCAAAACAAAAAAAATCTGGTGCGATTTCAGATCTCCGTAAACAACCTTAACACGGTTTTTTTAATTTATTTATAAAAATATTTTTTTTTTTATTTTATTATTCTTTTTCTATTCTATTTTCATACAATTATTGTTGATCAGTAAAAAAAAAAAAAACATAAATGCTTAAAAATATAATTGCGGGTATCTTTTTATTACCCATGCATAATGGTTGGTAGAACTTGCTAAGGTACATGTAATTGCTAAGTATATATATTTGCTAAGGATATATATTTGCTAATAGTATATAAAATTGCTAAGTATATATATTTGCTAAGTATATATAATTGCTAAGGTATATGTAATTGCAAAGGTATATATAATTGCAAAGGTACATGTAATTGCTAAGGTATATATAATCGCAAAGGTATATATAATTGCTAAGTATATATATTTGCTATAAGTATATATAATCGCTAAGTATATATAATTGCTAAGTATATATATTTGGTAAGTATATATATTTGCTAATAGTATATATAATTGCTAAGTATATATATTTGCTAAGTATATATAATTGCTAAGGTATATGTAATTGCAAAGGTATATATAATTGCAAAGGTACATGTAATTGCTAAGGTATATATAATTGCAAAGGTATATTTGCTAATATGTATAATTGCTAAGAATATATATTTGCTATAAGTATATATAATTGCTAAGTATATATAATTGCTAAGTATATATATAATTGCTAAGAAAATATATAATTGCTAAGTATATATAATTGCCAAGTATAGATATGATTGCTAAGTATATATAATTGCTAAGTATATATAATTGCTAAGTATATATAATTGCTAATAGTAAATATAATTGCTTAGTGTATACATTTGATAAGCATATATAATTGCTAAGTATATATATTTGCTAAGCATAAATATTTGCTAATAGTATATATAATTGCTGAGGTATATGTAATTGCAAAGGTATATATAATTGCAAAAGTATACGTAAATAATTAGGAATATAATTGTGGGTAATTTTTTATTACCCATGCATGGGTGGTAGATCCTGCTTAGGTAAATAATTTTTTATTATGGATATATGGAAATTCAATAATATGTATATAATTTTTTTTTTTTTAATCAACAATAATTCTGACAGCTTATAACCTTATATATATAACTCTCACTATATAAGTATACAATAATAAAAGCGATATTACAGAACGCTTGATGGTAACATTTACCGACGGTTGACTGACGGCTACCACGGCGCCTCTTATATATATTAAAAAGTAATGGCTATATTTTTAGAGAAGGACGGCGAATAACGGAAATGACGTCTTTTTCTACTTTTTTTACTTTTACTCTCTATCAACCCGCGCCTAAAGATGTTTACACATCAAAAGTGATACATAAAAAGATGAGAGATGATGCACGTTAATCCATGATTATATTTGTAAGCCAAAAGAAATGTTGTATTTGTCCGACCCACTTGCTGATTGCATTGCATAGTAATCTTAGTTTTTATGTATATTTATTTATATAAAACCAACAAACAACAATAAATATATAGGTATATACATTTAGAATATATACTGGGGGTGTATATCACCCCTAGATATATGTAGCTAGAAGGATTGGATTGGATAGTATATATCGAAGGGTTGTTTGGCCAGATATAAATACAGACAACGAGTTGATAACGAGGTCATGACACTACGACCTGATATTTTACATACCATCAAATATAATCTGTTGGCTTTTATTTACTTTAAATCCTTTCAATCCTCATATTGTCAAAATTGTGTGCAGAAAATTTTTATCTTAAAAATGTATATTGATAAAGAAAATATACAAAAAAGTTTAAAATGTAAAAAAAAAAAAAATAATTTAAAACATCTGAAGAATTTTTTTTTTTTTAGTATTTTTTTATAGCTAATTATGTTTTTTAATATTTTTTTTTTTTTGATGAATACCGCAGTTACATCAAGACTTACTAATTACAAATCGAGAAATTTTTTTTTTTAGTTTTTTATATATAAATTTTATGTCCTTTAGCATTTAGAAGTTGATTAATTGAATTTTTTTTTTTTTTTTTTTAACTCTGGGTAAATTACATTCAAAATGAGAAAAGTTAAATTAATTTTATATTTATAAAAATTTTATGATTAAAATTTTCAATTAATTATTGAAATAAAAATAATATATAAATAATATTAATTATTTAATTTATATTGAATGTTTTTTGTTGATAAAAAAATATATTTTCAATGAAAAATTAAATGATAAAATAAAATAATTAATTTGGTAATTTTAAAATATTCAAAATAGTATAGATAAAAAATTCATAATTAAAATGTCAAAATAATTATTAATTAAAAATAAAATTTATAATGAATAAACAGTTAATCAATAAGTCAACATGATATAAAAAATAAATAATAATATCAAAAGAAATTACATTAATTTAATTTAAATCTTCAATGTCGCAATTTTGTTGTGTTTGAAACAAGAAGTTGGTGGAGTTTTCAATGGTGAACACTGTCAAGTGAAACGCATCATCAACTCAAACGTGGTTCTACTTATTTCTCTATTTTCATCTCTCTTATCATCACCAAGTTGCCTTTTCCAACTTCCTTCTTACTTTTACAATGAGAAAAGCTTGTAACGCCTCTGAGACTCAAGTGTCGCACACGTCAAGCTTGTACAATTACGCTGTTGAATTTTACCTCATTCATGAAACCCTTCTTGACGTCTCATCAATTCAAATGGTGTCCTCATAGTTTTCTATCCACCCAACCACCCACTTTATCAAACACACTTATTCTCATTTTATTCTCAACACATTCATCTTGTCTACTATTTTATTTTTTTTTTCATCTTAAAAAATGAAACACTTTTGTCTTGATTTTTTATACATTAATTATACAATTTTATTTGAACAATTCAAGAGTCAATTCATAATGTATATCATTCTTCATATTTATACTTGTACAGTGTTTACATAAAAACAATTTCTTTTTATTTTTAATAAAATAAAATTTTTAATTGTAACTTGGTCTTTTTTTTTTTTTTTTTTTTCAACTACATCGTTTCTAATCACATGATTATATTATGTAAAAATGACATTTATATTTATTTTTTTTTTATATATAATTTTCAATAAATTCAAAATAAATATCTATGAAAAATTTAATCACCAATAATAATTTAACAAGATATTCATTTTAACGAGGAAAAAAATTTATTATATTTAAATTGGAATTTTTTTAAAATATTTTTTTCATTAAACGACATTTAATAATTGGATTAAATCATTCATTTTTAAATACCATAAAAACATGTTATTAAAAATTAAAAAAAAAATAATTATACATTGTTATCACAATTAAATTGATAAAAAATATAATAAATTTTAAAATAATTTTTTTTTTAACTTACCAATGATGCTTCTAATTGTTGGCATAGCTGATGGTTCAGCTCGTAAAACTTGTGTTCCTCCAAATATCGCCAATAAAACACCAAATAACGTTATCCTAGCCATATTAAATTTTTTATTTCACTCAGCCATGAGTCATCCAGTTTTCTGTTTAAAAAATAATAAAATACATCAAAAAATATATCAAAAATAATTTTATTAAAAATAAACTTTAAATTAAATCAAGTTACAAAAGAATTTATTATAAATAAAACAAACAAATATCTACAGTTTTCGATAAACTTTACTAATTTTTTTTAATGAAAATAGAGAAAAAAAAAATAATAATTTAATTTTTGAATTTTTTTATCGAAAACTTCATGATGTTGAATATATAAAGATATATACCATTGAATACCAGCATTTTTACTTTGTAAAAAAAAAAATTGTAAACTCACACAGTGATATTATTTTCTCTTAAAAACCAGGTCATAGTAACCACTCCCTTTTTCACATCCCCCAGTATTATACTCTCCACATCTATAGCCCCGTTTGGATGCACTTAATAACCCTTTCGATTTTCTCATCCTACTTCATGCCAGTTCCCAGAAGACAAAACGCTTCGAACAACAGAAAAAGTTATCAAGAGATAAACGATGGACGAAAGCCAAGAGAAAAATAGTGACAAAATCTATGTGAATGACTTACAAGTCATGCATGAAAATATGATTTTTATATTCCTTTTTTTTTATCAATATATAAATAAGAAAAATATGAAAAATCAAAAAAATTAAATAATAAGACATTTTAAAATAAATTTTCATTGATAAATTGAATGACCAATTGATCAATAAATATATATTTTTTTAAAAGTTTGAAAAAGCTTTTTAATTTTTATATTTATCCAAATAATTTTTATACTAAATATATAAATTAATTAAATTTAAAATTATTTAGAAAATTAAATAGTGATTATTTTGTTTAAATATAAATAAAAATCTTGATGCATATTTTTTTTTTGTCAGATTTTCCAGAAGGGTTGATTTTGTTAAAGCTGATTTTGATACTCGTTTATCTTTGTTTGATACGCATGAGCTTTTATATTCAGTAGCTCATTTTTCAAGCATACCAAGTAATTTCCCTTATCCCTCACAGAAAATACAAAAATCTATTCAACCAGAGACACTTTTGTGACCAACACTTATTCACCCTAAAAAGATACCTTTTTTTTTCTAGATGAGGTAAACATCCTACACAACGTTAGGCTCCAAAGTAAATTTTCTTTTTACCCTTTTATTATTTTTTTTTTTAAACATCTTTTAAAGCTAAATCTTTTTATAATTCCCTCAATGTGTCGTTTGATATCTTTTTTAAAAAAAAAAATTTCATGTTTTAATTTCAAATAAATCCTTCAATTTTAAAAGTATTTTTTATAATTTTTCTTATTTTTTGATAAGTAACTTTTACTGTGACATTTTTTTGATAAAAAATTTAAAAAAAAAAAATCCAATATGTTATTTTATATATATATATTTTTTTCTATCTTTAATTGTTTAAAAAGAATTAAAAAAAATAAATAAAATATAAAAAACATTTGTTGAACAAAACATTTTAATGAAACGATTTCTTCAACATTTTTTAATTTTTATTTTATTTTTTTTTTATGGTTCGTTCAACTATAGAAGCAACTTTATCCTCTTAGAAACGTCCAATTTCTTTACTTGTTTACTTTTGAGGGGTAAAGATGTAGTTAGAGAAAATAATAAAATAAATAAATAAAAAAAAAAAAAGGAAGTGGGTTAGGCACGAGCTATCTTGTACCACTCACTGGACAAGATTTTCAATTGAAGAATATCCGACAAATAGACCGCACCCTCTCGACAATTTAATTGCAAACTTTGTATTGTTCAAAATGACAACAACTTATTTTATATATCATTTCATCTTCAAACTTTCAGTCAACATTAAATACATTTCTTTCCTTTCTTTTCATTTTTTAAAATATTTATTTTATTAAAATTTGTATATACAGTTATTAAATTTATTATTTAATCCAAAAAAAAAAATAAAAAATATCAAATAAAACTTGAATAAATTTAATGCAAATAATTTATTTGATAAAAGATAAATTAAATAAAAAAAAGCTCATTGATTAACTAAAAAAAAAAAATTAAATCTAATCAATTTTACAACAAATTTTTACAACTTGAAAATTTAAAAAAAACTAAAAATTAAAAACTTTTTAAAAATATCGACATGCATAATAATAATATATTGGCATCTGTCTTAAAGTTTATTTATAAAAATATTATAACACTGTAAATTCATAAAATAATTTGAGTAAAACAGCTAAAAGGTCATGTATAACATATACTATCATCATTTGATATACAACTTGATAATATTCCACAAGAAAATATCATAATAATAAATCAAAATTCAAATATAATATTTGAATTTTAATATATGATACTGTTATTTGTAAAATATAACTCAAAATATTAATAATAATTAAAAATATCAAATACATATTTAATTATTAAATATTATATGAGAATATTTTGAAGATGAAATTGAAATTAATTACAAACTAAAGACAAATACTGTTGAGCTTTTTGAAAGCTCAATAGTAAAATATAATAGCTCAAATTGAAATATATATGTGAAGATTTGTATATATAGTTGTGATCTTTGTACATACATATAAGCAGTATTGTCCCATATGATTTGGTCTTAACTAAAAATTAATACTATGGGTATTGTATTATTAATTGTACAGTAGATCTCATACGTCACTAATGGGACTCGAGGCCAGATGTCTCTCCATGGAATGACAAATGCAACGATCGGATGGTGAGTTGGTTCACAAAATTACATCTCAGTGCATATTCATATTTCATGTACTCATGTACTCATATGTACTCATGTATTCATGGATATGTGGATTTAGTATATACATATATTATTATATTGAACATTGCTATGTACATCCTGGTAATCCAATAGAATTCATGGAAAAATTACATGGACTTTTGGCAAAAGTAAAATTAACAAAAAAAATATTTAAATATACATATATTTTAGGTATTTTATTAATTATATTTTTAATAAAATATCATCGTTTTAAATGTATAAATTTTTGTATTATTTTTTGTTTTTTTAATTGTTTGTTTAATATTTTTAATGAAATTTTATGTGAAATTATATTTAAAGTATACTGATGTTTATGTACACTTATGTTTATCTCGTCAAATTAAAAATCAAATTTTATTTTTATAATTTTTTTTTAAAACCATCATTAAGATAAGTACGTACATTTAATTGACACAAAATATTTTTGTAATTGCACTCGTTAGTATAGTTATTAATAATATTCAAAAACATTAATAAAATTTTCTCTCATTTTTCTTCAATAAAGGTAAATTAAATACTCAAATTTATGCCTATATTTTTAAATTAATTGATAAATAATTTTAAAATTATAAAAATAATTATTCGAAATTTCAATTGTGATTTTTTTTTTAAGAATAGTGTTGAAGATAAATCTTGAGCTGTTTAAAAGTGCCCAAGTAAATGTTAAGTATCCATTCATAGATAATATAAAGTAGACATTTTATTGTTTTCATAATACATATATATTTTTTTAACGATTTTTATTACCAAAATTACGATATCTTTAATCTAAAATAGAGCAATAATAAAATAAGCATTTATAAATTCAAAAAAAAAAAAAAGCATCATTAAAATAAGCTCTATTTCTAAAAAAAAAAAGCAAAAAGCATTGAAATAGTAAAGCAAAGGTGGTAGAGGGTATTAAAATATGCATGTATATTTCCATGAAGAAATCACATAATATAATGACAAACGTTCTACCCTGTGAATCACATCCCCACATATATATATTATCTATGTAAATATATTTTTTTATTGAAGAGCACCAAAGCGTGTCTCGATTCACCCCATAGGTGAACTAAAAAAAAATCATGTTGACTTGCAAAAAAATTTAGATAAAAAAATAAAATAAATAATTAAGTTATAAAACTTTTATTAATTAAATAAAATTTTAATTATTTAATGATATTTTTTCAATATTTTTTTTATTTTTGTAAATATATTATGGATATTTTTTTTTAATTATGTTTAAATAAAAATATGATGTAGACAAGGTAATGAAATACCGCGTGAATATCTAAAGATTCTAGCCGGAAGGAAGTACCTCTTGAAAAAAGCATTAAAATTCCGTAGCTTTACCTCTCTCATCGTCTTGATTAATATTCGTTTTCAGCTAGATAAAACATCACGTGACATTTTGTTAATAAAAAAAAAAATAATAATATAATAATATAAATTTTTTAAGACAACTAGTTTAAATGATTATTTATAATTTATTCACTTGTTATGATAATTATCAGATAATTTAAAAATAATTATTCATTTTTTTTAATTTATTTTAATTTAATTTATTTAAATATGTCAAAAAATTTTTTATAAATAAAAGAAAATGTATTTAATTTACTATTTTTTTGTCCATCAAATTAAATAAAATTTATTTGAAATCTTATTTATTAAAATCTTATTTTTAATTTTATATTTATATTTTTTTTCATTTTTATATACACCAACAGAGAGAAATAATTATATTAAACTGAACATGCAAAATATTTTACAACTAATTGACAATTTTTGTTTAAAAAATTAAAATTAATAAAGATTTGCAAAAAAAAAAAAAAACAATATAATTTGTTAATTTAATTTAAAAAATAATAATATTTAAAATAAATAAATAAACAAGTTTATTTTATTTTTGATTATTTTTATTAAAAATTGGCACGATTTTGATATTGTTGGGCGCCACACTCACTCTCGTTGATGAAACGATATTTTTCTGATGATAAACTGGGCTGCACACAATTTATCCACTTGATAAATAATAATAAAAAAATATTTTTTATTCTAGTTTTATATATTTTTTATTATTAAGTTTATTAACATAATAATTAATCACATTTAATCAATATTATTTTGTTAATTAAAATATACACTTTGATGATAACAGTATCATAGAAAATTTTGACACTCATTCACTTGATGATAATGGTAATCACAAACACATATCATTATTATTGTCATTAAATTGATAAACACAACAATAATATTAATATTATTATCTTCATTTGTCAAATTTAATTATCGTTGTTTCACAATTATTATAAACATCACTCAATTTTTTACACTGATATTTATTTTTTATATCCAAAATCACTGAGACATAATTTTTTTTTTTTAATCACTTTAACACTTTTACACAAATAAATTTACAATTACAATCAACTTGAGCCCTTAAAATTCATTAAAATATTCAAAATATTTGCACAATAAAATTAAATAAAAAAATTAAAAATTAAATTTCATGTAAAAAAAAAGAAAACAATAAATAAAATAAAATAATCTAAGCTTTTTTTAATTTAATTTAAAAAAAAAAACCACAAAAAAATTTTGCTCAACATGCTTTTTTCGTTGTTTCAATAAAAAATATAATAAAATTTACACGCGCGAAACTATCACTGGGGATGCTGAGGGTGTACTGTTGGTGGTACAAAAATGGCGCTGTTATCATAACGACAATTTTGTGAACCAGCTTAAATTCATCCCCATTTATTCAACAGCGCACCATGAACTCGTCGCGAAAAGAAAAAAAAAAAATATATATAGCCTTTTTACTACTACTATCCAGGACAATTCTCCTTCCAACATACAATCACCAGCAGCACCACCACTATCACCAGCAGCACCACCACCAGAATCACCACCACCCCATTGTGGAACATTCATCGAGCACTGTTGGTGTCTCCCTGCCAATATATTATTTGACAATACGTATACACCATGCTTTCCATACACTCAATAAAACATTTAAGAATATATTATATAAATTGTATAGAAAAATTTCATCTGTTTTATTTTTTTTATTTTTACAACTTTATTTATTTCATTTTTTTTTTTATTTTTATCACACCTATTTTTTCTTTTACCCCTCACAAGATAATTGTAATTTTATGCGGATTGTCTGGTGTGTGACCACAACTTTAACTGTCAATTTTAACTCAAAATAATTTAACCCCCAGTAAATTGATTCCCCTAAATTTTATATTTAAAACCAATTCAGCAAAATATATATTGTTCAAATTTTTTTTGTTAAATTTAAACAAAAAAAAAGATATGAATTTTTTTATTTAATATTTATTTATCTAGATAAAAAAATTTATTTATTTTCAATAAATTCATATGGAGAACAATGAGATATGTCATGAAATATTTTGATAATATTTTACTTGAAAATATAACGGAATATTCATTTTGAAAAAAATAATATAAATACAATGTTAATCTTTTTTGTATTTAATTTTTTTTTTTGTAAATCAAAGTGTCAAGTTAAACCATAACACTGAAGAATGACTGAACAAAAAAAAATTGATGCTTTCATTATGAACTTTTCAAAAGTACTGTCTATTCATTTCTTTACAATTTTTTTTTATCAATTTTATTTATTTTTTGATAGAAATACTTGAATTGAATAGTTGACCCTCACGTCTTGACTTGACGCCTATTCACTTGATCCATCAGTGATTCCTGATAAATGAACAGCTCATTCACACAAGTTATCCAAACATTATTTTATTTTTTTTATATATATTGAAACTTTCCCCATCCAATGATGCGATAAAAATCAAATAAATGACGGTATGTTTCAAACACGTGTTTCATTTTGTTGTTTATTATTTTTTTTTTTTTAATAAACAAAAAATAATTATTGAAAATTATTTAATGATTTTATATATATAATGACAATAATTATTATGTATGAAAAGAAACTTTTTAAAAAATAAAATAAACTTCAGATATGTATCGTATAAGAAAAGAAAAAAAAAAATTCTTTCGTTTCAAAGTTTCACGTTAAACCCACAAAAGTGTATAGGTTTAAGTAAGCCCGGAACCTGTGCTTGCAACCACCAGCCTAACTTTTTCAAGGGACTAAAAGGAAGTGAGTTAACTTAAAATTAAACTTTAAAGACTTATAAAGTTTAAACGGGAATGTGAAGCAACAAAAAAATATATTAAAAAAAAAATTTACAAAAAAAAAAAATGAATAAGGTCTCCAAGCTGTTGTTGAATTGATATATATGTATTTATAAAAAGTCATTATTGAAAAATTGAAAAAAAATATTTTTATATGACAATAATATTATTATTTTGGTGCTGGATCAATAACGACAATGACAAAAAAAAAGTTGCAATTTTCAATAACAATGACTGTATTCACAAACTAGCTGTGTTATCGTTTTTGTATTTTTTTTTTTTTTTTTATTTTGGATAATTTTAAGATCGTTAAAATAAACGTTTCAACAATTGAAAATCTACTGGGCAATATTATTTTTATATTATACAAATTTTGGAAAAACCTTTTAAGATGATTTATTTTACTTGAATTAAGTTTTTAAAAACTACAAAAAATTTTATTGAAATATTAAATATTATCTTCAATTATTCTTTATTATTTCAAAAATAAATTAATGATTATTTATTTTTATAAATTTATATAAAAACATTATCTAATGAAACAAAGTTTATTTATAAAAAAAAAAAAAAAAAAAAACAACTATAAATATATTAAATTCGTTTGTGTCAATAAATTTTGAATTCTACTCTCGACATACTGATTTTTTTTGTTTTTTATTTTTTTGTGATTTTCTACACACCAAAAATAACGGAGCCATTTTAGTCTTCCATATATCGAACATCACGTTTTCCAACTTATGAAGAAGATAATAAAACTTTATCAAAAAAATAAAATAAACTTTTCTCTATAATGCCAACAAAAAATAAAAAAAAATTAAAGAATAAAATGAACAAGTGTATCATATATAACTTTATTGACTTAAAAATAAAATAATAATAACAAAAATAAAAATTGTTAAAATAAAAATTGAAGCATTGAAAAAAAAAATAGCCAAACAGCCTTCAATTGTTGAGCTAAAAAACAATAAATCAAAAAGTAAAGAGTTTGGTAAGCCAACGTCAGATGATGTTGAACTACTTGTTCACACTATAAAATATATATTTTTTTAATAAATTTTATATATATTTTAAATAAAAAAGTAAAAGAAAATGAGTAAATTGTGGTATATAAATTCAAGTGAGAGTCTAAAATGTGAATGAAAAATCAATGCGTGAAGTGTAATCATCATGAATGTGTCAACTATTATAAAATCGATTTAGCACTTGTGAAAATTACGTGACTTTACGGAAACATCTCATCATTTCTTGAGCATTGAAAAAGGCCATCATATTTGGTTCTCTTAAATTTAACAATACATATATTTCTCTTTCTCATCATTTCAACAATTTTATCACTTTGTACAGAATCAACAAATTTTACTCTACTTGTCTTGTAGACACAAATAAATTTTCTACACATCATTATGAAATTTTGTCATTTCAAGGTGATTCCCTTTTTGAAACAGATGTGTGTTAATAATAATTTGTATATATATATATAATATTTGTGTAAATTTATATGTGCACATGATGTAAATGGGCTTCAGGCCAACTTGGTGATAATCATTGCTGTCATAGCCTAGAGTCCGAGACTTTTACGATCGATAAGATCCATCCTTTCTCTCTCACTTTACTGTAGGCATAACAATTTATATTTGTATTATTATTATTATTATTATTATATTGTATATACATTTTCATGATAAACACAAAATCACAATGTCATATACTGACACTCAATGACGTAGACAGATTCATATTCTAGATGTGTTTACTTTGCCAGTGTTGTTCAGGTTTCATCTTCATCATCGTTCGTTTTGTTGTCAAGGCTTACTCTAGAGACCACCATTATTCCAAAATTGTTTCCTTCAATTTGGTATCCATTGTTTTAACTGAAACAATATAAATCTTAATTTATATATATATTTCAAAGTCAAGTTTTAAATTTATTTTATTTATTTTTTTTATTTTTTGATGACATAAGTTTATTTAAAAAATTTATTTCATCAACTTTTTTTTGTGTTATTGCTTGTATTTTTTTTTATTATGGAAATAAATTTATAAACATGTAAGGATTTTTTTATTTTTTATATTTTGTAATTTAATTTATTTTATTGTTGATTTTTCTGTTTTGAATGGAGAAGAGTTTTCTGTGATGTTTGTATTTAAGTGAAAAACATTGAAAACACCAGTCATGGATCAAAAAAAATAAAAATAAAAAAAATAAATATAAATAAAGTCTTGCAACCGACGACAGGCATTATTATTTTTTTTTTTTGTCCAATTTCATTCGCATCTACAACTTTTACAACTGACAGACAGGATGACTATTAAAATTGTGATAAAAGAAAAAAAAAATATAAGATAAAAAAGTACAACTTACTAGGCTCAAAAATAATACAACACATAGACATTTGGCTAGTCTAGTTGTCTTAGCTTGTCTTGATTCATTTAGCTTCTATATTTTACTAACATTTACAACACAAAGTTACAATATATATACAGGTCCATAGAAAAACTGTCTCATGGGATTTCAAATGTCTAACTACCTAAAATAATTGGAACAACCCAACGTCGCGTCATTGAAAGACCACAACTTTTCATCCTCACCATTCCTTATAAAAAAAAAAAATCCAACCAACTTGTGACCCATTCCACGTTTTTCTTTATACATCAACCCAATTTAACGGGTTTATTTTCCATCTTTTACTAACTCTTTTCTTTCCTTATATTTTTTACTATTTTTACTTTTTTTTTTTCTTTTTTTTTTTCAAGCTTTGTCAGTTATCTTTTCTATATTTTTTGTTATTTTTTATCTATCCCTGTTCAAAAATCATCAATTATTATTTGAAAAATTAAAAAAAAATAAACTCAATTTCTATTTCTTTGGCCTATATTTCATTTTATCCCTTGAGAATTAAGAAAATAAAAAGAAAAAATGGAATATTTGATGTTTTAACTGCATATGTGTTGAAATAAAAATAATAAAAATAATAATGTTTTACATTATTTTGACTTATTTATTATTTTTATTCAAGACAGTTGGTAGTTTTTATGGTACTTTGAAAACTCGATAGAAATTTGCTTGTGCATTTTTTGTCTATAATTTAAAAAAAAAAACAAATTATTTTCGACAATAAGAAACACAACACTTGTACAATTCAAATTATATTTATACCACATGACTATATATGTAAACTACAGAAAAATATATATAAAATAAAAAAAAAAATTTTAACAAAAGTATAAAAATAAAAATAACATGTATGAGTGAAAATGTACACCATTTGCAGTATGTGAAGCGTAATAAAATTGTTGTGGCAAACAACGATGAGCCTTGAATAACGTATTCTAAAATTTCACCTGGCTTTTTACATTACTCGAAATATAAAAATAAATAAATAAAATAATAAAACTCATAAAACCATAAAAAATATATAAATAAAAAAAAAAAATTGCAAAAAAAATTTAATATATTTTACAAAATAAATAAAATTTAATTAAATTAATTATTTAATCTGTAATTTTACAAAAGTTTTATCATAATTAATAATTAATTTTAACAAAAATATTAATTATTAAAACCAACATAAATTAAATAATTTTAATAAAAATAAAATTAAGACAGTTGAAGTATACTGATGTAACTTGCATGGTTAACCAAAATTTTCAAATGTCGAAATTACGAAAGAGACAAAATCTAGCCCTCATTGAGTTTACACACAAATACAACTACACATATATCCTTTTACAATTTAACCAAGTCAGCTATTCCCTTTGGGTACCGGATGTCATAGATAGTGTAGATGGTCTACTCTTGTCTAGCAAGAAAATCAACCAAACTATTTCTATCCACATCCTCCTTTTACCCCCAAAATTCAACAACTTTGTAAATGGATCTAGAAGAAGAAGAAGATGATGATTATGATGAGAAAGAGAAAAGCTTTCTGAGCTTTTACTGAATAACAATAACAAAACTCAACATGGGCCACAATTGTACCCTCATATTCATACGTTCACTTTGTTTTAGTACAGAATATGCTTGTGTTATTTAATATACATGCATGATGATACTGTATGATGATTATCATGATGGTGATGATGATGACTATGATTATGATGATAGAGAAAGAGAGAGAATTGTAAATTTTCAGTTTGAAAGATAAGTGGAAATGAGAAAATTAGTTGGGAAATTGGATCAGTTCTCATAGACCCACTGGTATAAATATTAACAGTATCATGCTAAATATATTTCAAAGTGTTGCTGTACTTGTAAATGTTAATATATATTGATGCTTTAATAAAAATTATTTAATTTATAGTTATTTTAATCTACATACTGTTTTGCTTTTATGAAATAAAAAATTATGATCAATGAATTTATTGTTTAAAGAAAAACATGAATGATAACTTAAAATATTAAAATATTTTTTTAATTTATAATTAATATTATTTTTATTTTATAAATATATAATAACTAAAATATAAATTTTGATTTTGGTTAAAAATTTTAGTTACACTTACACTTGCAATTTTAAGTATTAAAATTATTTCAGGAAATAATTTTCATAACAGTTCACATTTTGAATAACTAGTTAGTGTAAAACATGATTTTTATTTTTTATTTTTATTTTAGTCTTTTATTCAATACTGATACACAGAGAAAGAGAAAAAATGAGAATCAATTTTCACAAGTCTGACCATTCATACTCATCGATCACTCATTCGTGCCGAAAATCGTTTGAGCGAACGATCAGTTTTTTCGCTTCTATTTCAACATTTTTATTTATTTATTTTTTATATATTTTATTTTCTCTTTGTTAATCATACAGGTATACATAAATTCATAACACATTTTACATGAAAAAAATAATAAAAATAAAAAATCATTCAATTCTATACACAAATTTGCATCAAATATAAAAAAAATTTTATAAAAATTTGCTTTGTTATATTTTCTGTCAATAATCAACCTACAAGTATTATAAAACAGTCAAGTTTTTTTTTAATCAACTATTTATAAATATTAATTATTAAATAATTAAATTAATATCAAAAAAAAATATATTTACTTAAATAAATATTTACTGTTTGTTTTTAAAATTTTTTATTTGTAATAATTTTGTTGTAAAGTTATCAGAAATATTAGTTATTTACATTGATTCATCATGAATACACCAGGTAAAAGAATAATACAAACTATAAAAAAATATATATATAAATATGATGTTGTAGATTTTTTTAAAAAATATGAGATATTTTGTAAAACGAGATTTTAATCGTTTCATCCAGATGTTGTATAAACGCGTTAGTCATTTCTCTTCTATTTTCTGTATACACATGATTTCGAGGGATTTACGACACTCATTTTAGCCCACAATATGTATACATTGTATAACGATACATGTATTTCATAGTTATATCTTACAATGTACATAAAACTAACGTAAATTTAATCACAAATACAATCCATGAATTTAAAGCTACTGCATCAAATGTACACAATATCTAACAAATGTTGAAAATAAATATATTTTTTTAAAAAATAATAATAATAAAATAATGTAAATAAATAAAACTATACATAAAATTTGATATTTTTAACAACAAAAAATAATAAATAAATAAATAATTTAATTAAATTTTTTCATATTAACTTATTTATTTTATTCATTGTTAATTTTAAATATTATTATGATAATTAAATAATTTTAAAAAAATTATAATTTCATTTAAAAATACTTGAAGAATTTTTAATATTATTATAATTTTAATAATTATTTTTATCTTAAAAATAATATTAATGAGAGCTATCAATTAATTTTAATATTTTTTTTTTTATCAATTTTTGATAAAATTATAAAATATATATTTAAGTATAAAGACTTATTTAATTAACAAAGTAGAATAAATTTTCAAGTCTTAAAACTAAAAATGAATTATAAAAATCCATTTACTAAAAGACTTAAGTTGAAACCTACTCTTCTCTTGTCGATTCTGTCAAAAGTGGTAGATATCAATTTTCAACTTTATTGTTAAATAAAATTTTTAAAAATCAATAATCTAAAAAAAATAACTTGTCTATGTAATTTATGAAAAACTAAAAAATATAAATTTAAATACAAATAACTATTCAATAGCATAATTAAAATAACATCGGATTTAAAAATTAAATAAAAATAAAATGAATAAATTTTAAATTAAAAATACTAAAAAATAAACTTCAATAATATTAAATCACAAATAAATTTGTAATAAAAATTAACGATAATCATTAATAGCTTTGAAGCATCACATTTATTGAGTATTAATTAATATTAAAATATTTATGGATGAGTTATAAAATAAATAGAATATTTTAAATAACAAAAATATTATTTATCAAATTTATGACTTTTAACTAAACAAATTTATTCTGAATAAATCATTTGATATGATAAATAATAATTTAAAGAAAAAATACTGAAAAAATTTCATATAATTATATATAAAAATAATTAAATAATAAAATTACTAATTTTTATTTTAATTATTAAAAATATAATTTATTCAATAAGGGATGCATCGTGTTGGCTGTCAAATGCTTTTAAGATGTAATATTAATTTCGTGTATCTTGGACACTTTGGGTCTAAAGCGTTTCACTTAAACACTTTGTAGATAGTAAAGAGTAAGAAAGATAAAAATAATAATAGTTAAATATTGGGTGCAAGTAAGGATAGAGATGCTCCATAACGTAATCAAATTTCTGGGTCAAAGGGGCATGTGATGATGCTATTACTTTACACTAACATAACATCAGGGTGACCTGATACAACTGGCCCGGGGCAAAACCTTCTTGGAAATATTTTGCTATTAAAACAGCCTTTACGTGTGTATTTTGCATCAATCAATATATATGCATCAATTTACTAACAAATTAATTTAATCCTATCAGCTGGAACAATACATTTTTAATTATTTATTTTTTTATTTTTTTATTGTTTTTAAGGGTGGAAAATTGGGAGAATTTAATGGTTCTAATTATTTTTTTATATAAAATTCATAAAAATTATTTAATGATTAATAATTATCTTGATTTCAAGAGAAAATAAATGTTGAATTTATATTTTTTAATTTAAAAAAAAATGTAAATAAAATATTATTAAACATAAAATATTGTTTGGTTGATTGTCTAGTGAGATTTGGATAGAATATAAACAAGTAAATAAATATATGAATAGTTATTTTATCAATAATAGAAAATATTTGATAAAATTAAATAAATAAAAATAAAATAAAGATAAAATAAAGATGAGATTATATGCAGATCAAATAAATCAGGTTACATAAAATATATTTTAATCATTTTATAAAGACATAAATAAAAATAAGATTAAATTTTAAAAAATAATAATAAATTAATAAAATAAAATTAGTAGTTTTTAATGATTCAGATTAAAATAATATTTAGTGATAAAATAGACACAAAAAAAAGTGAGTCTATTCATGTGTGTCTATCGATGTAGGTTTTTTTTTCTGTATTTTAATTTTAAATATTATCATCAAATTTTATTTACAACGACCTCATTTTTATAAACTTTTTTGTTTTTTTTTTTTTTTTTCAATGCTTATTGACATAGTCACATGAATGACTCATCAAGAAATTCATGAAGATAATTTACAAATAAAATTATTTATGACTAATGTTTTTGACAACTAACGATGTGATTAATTTTCTATTGATTTCTATAATTATATATATTTTTAAAAATACAAAAATTGGAAAAATCTAGAAATAATATTATTAGTTTGTTGACCCCTGAAGTGTTGAATCATCAGTGACTAACTGGCTTTTAGAAACTTGATAAGAAAATCATATAAATAGAGCCGTTGAATGAAAAAAAAAATCACTTCTTCTTGTTGACCTCAGAGCACTTGGACACATTGAGACAAATACTGTTTGGATAAAAGTTTAAAAAGTGTCTTTAAATTATTTTTAAAATTAAATTAATTATTTATTTATAATTAATTAAAAAAAATAAAAAATAAACATTGTTCAATTTGACATTTAATATCAAAATTTATTGTGATAATTAAAATGACAAAGTTTTTTATTGGTGTAATTATTGTCATCAGTTGTATGTCAACTGTGGAACTAGCTCCTGTATTTTTGCCATTTGATGTTGGTAATATGGTTAGTTCTGTCATAAATGGAACAAAATGGTTGGATTCATCTGTTCAAGGTCAATACATGATACCAGGTAAATAAAATTTAATTTTTTTATCATCAAAACATAAATTTAGTGAAGAATATTTTATTTTATTCATTTAAAAATTCATTCAAAGGTACCAATTGGTGTGGTCCTGGAACAGTAGCTAAAAATTATGATGATCTTGGTGAACGTAGAAATCTTGATGAATGTTGCAGAACACATGATTATTGTCCACATATAATTTTAAGTGGAGAAACAAAATATAATCATCATAATGACAATGAATATACACTGTAAGAATAATAGTATTTTATTAATTAATAATTTTATAATTTACTTTGATAATATTTTGTGATTAATGATGATTTTTTTTATTTTATTTTTAGTTTGTCATGCGAATGTGAACAAGAATTTAAACAGTGCTTGAATGACTGCAATAAACTCGAAATGACAGTCATAGAATTTGGCTATCTTTTTGTTCAAGAAAAATGTTTTATTTTGGATAATTATAATGCTGTATTAACAAATATTTCTGATTTTTTATCAAATAAAAAAAAATAATACAAATAATTAAAATTTATAGAGAAAAAAAAATAATAAAAATAAACTTTTACATGAACAATTATTAATGACTCATTAATTTGTTAAATTTTTCAATTGAAAAAATATTTATTTTTAATTTTAACAAATTAATTTTTTTTAAATAAATTGCTGTTAAATTTGTAAAATATAAAATATTATTATTCATTTGTTTATTAAATTAATTTATAATTCAAAATTTTAACATCATTTTTGAAAAATTATAATTAAAAATTGACTAATTATTTATAAAATTTGTAAATCAATATATTTATTTGATAAAATTATTAATTACATCAATTGATTTTTAAATTTACTAAAACTTTATAAATAATTAAATAAAATAATATAAAAAAAAAAAAAAATATTCAAGTAAATAAAAAAATAAATTAAATTAAATTACAAACTATTTTATAAATTTTTTTTTTTTAATTTTATTTTTAACACGAAATAACCACATCAATAAATGAGTTTTTTATAACTTTATGTAAACTGTTATACATGCTGCTTTTTATCAATGACAATATGATCAACTTTTTACTTTTAATAATTTATTAAAACGATATATAATTACTAAAAAGACACTATCAATAATTTTCAATAAATTTGTTAATGTTTTACAACAAAAGTTTTAATAGATTACATAAAAATTAAAACTATATAAAACTTTTAACATAAAAATTTTTAACACATATTTAAAATTGTTTATTGGTTTTTAATTATTTACTTTTAAAATTTTATATTTTTTTAATTATTTATTTTCTGTTCAAGTTAGTAATAATTTTAGACCAATCATTAAATAAACCCTAAATATTTTTGATGATTAATATAAAAATCTTGATGAAACTTGTTGTGCTGATTGATCATAATTACACATAATCTCATCACATTTCAATCATGACAGTAAAATTCCAAATATAAAAAAAATAAAATGTTATATTTTATAAATTAATTTAAAATTATAATTGTATTGATTTGATAATTTTAGGACATTAATAACTTTATTGTTCATCTTTGTCACCAACTTGAGACACCAGTTTCAACATCTTAAAATGTTTGGCTATTAGTTTGACGTAATGACGTCATTAACTATTAAGAAATCACATAATACTTGACAAAAGACAAAGAGACTGATATATATTATAAGTAGTAAAGATGGTACAAAAGTAAGATAAGATATTAATTCATCTCTAACAATTGTCAACTAAAACTAATCATTCATCAAACATCTGGTACTTGGTAAATTTTTGTAAATTTCTTTAAACTTTGATTCATATTTATTAACGTCATTCAAATATATATTTTATATTAAAATTATAAAAATAATAATAACATAATTCATTATTATTATTATTTCTTTTTATTTTTAATTGTTTTTTTTTTTTTTTTTATTGTAATAAAAATAATAATTGAATTTATTACGTGATTATCAAAATTTTATCTTGATTTTATTCAACAATAATAATTTACATTAATTTTAAACTCAAATTTTATCTATATATATATATATTATTATTTAAATTATTCACAATAAAACGTGCAACGTTAGTCAAACAAGTTTTGAAAAGTTAAAAGGAAACTACAGCAACTCATAAGTTGGACAATATCCACAGATTGCTGCAGCAACATCAGCTTCAATTAAACTTTTTCAGATAAAATTATTTTTAATTGACATAAATTTAATATAAAAAAAAATATTATTGTAATGATAATAATTAATAATTGATTTTTTTTTTTTAAATTTAATACCACAAAAACTCTCGGTTGAATTGAGAAAGGCCAACTGCATAAAACACACTGTGAAAATTGCAAAAGCCTCTAGAGAGAATAGTCAGTCTATTGGGTAAAAATAAGAGTAAAATAAAGAAAAAAAAAAAAAAAAAAACCACGTGGCAATTGCAAAGAATGAATAAAAAAAAATGAGAACACCAGATGACCAGTGGGAGTTCATAACCTCAGTAGAACACGACATGAAAGTGTATATGTTCATTCATTTGGTGGTGAACAAAATGCACTGGATTTATTTTCCAGATCACTGGATGTCGTCATTCGAATCGACGGACACCACTGGATTCCCTTAACGATTGTACATTTCAATGGCTAGATGACGAGTTATTTCTTCTGTCTATATATAAAACTTGTCACGCTTTGGCTATATTTTTTATTATATATATATGATCCAAGGGTAATAAAACTACCACTAGCTCTATATGTATACGACCAAGTATCATTAATAAATATAATAAAAAAAAAAAAAAAAAAAGGATAATAAATTTAATAAATTATATTATTTTTTATCAACACAATTCAATCGAATTTATATATATTTTTTTTAATAATAAAATAATATTATTGAGTATAATACAAAAAATATATTGAATTTTTATTTTCTAAAAAACATGTAGTATATTGTCACGTAAAAATTGTACTTGTCGTTTGATGATTCAATTCTACAGGTGGCTAGTTAAAACCTCAAATTATTTTTAATTTTTTTTTTAAATATAAATTCAAGATAATTAATCAAGCTGTTCAAAAAAAATATGACATAATGTAAATTTATGTTATTATAATAGTATTGTAAAATAATTATTTATATTTTAAATTTGATAAATAAAAAAAGGGATTTATGATGAAGTCATTGTGTGTGAAATTTTTATAAAAGTGTTGGGTTAAACAACATTTTTAGTTTCTTTCTATCACTAGTCATAGTTCAAACAACAATCAAGCTAAAATATATATAACATGGTGGTTGTTTTGTACACATAATACATAGATGACTAGAGACGATAATGAGCTTTTAATTCAAATAAATATATTGAAAAATAGTTGATTAATTATTTACTAAATGATTTTTCATCAATGGGTTGTTTATTCGTTGAGTCATTAATCAATAGCTAGTAAATCTGATGATAAACATCATCAATAAGTCAAAATAAAAATGTTAAAAAAATTATAATTTTTCTGAATCAAAATTAGCCTTTGTCTAGGATTTTTATTTAGAAATTATTTTTATTTATTAATTATCATTTAAGGCATCAAGTATTTCGGTGTGTCAATAAAATTTCATTGCCAATTTTAATAATAAATCATTGATTAATTCTTTTTTTGCAACTTACAAATTGGCAACAATAAATGAGAAACATTTTGCTTAATTTTGTTTGAAATAAAGAAAAATTGTAAATTAATTTACAAATAAATCAATATTACATGAGTCATTGTGACTAACACTGAGTCATAAAAATATCCCAACAAATCATGAGTCAGATATTCAAAAAAAAACCCCTCAATATTTTGCAATTAAAAATATACAAAAATTATATTATCTGTAATTAAAAATTTTTAATCATATTCAATTTATAAAATGAATATTTATAAATAAAAAATAATAATAATTTAATAACATAGTTGTAAATTAATCATTAACCTATATATGTACACATGACACTTTTCTCTTTTGTGTTATAAAAAATATGAAAGTGGTTTGAATGATATAACTGATACGACACGCGATCACACGACAGAATAAATTTTACGCCCTTCATTTTGTATGGAACTTGATTTTGCTGTCGTGGCCACCATTGGATCGTTAGTCACATGATAAAATACCTGGTGCATGACGAGGCCAACCAATCATTAATCTCATTATACAGTGAGAAGCGAATAAATGTTGTTACACTTAATCATAAATTATATTTCACATTATTCAAAAAAAAAAAAAAAAACAATAGAAAAATTTTATATTTTTATTTTTAAAATTTAATAATATAATAATAATCAAATCAATAATTATTTTTTTTTATAAAACAAACAAATAAATATATAAAAAAAATTAAATTCACACTTTTTGATTGCCTTGAACTTTTTATTATATTATTTTATCTTATCTATATATTTTTTTTTTTTGTAAAAAATCCATTCGAGCCACGCGCACACATATAGATGATTCAGAAATTATTGGAAGAGCTACGAAACTCAAGGGAATAAAAATTCCATTCGTATATAGATCTACTTTTTTCTTTTCAGAATAATAACAAAGACATTTATCGATACGTGAAGTTGAGGTAAAAAATATAATGAAAATAATAAAAATAAAAAAAAAAATTGCTGTGTGAAAAAATAAAGCTTTTGAGAATGAAATATATATATTTTTTTTATTTTTTCAAAATTTATATAAAAATCTATATGTACACATATATTTGGGTGATGAAAAGACAAGGGATTTAAGAATTTTTATTTTCACCCTTGAGCATATACAAAATTGTTGCTCAGTCGATTGGAGACTTGACGAAATATTTTTTAAAAAAATATAGGCAGAGGGTAAATAAGATACTTGTCAGCAGTGATATTTATTTTACTCAACTGAATATAGTAAAATGAATAAAAATAAAAAATTGAAAATGAAAAAAAAAAGATGTTAATCTTAGTGACATTTGATTTTTATTTTAATAAATAATATTTACTTTGAAAATTAAATTGATTATTTTATTTTTTAACGTCATCATTTTTTAAGAAATAAGTATGAATTTTTTTTTATTTTTATTTTTTATAATACATTTTACTCATTTATTTTATGAGAAGCCTTGTGTCGTTATCATTATCAGCAATATATCAAGCAATATCAAGACTCTCTCAAAATCTTCTATCATTTCTTTATTCATTTATACTTAAAAAAAAAAATTTCTCTCGTATCTTTAAGTATCCTTAACCAACACCACACCAATATCTTTCAAAACGTTTTCAGATATTATACTCTGATATTATACACTAATATCGTGATCACAATTTTAGATGAGTTAACTCAATAAATTCATTCGTTAACACTAAACCAACTGAATGAAAAAATTCTGATATGAATTTATTTATTATTTTTTTTATTTGAAATATCTTATTAGAGTTATGAGTTTTTATTTTTTTCATGAATAACAAAAATATATACTCGTTTTAAATGATAATATATATTCAAACAAATTAAATTGATTAATTAAATTTTATTATAAAAATTAATCAATAATATTAAATTACTTTTCATTTTTAAAATCAATCAGACAATTATATGAAGTCTTACATAAATTAAATTGAATATTATTTTTATTTTATTTAAATTTTAATTAATATTTATTTCTATGTAAAATAATTTAGTATAAAAAATTTAATAGAATTTTAATTAAAATAAATTTTAAAATGAAATTTTTATTTGATTTTTTGGGGTAGTAAATAAACCCTCTATGTTTACAGGAATTTTCATGGGGTGTAATATCATCAATGACATTTAAAAATAAAAATAATAAATTTTGATATTTTAATAAACTATCCCAAAATTACAATCTGCATTCCATTATGTAATTGTTGTAACACAAAGAGGGAGAGAGAGGTCAACAATGACAAGAGTCATATATGCCTGAGGGAAATTTAGAGGGTACGGTATTTAGGGGTAGAGGGAATATATATGTATTTACAGGTCACTGCATACATTGGAATTGTGGGAATTAGATAAGTGATGACCGGAAAGGGCCCCTCTCAATACTCTATTGCTTCTATAACTTGACCACCATATATGTATGGAGAATTAAAATCAAGCAAACTAAACTGTGGTGTAAATTAGTCCCTCTTGAATTATTTGAATCAATGTGGTTTCAAGAATTTCACATACCACATCAAGAAACCATATACAAATTTCAATAATATCATTAAATTTTATTAAATTTGTATTTTTTTAAAAAATAAATCAAATAATTTGAAAAATAAATAAAATAATTTGGAATATTTCATTTATTTATTTTAACAATTAAATACTTGTAATTTTTAAAACAAAAAAAAATGAGATATATGGAAAATAAAAAAGCTCTAAATAGTTTTTTGATAATTATTCAATGACTTGTAGATTGATATAATGATATGAGTCAAATTACGTGTTATATAATTCAATGTTTAAATCATAAATGCACACATATAACAAACACTATTGCACCTGCAATTTCAACAGTCAAAATATGCACTAATATGACAATAAATTACGACATCAAATACCAACAAATATCTTTAAAAAATAAAACAAAATGAATAACTTATTATCTTTACAAAATTGTTATTTATTTTTATTGAATATAAAATTAAAAAGTTAATTAACAATTACAATATTTAAAATAAAAAATAAATAAAATTTTAATTTTAAAAATTCATAGAATATATATTTATAATGTGTCTATAATATTTTTAGAATAATGGAAATAATTTTTATGGAATTTTTTTAGTGTATTCGATATTCAATTTGAGTAAAAGTGATGAAGCCGGACTGAAAATAGTAACTATGTTTCTTGACGATGATCGTAGATGGAATGGTAAAAGCCAATGTTGCGCTTCAAGTGGATTCAACGCGATTCAGCCATCTATATACACAACTTATATGGAGTCATCTAGTAAAATAGCTAAGGCATCCATTGAAGACACTAAATTGACTTTTCATCGGTTTTACTTAACAAAAAAAAAAAAAAAGAAAAATGGTAACAAAGGCGAAGAAAATGATAAAATAAAATGAAAATAATAAAAAAAAAAGGATCAATCTTCATAACCACTGATGGACTTTTGAAAACATCAAAAGTTTTTGGGATAAAGTTTACTCAAGACTTTATAAATCGCGTGTTTGTCAAAGAGGTAACTAGATATTCGTGTTAAACTTTTTCATGTTAAATTTGAATTGTTAAATTAAGATTTTCTTTAACAACTTGAATTATCATGTCTCAAACATTGTTGATTATCATGTCAACATGCTTGTTTAAAAACATGATATATATTTTAAAAAAAAATTATTAAAATAAAAATTAAATTTTTATTTTTTTTTATAATTATTTTATTTTTTCTTTGATAATTTTTTTAAAAAAGCTGACAGCTAAAATTTTGAAGAATTTTTGATTTTTCTTTGCTTCAACTTTACGTCATCTTTAAAAATTTTTGTTGAGCTTTTTCTGGTTTGTTAGATCACATGAATTTTCAAGCTTTTTTTTCTCAACAAAATTTTAATAATATATATTTTTTTTATTATTATTATATTTCTTTGATTTTTTCAATTTTTATTTATAAGCATACAAATTTTATTTATTTTTTTTTTTATAATTTGTAAAACTTTTTCACGATGACTTTTACCAATCTCATATGTCTCTTCTTATCAAACAAGTATGTGTGTCTGTGTACTTTTTTAGTAAATGTATGTTATTTCTTTGGATATACTTTTTAAGATTATGAAGAGACGTCAAAACTGGTCACACGTGTGTTCACTTTATTATCTAAAAAGTTTAAAAATTTTTACGTTTCAACTGATTCAGTGTCGTTCAATATTTTTCAACATTTACTAAATGATTAAAAATGTCATTTTAAAGTTTTAAAAGTTTAAAAAATTTATATCGATAAAATATAAACTTTTATAATAATAATATAAAATTTAATTTGTCATTACAAAAAATAAAATGAGTTAAAATATAACGAGGTAAAAATATATATCTTCAAACGAATAAAAAATAAAATAAATAAATAAAAGTATCAAAACTGTAATGATTAAAATTGTAAGTTTTTTTTTTTTTTATGAAAAGAAAATAAATATAATAAATGACAAAGGAATAAAAAGGACAAAGTACATGAAGAGACAGTACATAAAGAGTAATAGAGTTGAAAAAAAAATAAATAAATAGAAAAAAAAAATCTAGTTTTCAAGTTTGGAAAAGCGTAGATAACACTTCTTACCCCACGGGACAGTTCGCGACCCCAATCTCGAGTCAGATATTGTTCCAAGCTTCAAAAGCTCGATGAAAGTAAATAAAAAAAATTACTTTTGAAAGAGCATTTTCTGATCCATGATTCGATGTATTATTCTGTCCTCGTAAATATATATCGTATCATTCGTAAATCTAAAATTTTTTTTTAATTAATATTTTCAATTTTTTATATGATATTGTATAATTCAAAATTTAATCAACTTCAAGTTAAATAATTTATCTACAATTAAAAGTAAATTATGAATTGAAATTTCATGAGATTATGATTCAATTGAGTCAACAACACTGGAAGACAATGTTTGCAAGCATTGTATAAATAGTTTTTATCCATTTGAAGATTTTGTTTGACTTTGACGTTACCTTTGACCTTCAAGTCAAAGACAGCGATTTGCAAATAACGCATTTTTGTTGAAAAAAATTTTTTTAAGTCAAATATTCATCGGATTATGAATTAATTGAGTTAACAACAATGTAAGAAGTTGTTTCAAACCATTATGTAAATTGTTTCTATTCAAATTGAAATTTTATTGGACTTTGACGACAACTCTTGCCTCCAACCCAGGGTCAGTCTTTTAAAAATAGGGCATTTCAGTCAAAATAAATTTTTCTAAGTCAAATATTCATCAGATTATAAATTAATTGAGTTAACAACAATGAAAGACGTTGTTTCCAAGCATAAATTATATTATTTCTATTCATTTTGAAATTTCATTGCACTTTGAAGATAACTTCTACCTCCAACTTAACGTCATCTATCTGAAAATAAGACATTTTCGTTAAAATAAATTTTTCAAAGTCAAATATTTATCGGATTATGAATTAATTGAGTTAACAACAATGTAAGACGTTGTTTTGAACCATTTTGTGAATTGTTTCTATTCAAAATCAAATTTTATTGGACTATGACGCCAACTCTTGCCTCTAACCCAGGGTCAATCTTTTAAAAATAGAGCATTTCAGTCAAAATAAATTTTTCTCAGTTAGAATTTTATAAGATTATGATTTAATTGTATTAACAACAATGTAAGACGTTGTTTCAAACCATTATATAAATTGTTTCTATTCAAATTGAAATTTTATTGGACTTTGAAGATAACTTCTACCTCCAACTTAGAGTCGTCTTTGAGAAAATAAGACTATTTGGTTAAAATAAATTTTTCTAAGTCAAATATTCATCAGATTATAAATTAATTAAGTTAACAACAATGAAAGACGTTGTTTCCAAGCATAAAATATATTATTTCTGTTCATTTTGAAATTTTATTGGACTTTGAAGATAACTTCTACCTCCAACTTAACGTCGTTTGCTTGAAAATGAGACATTTTCGTTAAAATAAATTTTTCTCGGGTAAAATATTTAAATATTTAGTTTAAATTGTGTTAACAACAATGGAAGACGTTGTTTCTGAGCATAAAATAAATTATTTCTATTCATTTTGAAATTTTATTGGACTTTGAAGATAACTTCTACCTCCAACTTAACGTCATCTATCTGAAAATAAGACAATTTCGTTAAAATAAATTTTTTCCGGTTAAAATATTGAAACCTTGTGATTGAATTGTGTTAAAAACAATGAAAGACGTTGTTTTAGAGCATAAAAAAGATTATTTCTATTCATTTCCAAATTTTATTGGACTTTGAAGATAACTTTTACCTCCGACTTAGAGTCATCTTTTTGAAAAAAGGGCATTTTCGTTAAAATAAATTTTTCTCTGTTTAAATATCAAAATATTATGATTAAATTCGGTCAACAACAATGAAAGACGTTGTTTAAAAGCATAAAATAAATTATTTCTGTTCATTTTGAAATTTTATTGGACTTTGAAGATAACTTCTACCTCCGACTTAGAGTTGTCTTTGAGAAAATAAGACTATTTGGTTAAAATAAATTTTTCTAAGTCAAATATTCATCAGATTATGATTTAATTGTATTAACAACAATGTAAGACGTTGTTTTAAACCATTATATAAATTGTTTCTATTCAAATTGAAATTTTATTGGACTTTGAAAATAACTTCTACCTCCAACTTAGAGTCGTCTTTGAGAAAATAAGACTATTTGTTTAAAATAAATTTTTCTAAGTCAAATATTCATCAGATTATAAATTAATTGAGTTAACAACAATGAAAGACGTTGTTTCCAAGCATAAAATATATTATTTCTGTTCATTTTGAAATTTTATTGGACTTTGAAGATAACTTCTACCTCCAACTTAACGTCGTTTGCTTGAAAATGAGACATTTTCGTTAAAATAAATTTTTCTCGGGTAAAATATTTAAATATTAAGTTTAAATTGTGTTAACAACAATGGAAGACGTTGTTTCTGAGCATAAAATAAATTATTTCTATTCATTTTGAAATTTTATTGGACTTTGAAGATAACTTTTACCTCCGACTTAGAGTCATCTTTTTGAAAAAAGGGCATTTTCGTTAAAATAAATTTTTCTCTGTTTAAATATCAAAATATTATGATTAAATTCGGTCAACAACAATGAAAGACGTTGTTTTAGAGCATAAAAAAGATTATTTCTATTCATTTCCAAATTTTATTGGACTTTGAAGATAACTTTTACCTCCGACTTAAAGTCATCTATCTGAAAATAAGACATTTTTGTTAAAATAAATTTTTCTCGGTTAAAATATTAAAATATTATGATTGAATTGTGTTGACAACAATGGAAGACGTTGTTCAGAAGCATAAAAAAAATGATTTCTATTTATTTCCAAATTTTATTGGACTTAGAAGATAACTTGGACCTCCGACTTAGAGTCTTTTTTGTGAAAATAAGACTATTTGGTTAAAATAAATTTTTCTAAGTCAAATATTCATCGGATTATAAATTAATTGATTCAACAACAATGTAAGACGTTGTTTTGAACCGTGATATGAATTGTTTCAATTCAATTTCAAATTTTATTGGACTTTGACGTCAACTCTTGCCTCCAACCCAGGGTCAGTCTTTTAAAAATAGGGCATTTCAGTCAAAATAAATTTTTCTCGGTTAGAATTTTATAAGATTATGATTGAATTGAGTCAACAACCCTGGAAGGCAATGTTTCCAAGCGTTGTATAAATTATTTTCATCTATTTGAAGATTTTGTTGGACTTGGACGCAATCCTGACCTTCAGCTACCAGGGTCAGTTTTATTTAAAAAAGGTGTTTTTAGTTGTTAATTTGACAACGATGAGTCATTTATCTTTATATAAAAATAAAAGAAAATAATTCGAAGCTTCCATAACTTGTAATAATATTATGACATTATTATCTATAATAAAATTAAATTTGTGAATCTATAAGTCTTAAAGTTTGATACTATTATGACACATGATTAACAATAAACAAAATAAATATTGTTGTAAATTTACAAAATTTACTCTTATCTAAAAATAAAATAAAAAATAAATCAAAGTATATATATAATGTTTCTTTCTTGAAGTATAATAATTTTAAAAAAATATATAATAAATTCTATTCAACAAACTAAAATATATAGTATTATTCTGAGTGACAAGTTTGTGAACACCTCAGTAGTTTTATATATATAAAAACTTATAAAAATAAATACTGTAAATTTTATATGAGATAAACATATACATGTAATATCGTTTATGTAAAATATAAGTGATACAGAGTCATATATCAAGCCAACATATACTATACAAATATATATACCAATTTAATGTCTCTTGACTGTATATATCCAGCAAATTGCCACATGGGAGCTTTACCAAGTAACCAAGAAACCGGAAGTTAGTGCGCAACCCTAGCACCATACAATTCTACAACCCCTGAGATTTATACCTTGGTAAAAGTGCCAAGGGCCTATTTCCATTCCTCTCTCTTTTTGAACAACAACAACAACATTCAACAGCTATTTATTTTAATTGCAAAACAAAAAGTAACTTTGATTTAGGCTACTTTAATTCTGTTGTTATTTTATTATTTTTATTTTTTATTTATTTTTTCATTCAATCAATAAATAAATTACATATAATTCAATGGAGTATGTTTATTTATTTTATATACTTTAAACATTGAATGAATTATTATTTTTAATTTTTTTTTTTCATTTTATAAATATATATTTTCTTTTAGAAAAACAAGTGGAAAATAAAGTTGGTATGTTCAACGAGTAAAGGTGAATATATATATAAAGTTTGAAAAAAAAAAAAAATAGAGCAAGATATGAAGTTGAAACAAGCAAGTCTGAAAATTTATGTCTCCATTCGTTTAAAAGACAAAAATAGGTAAAAAAAAAAATTTTTAAAATAAAAGAAAAAACTCAAGGAACATACCAAAGTGTATGTAAAAAAGTCTAATGGTCATTTTCATATTTTTTTTTTTTTTAAACACAGCTGGTCAACAATACACAAAATTCTTTTAAATTTTTTTCAACCCTGTAGTCTTTTTTTTTTTTTTTGTTACACTCTGAAAATAAATATAGTGTTAAAAAGCTTTCAACTATATATAAGTAATGTATGAACATTTTGACCCTTAAGAAAGTTAATTCACTAACACTGATTTTATATATTTTTTTATCTTCTTTTTTTGTCTTATCAACATTTTAGACATTTGGATGTGTTTTTTCAAGTGGAATATTGTCTCATAAAACTAAACAAATAAAATAAAAAAAATTCTACATAAAAAGCACTTGTGATTATATAAAAAAAAAATTATAAATTACAATTTAATTTATCAATTTGATAATTAAAATTAACAACTAATTATCTAATTATCAAAATTTTTTATTTATAATAATATTTATTTTTTTTAAATATATTAAATATTAAATTTATTTTAGCGATGGAATCAAAGTTATAAGCATGTTTCAAGTAATCAAGTTTGTTATAATATTATTTTGAAATCGTTGAAAATTCCAGGACTGATTGTAATCCTCAAGAATGAAACATACAAATAGTATATATGTATATAAATGTATACATGTATGTGTATAAGAGGATAGAAAGTGCAGATGAAGGGTTGTAGACAGCTGTATGTAGAGGTAAAGAGAATTTAAGGTGATATTTAGGGGTTGGAGAGTATTAAGCCGTCGGCCATATTGAAACAGAGGCCGCTGACAGGAAAGATTAGAGTCCAATAACCATTAAATAGAACGACCGACACTTTGCCAATGTTATATCCGTAGTTGTATAACCATCTTGCCAATACTTTGGATATAACTAGAGTTCTCACTTTAAATACTTTAGACTATTTAACACACCATCATTGGACATCTAACTAACACTAAATTTAAGTACACACAAAAAATAAGGGTGTGTAATAATTTTAATTATTTTTTTAAAATTTTTTATGTGAAATAATATTTTTTTAATAGATCAGGAAATTATATAGTTAATTATTTATTAATTGGGAATTTTATTTTGATTTTTCGAATAGTAGAAAATATTATAAAAGAATTTTTGTTTAATTTTAATTTTTTTTATAAATGAATCAACTTTTTTTTTATTGGAAATAATTTTGAGCTATTTATATTTTCTTTTATTGATTATAATAACTGTATAAATTTTTTTGTGTATACAAGTTTGATCAATTTCAAAGTACATATTAGTTTTTGTTTGTAATTAAAAGAAGACCATGATTTCAGTAAAAGTCTTGAGTGTTTGATCAACCAAATTATTGAATTCACCAAAGTTTGTGTATATAAAGTATATAAATAAAATAAAAATATAAATATAATTTTTATTTAAATATATACATGAATAGTTTTAAAATATAATTATAATAAAGTTTGAAATATTTTTTTACACTTGAACAACATAAAAATCATCCTGAGGATAGTTTAAAAGCAAATGATGAAAATAAAATATTAAAAATGAAAAATTATATTAAAGAAAAATTCATGTATTTGATTAAAAAATATTATTTGTATTATTATTACAATATTAAATAACAATTTTTATTTTAAATTTGCATTTAAAAACAAGACAAAATAAAAAATACAAAATTTTATCTTTAAAAATATTCAAAAAATAACAATAAAAATTCCACAAATATATATATTTTTTTAAATATAAAAATATATAAATTTAATAAGCATTCTTTGATTATTAAATTCTTGATAGAAAATTCAAAAAAAAAAAAATTATAAAAATACAAATTTCATTGAATTAATAATTTTAATTTCAACATTGCATTGTAAAATATCAATAGTTTTGTTTTTTCTTTCATCAATAAATAGATATATATTTTTTTATCAGAAAATTGAGATGATCAAGAGAGTGGATCGAAAAAAGTCCAGCAAAAGATGAGAAAGAAGTGTATTTTCTTTTGAAAGTGATGAAAAATAAAATAAAAAAAAATAATAGTGCAAAGAGAAAAGTACATTAAAGACGTTATGTGACTCGATCTTAAAGGGACAAAAGAGAATGTCAATAAATATAAGGTGTATGTGTAAAAATATCGTCAATCTAAAGTTACTTTTTTTTTTTTTTTTTTTAACTTTATCATATTTTTTTTATTTATTTTATTCTTTAGTTGAAAAAATAAAATTGCATGTATACATGTATGTGAGAAAAAGAAGAAAAAAAAAACCTGAAATTCTAACGTCGATTTTTAAAATAAAACATGAATGTAAGTGGAGTGCTTGAACACATATTAAATTGTATAAGAAACCTATATCAACAAATACGCGTGTGGTAATTCAAAGAATACACTATCAAAAAGAAAAAACACTATCGAATATTAAAGTCACAAGTCACATTGCAATACAGTTAAAATAAAAAAATAAAAAAAAAAAAAAAAAAAATAAGATTGTAAAATTCAGTTGACTATTTCATGATTGAAAAATTGTTCAATATAGATCTATCAGTTTTTTATGTGTTGACTCAGTTATATTTTATAACAACATTTTACTTGATTGCCAAAAAAAAAAAAAAAAAAAGAAAAATAAACTTCAAATATATATATTATTAAAATTAAATTATAAAATAACAAAAAAATTATTATTTTTTAATCTAAAATAATATTATATAAATTGAATTATTTTTTATAATTTAATATGAAAAAAAAAAAATGATTCAAACTAATTTTAAATGACCAAAGGTCCACTTGGGAATATTTTTTAAGGACAACTAATGCTCTGATATGTTAACGATGTTATCTAGCCACTGATGGAGATAGAAATATTCTGTTTGCATATATCGACCAGACCCTTAGTAAAACCCTCGTAAGATATTCCGTTTGCAAATGGAAACTCCAAATGATTCACAAGCTGTACTAACTACTCTAGCTTCTCTCAGTTACACATGGTGTCATCAAAATTATTAAATCCAAAGGACAAAATCAAACTATGATGTTTAATTTTATTAATGTATTCTTCATCATGATTTATGGATATTATTAATCATTATATTGCATCAACAACTGAGATGTATTTGTTATTATTATATCATATATTTGATGTTAGGTTATGTTATGTTATGTTATGTTATAAATGAGAAAACAAACAAACAACATTGAGTGATGTGTGTTCATTAAACAGAGCTTATCAAACAGTTGTATATTATCCTATATTTAATTAGTAACAATAATATCAAATGATCGATATTTATAATCTCAATAATTTATATAAAAATAATCAATTAATTAATTTAAAATAAAAATAAATAAATCAATAATATAGTGTTGTATTTGTTGATAAAATACCACAAATAAATTTGTTAATTTGACAACGATAAATTCATTGCAAGGCCAAAACACTCACTGATCTCTTGAATTGAGTGTCAACCTGGTGGGTTGGCTATCATGAATCACATGACTGTGCGGTAAACAACAACATTTTGAATCTGTTCTTGTTTGCACAGTAGTAACGCGATACCAACATAAACCCAGTTGGTTCTATTATCAACAATATATGATCAAAGTCAGCAAAGATATATACAAATGTATAGATGAATGTCTGGTGTAGTATAACAACATCAGTTGAGAATATGGGCTCAACTAAAATCCAAGTGGTATTGTTAATCAACATAAATATTTAGCTTCTTCTATGAACAACATGTTGATTATTATCTCACAAACAAAATCATCATAATATATATATTGAATACACCCTTATTAATAACAATTGTCGAATGACCTTCAATTTATTGTCAACGATTATCAACAATATATATTTAAAATAAATTTTTTTATTTAAAATTTTATTTTTTTATTGATGATAATAATAAATTATCAACATGCCAGATTGAATGTTTAAAGGAGTATGTTCTGTGTAACGTTGACACAAGAACATGCTAAGGGCGTAACCATTAACTAATATTTTTCAAAATGTACTTGACTATGATATAATCCAGATGTTGCATTTTAATCTTTGGTGCATGAGCTATTATTCAATGATGATGATGATGATGATGATGATGGTGATGATGATAAGTTGCTAGTTATACATAATTAATTGTAAAAATTCCTGTTATTTATTTACCAAGACAGATGAAGATGAATGAAGATTTTAACCAAAAAAAAAAACAGTCAGTGTATCAACATGATAACAAAATATATAAAATTCAAGACTGACTACTATTTAGTTTGTAATTTAGTCATCCAGTTGAATTACTCAAAGTGTATTTTCAATCAAGGTTGTTTAAGATGCAATATATATAATAGAACACAGTTGTCCATTCAAATATATAAACTGTTACAACATCCAGACCATACTGTATAGATAAATTGAGAAACCCTATGTGGTTACTTGTTTCTCTCATATATATATATCGGAACATTGAATACCATTTGAATGTTCTAGTTTGTGGTTAACTATTTAGGTTTCTGCGTATCTTTATGGTCTATATATATCGAAAACCAAATTATCTAAATGTATATATTACTTATACGAAAGATTTGAATAATCAACTGACGCAGCAACCACCTTTACATACATTTTATATATTTATTTTCTCTTTTCTCTTTTATTTTATTCTATATATCTTTAGTCGTTTTATTATATATATATTTTTTTTTTTATTTGCAGTATCATCGCACACCTTTGGAAGAGCCTTGAATGTTGCTTCTTATCGCTTACCAGACACTAGAATCTTGTATATATATATATATATACAAAAGTAGAGGATGATGTCGATTTAAAATTCTAATGTTCCAAGTAACTTTGTTCTTTGCCACATAGATTGTTACGTGGTGGCATTTTAAAATAGGTTAGTCTATTTTCTCTACCACAGGACTCATTCTTTTACCAGACATTACCACAATACTTTTTTATACTTTTTTAAACTTTTTTTTTATATTTAGATGTATATGTGTGTGAAGATGCCTATATAGTTTCTTCATTTTACTTTTTTTTTTTATTATTTTATTATTGGCCTTGTTACTTATTGTTCTCACCAAAGAATGCTGCCATTTTTAACTTTTTTTTTTTTTTTTTTACTATCAAAAGTCAAAGGTTTATTGAAGAGTACTATTGCTCGGTTCATTCAAAATGACATGCAAACTCAATTTTCTTTTGACATCGTATATATCTTTTATCTACATATACGATTTTACATTTTTTTTTTTTCTTTATTATTGAATTTATTTTATCTTGGTCTATTTTTTTTATTATTATGTGCATCGTCAATTTGCAATATTTATATTTTGATGGTAAATATATTTTGACACTTTAAACTCTACTCTCTGCAAGTTTAAAGATAAAATAAAAAATGAAAAAAAAAGCTATACCCACAAATGCGATCACTAATTATTTAGTGCTTTGGTTATCTTATTTTAAACTATTTAAAAAAAAATAAATGAAATTACTTATCGTCAAAGAAAACGATGAAGCTTGAAGTGTAAATACTCGAATCACTGATCTTTTACCTCGTAATAAATTCAATAATATCCTCTTATTAATTTTTGATAAAATAATTTTAATTTTATACAAAAATAAACACTTCAAGTATAAATTAAAGTGTCAAAATATAAAGAAAGAGATTGATTATATTTTTTAATTTTTAATACAGCATTTAATGACTAGTTTAAAAATTTCATCAATATTAAATTAAATTTACAATAAAATTTATTTAAAATGACACAAATGATTAAATAAAAAATTGACAAGCAAATTGACACATAATATTATTACACGTTAAACTTTGACATCATCATCTCATCAAAAATTCTAAAAATTAAATCAATGTACATTTAACAAAAACAAGTATAAAATAAAATAATAAAAAATGTCTTATAAACAGAACAATGTCATGTACATAAAACGATACAAAAAACTTTTAAAAATATGTTGTAAAAAAATGAAAAAAAAAAAACCATACACAAAAGAATATAATAAAAAAGCTTATGGGAATGGGTCATCAATGGATTTAAGTAAAAAAAAAAAAGCAGTTTTTTGTATACATATATATATAAAATAGAAAAAAAAATAAAAAGGTAAAGAAAACCAAAAGCAAGTGAATGTAATTGGCTTGAGCCAAGTACTATCTTGCTATAGTCAAAGTAGTTTTTCAGCTCAGTCGCTATCAGCACGAATATAAATTTTGCCGCTTCGTCTAACTTCTTTGTCTTTCTCATGACCTTTTGTCCATGTATATACCTTTACCTATGAGAAGAAATTAACGACGTTAATTTGTTTTAAGCACTATTTCTCTTTCCATTTTCTCATAGCAAAAAGTTTCATTCGCCTCGAGCTATCGATCCTATATACCTATATATTTATTTTTCATTTTTTTTACTTTTTTTTTTACCATGGCTGACCATACAATCGAGCTATACTACTTAAAAAAAAATCCATTGCTTCATTAAATCATAATTAAATACAAAAACTTTGTATATATTGTCAAATTATATATGAATTTATGAATAAATTAAAGTTTTTTTTTTTTTATAACATTGTTTTTTAAATAATAATTTTGTTTATTTAAATTCTTTAACTATTTTTATTTATTTTTTATTCATTTTTTTTTTTATATAAATAAATTATCTTTGTATAGCTCAACAATAAGTATTAAAAAAAAAATTGTTTATTATTTATTTTGACATAAATATTTGTGCAAGATTTGTTAGTAAATAAAAATACTTGAGATGAAAAAAAAAAAAGGTAAAATAAAAAAGGGTTTATGTGAAAAAATAAATAAAATAAAAGAATATGTATCTCAACAACGACCTGCTTTCATGACTACCTGATGCACACCAATTTATAACGTTGGTTGTATATATAGATATATAGATGCTAAAGTTGCCTACAAAGTCATCCTATTTTACTTGTCTCTTTTATACATTATTTTTTTATTTTTTATTTTTTTTTGTTGGAATATTGTCATTGTTAGTTTAAAAGTAACCGCTCGTCATCTAACCGTGAGCTATGTACAGAGAAAATCATAGTGAAAAAGTTGATGATGTTGATGTTGATGTTACTGTTGGTAATGATGGTGGTGGTGGTGATGATGATGATAATAGTAACACATAGACATTGTGTGTCATAGTTCGAGTATACAGCCAAAGGAAAAGAAAAGAAAAAATTCCCAGACATCGCAAGGCCTGGTATATGACTAAAGAAAATAAAAAAATTCAAAAAAAATTATATAAAAAGACAAAAAATAAAAGTAGATAAAAAAATTTAAAAAAAAAAAAAAAAAATTGAAAGAGTAGCAGTCGACAGCAAAGTGGCAGAAAAAGTCACGCCCAGGGAGAAAAATCTCGTGGGAAAATGAAGTTTGTTATTTAAACATTGATCGCTTGGGGCAGTAAAAATAAAAAAAATAAAAACACATAGAAAATGAGCAAGGGGGTGAAAAAAAATTTAAAAAAAAAAGAAATAAATAAAAGTGTGGTTTAAAAATACAAACATTTACACACACATACACATGGATCTATATAATTTTAACTTTAGAAAAAAAAATTTTAAAATATAAAATAATATAGAGATAGCTATTTTAGATGAAAAGTTATAAATTTATATATGAAATAAGATTATAATAGAACACGACACATCGCACCTCAAAATATTGTTCAATTTGGAATGATGCCAGCATCAACATTAGTCTTTTGACCTCATTTTTTCTTTATAAAAAAATCTATAGTATTCACTATCTTTGATTGTTATCAAAAAAAATGAAAAATAAAAACAAATTATGATTTAGAAAAAAATTTTAAATCATTTTTTATTGTATCTTGTTTATTTTGTGTTGTAAAATTTTGTTAAAATCACAAACACTTGTTTTTTAAAAATAAAAAAAAATAATTTTGAATACATTTTAATAATTTTATTTATTTTATTTATTTTTTATATATAAATATAAATTTATATACACAGAGGATAAACCTACACTATCATAATAATCATTCTCACTTTTACTTTGGATTTAAAAATGAAATCGAAAGTGACCACAGATCTATTATGTCTATGAGGCAACATGTAATCTTCTCACGCAGATAAAAATATATAAAATTCAAAATAAAAAAAAAATAAGATTTTAGATGATAATAAAAATATATATATCAATATAGATATATAAAAGTGTAAATCCATATATGAAGGTCAAAATAAAATAAAAAAAAAAATATAGATAATAAGACAGCTTATATGTTTGAATGTGAAAAATCCAAGAATTCTGAATGAGCATTTTTTACATTGATATTCAATGGACATGATTCAAATGTAGTTTTTTTTTTTTTTATTTTTAGAGGGTTATTTTTACCACCCAAAAAATATATACCCTTACTATTTTTGACCCTTCATGATCATTTTATATACACTGTGATAGAATGAAAAATACATAACAAATCCAAGAAAAATATAAAAAAAAAAAAAAAAATTTGAGAACTCATCAAAACTAAATCCTCAATTCATAGCTGAGGTAACCAACCCTTGAAAAAATCCGGATATATTTTTCATCAATTTTTTTATTTTTATTTTTTATCAAATATAAAAAAATAATAAAAAAAAAAAAATAAACTTTTGATGATTGGTGATATTTTTTATTTATTTTTCATTTAAAATTCTTGAATTTAAAAAATAAAAATAAAATATTTATCAAATAATACTGATAAATTTAATAAATATAAATTTTATTAATTTAAAAATATAAATATTAATATATACAGATCAATTTTATTGACAAATTATATATATATATAATAAATACCAAATTCAATAGCATTAAATTAAAGCTCTATGATGATGATGATGATGATGATGATGATGATGAAAAGTTTTATCAGAATAAACTATGCATTTAACAAACACATATACATACAACCCTCTGTAAAATATTCATCTGGGTATTTTAGAGAATTTTGTGAGAGGAATTTCAATTACCGAGACAACAAAACTGGACCATTAGATTCGATAAGTGGAAAAACAAAAGCATACATGCTTAATAAAAATATATTTATTGGAAAATATATTTATACATATATAAAATTGTAAATAAATATATATATATTTATAAAATATAGGAAAACCACTGGTATATTATAATTTCACAGTAAATCGATTGTAACCCAATTCAATGACGTGATTCAAGAACCATGTTGAATATGATCCTCTTATCTAACCGATAAAACGCTTATACTGAGCATCATACCTTGTGAATATATCCAAAAATAAAATCCAATTAAAATATATATATATCAATGAATACATATTAAATAACATTAAATTATTTATTTTATTTTTTCAACCCTTAAATTATATAATCAAAATTATATAGAAAATTAAAGATAAAAAATGATAAAAAATTTTAAATATATAATTAAGCTATCGATGCTATTTTTATTATTATTTATTTTTATATTTTTTTTATTGAGCCAATTATTCTAATGATGAAGCATTATGTACGTCTAAACCACCCCTTTTTTTTCACAACCTGCTATCTTTGCAAGAAATGAAAAAAATAAAATAAAAGTAGCTCGACTTTGTTCATTTTATTACATTTATTTTTTTCATTTTTTTTATTTTTTTTTTTTTAAACTGAGGGCTTTCACTCCAACCCCCAGAAGCAACTTCGTTATGTATTCATAAATGGAACGCAAGCAGAATGATGAAACACGCGGAATTCGTAATACCAATGACGCGCCACGTTGTCGCGATGAAATGTCACTCTTGGTGGTTGTAATTTTTTTTTTTTTCATTTTATTTTTTGAATATAATATATGTATTGAAATTGTATATACATATGTTAAAATAGTAAAGCAATGATGCTTTTAGAATATATACTAATTTACACATTTATATGCGTATATTTATATATTTTAATTTTTTTTTTTTATAAATTTACATTGACCTGTACATTTACACTTTTTATAAACTTCAAAATCAATAATGTATTAATTTTAAAAATAGATAAATTATAAAAAAATTAGTTGTCAATTAAACTATGCGATAAATTGACAATTAATTATTAATTTTTATGATAATTTAAAGAATTATTTTGTAAAAATTTATTGATTTTAAAAGAAATCTGTGATAAAGAAAATTCCAAGGTTCAAATAATAAACAATATTATATTTTTATTGCAAATTTTTTGTTTTGAAAAACAAATAAATTTTATTTAAATACAACACTTATAATATCACGTAACTATTATGAAGAATATAAAAGTTTTATATTTATTTTATTATAAAATTGAAAATAATTTATAAAAAAATGTAATTTTTATAGGTCAACGTATCATATTTATATGTATATAAATACAATAATAGTTGTCATGTATAGTAAAATTAAAAGTTATTTTAACAATGACAGGAAGTTAGTTGAAAGAAGAGAAAAACCCTTGAGGCATAATTCCTATACATTTTACAAAAGAAAAGAAAAGAAAAGATATTTTCATATATATATATGCGACATCTGGCAAAATGGTGGTTTCCTGTTGAGTTTATAGTTACGAGTTCGTTGAATAGTTACCACAAGAGAAAAACAGACTTTCAAGCATATAATATATAAAGAAAATTATATATTTTTTTTTTCTTTGACAATATTGCAATGTATATAAATTTAATTTAAATTTACTATATATTTATAAAATTTATTTATTATTAACAAACTAAAACTCATAATTGTATTTGTTTTTTTTTTTTTTTTTTTTAAATAATAAACAAATAAAATTAATATTATCAACATTTTAGGTATAAAAAAATTCCAAAGAAAATATTTAAAAAATGAGCAAATAATTTATAGTAAATTTTAAATTCAAAAAAAAAATTTCTGTTAAAATGTCTGACTATTTTAAAAATAAATATGTATAAATAAATGAATAAAAATTAAAATGATAAAGAACAAAGTGTATAATAATCTTTGTAAAATATTATCCAAGAGATTTTGTTAAATTATTATTTATCATATACAAGTGAATAAATTATATATATAATATGTTTAATATGTATATATATGTTAACTGCATCTGGTGCATATATGCATCACAGTAATAAGAAATAGAAGAGACGAGTTTCATCCCCTGGGAACGATAACCCACCTGCGATATTAACTGAATTAACAAGGATACATATATAAAGCCCATTTGTGGTTTAATCACAACCACTTTTCTCAAAGTATTTCACATAATTATTTGTATCTATTTTAACACAATTATTATCACCTTTTATTTATATTAAATTTAATTTACTATTTTTATTATTTATATATTTTTGTTTAATATTTCATTCAAATTAATTTATAAATTAATTTGCAATTATAAAAATAACATAACAAATTAACAAATTAAATTATAAATAATTTTTACAACAAATTTAAAATATTATATTTTAATTTATAATTTAATTTTAATTATAAAAATATAATTTAGATAAAAAATTATATATTTTTTTTATTATTATTATTATTAACAAATAAAAATAGAAAATTTGTAAAATATATTATTCAATTTTAATACAATTTATAAATTTATAAAAAATATTTAGTCGAAATAAAAATATTTTATTCAAATAATAACATAAAATTTTAGAGTATAAAATAACTGATGATTAATTGCTAAAATTATTTTGATAAATTTCATGATAATATATCAAAAACAGAATTATATATGATTGATTTATTTGAATAATTATCAACACATGTCATTACAAGTGTAAAATATCCAAAAACATTTTCTGTATAACATAACAAACTCATTCCAATATCAAAAAAAAAATAAATTCATATATATTTTACTATATACATTCCATTGTTGAATTTATATTTTTCACAAACAAAAAAAAATAAAAATATTAATAATATATATATGAAAAAGGAAATTGAAAAATAAATGGAAAATTCAAATTTTGATAAAACTATTCACTGACTCACTATATTTACTGAATGAATAGTTTAAAATTACACGTGAATTTAAAAATTTATGTATAATATATATTCACATATACACAATAACAAAAAATATATATAATAAATTTATAATTTATTCATTTTTTTATCTATTAAAAAAACTAGAAAATAAATTACAAATTTATAAAAAAATATTTGCATTTAACATAAATTCATTGTTGACCTAGACTTTAAACATTTGTCATTCAAAATTTTTATTTTTTCTATTTTAAAATAAACATAAACATGCACAAAAAACAAACATCAATTTTAACCCTGTTCACTTTAAAATCTATAACCTATTTCATATTGTTTTTTATTTTCATTCACAAATTTTTTTTTTATAAAAAAAAAAATTTTTAAATTATTTTAATCAAATTGTTTCTATGATTTTTTAATTTTTTTATTTTACATTTTCACATTTAAACACGTGCTTCATACAGCAGTTAAATAATAAAACTAAAAAATTGACTAAAGTACCACTAAAAATTGCATAATTTTTATGTAATTGTGTCTGGAACATGTAAAACTCTCAGTATTTCAACGATAATAAAAATTTGTTTTAGCAACTTGAAAAAAAAATAATAATAATTTAAAAAATTTTATCATGTTTTTGTTAATTTATATTAAAATAAAATAAAATTTATACTTAAAATATTATTATTTAAATAAATTGATAGAATTTAGATTGATATTATTGATATCAATGAAATGATTTGTACAGTTTCTAATCATCGTTACACTTGAAATTCAATAAGCTTTATTCCATCTAGTCTCTTATACTTTCTAACAAAACTTTGTTAAAGTTATCACAACCACGATAACCTTTTTGAATAAGCCATCTACCTTATTCACAACCCTCTGTCTTAAATTCAAAGTCCTGATAAGTCTTCCGGTTGCTTTTCTCTCAGATAAGACTCACCTTTACAACGATCACTATTATCACAAATCTCATTCAACATCTTACAGACATTTATATACTCTTCAATTTTTCACTATTAAAAATACAACAATTGTTTTCATCAGTAGAAAAAATAACAACCAAAAAATATCAAAAATAATCGGTAAGAATTGTTTTTTTAATTTTTTTTTTTACAATTTTTTTAATTGCGGATAAAAATAATAGAAAAAAATAAATATAACTTGTCAATTGAAGGGTCAACAATGCTCTTTTATATTTACACTTTTTCGTCATTTTTTTTTTTTTAATCAAAATGAAAAATTTAAATACAGAAAATATATATATATATATATTTTTTTTTTCTAAAAAAAACAAAGTATATTTTTTGTTTTGTTTAAAATTCTTTTGTTTTAATTTTACATTCCTAAAAATCAAACTTACCTCGGCCTTGTTTTCTTATAAATTTTTTTCTCGTTTTAACATTAAACTATATAAAAAAAAATAAAAAAAATAAATGAGAAAAATAAAAGTATGTCGCAAAGTAGAAAATAAAAAACAAAAATATATAAAATTTCTAGAAAAGATAGGTAAGGAGGTTGTACACAACACCAAAACAACCCCTAAGAAACTAATGCTAGACGGATGCACCCGTTGTTCTTTTTTATTTTTATTTTTTTCTTATTTATATATTTTCTTTGTTTTTTCATTACCTTATATTTTTTTTTTATTAACCAGTATTTTTACTATTCAAATGTAGCCTTATTTTGTATTTTTATTTCAGCACATGATATCATAACACACAACGACACAATTAACTACCCCTATCATGTTAAAAAAAAATAAATAAAAAAGAAAATTTAAATTAAAAATTATTATTATTATCTGAATAATTTTTTTTATTTGTCAAAAAATTGAGTATAAATTTGCTAAAGTTTATTCAACTCTATTTTCACATCAATATTTGTATATAGTTTTATAAAATTCAAGTAAAATTATTCATGCAAAATTTATATCTATGACTTATGGGAATTTAGTGACCATCTAGACAAAATTATATCGCAAAACGTATAAACACAAGTAAATATGTATTCGCTCAATATAATATACAGATGAATAATTTTAAAAGAGATATATGTCTCAAGGGTTTTAAACAAAATCTTAACAAGATATTTCCAAGGACTCAATGGACTTTGAGTAAACACCAAATACTATTTTATGTATATAAAAAAAATATAAAATAAAAGTACAAAGTTACAAGATAAAAATTGACTGATAAAGATAAATAACTATTGAAGAAATATATTTATTTATATATAAAAAAATGATACAATAAAATCAAATGAAAAAAGGGTGCTTTAATTCGTCTTGAATTTTATCTAATACCCTTGCCACCTGGTTTTATCTCATCTCTTTTAGTAAATCGACCAACCGAAAAATACGAGAAACACGTGGGAAATCGACACTGCAAATACATGACCCATGGGGATCCAACAATTTCACGTATACCAAATCTAATACAGTAATGGAATTTTAACGAAACAATTTCTACTTAAAAAATTTTTACCATTTAATGAAATGTTTTTGTATAATACAATATACAATTCAGTGATTTTATACTTTTTTTAATTGTTTGTGTATTTTATATCTTTAAATTGAAAACAAACATTGAATTTTAAAATTTTTAATTTAATTATTAAATTATTATTATTTTTTTTTGTCTAAAATATTTCTAAGCAAACTAATAATGATATTATGCTTTTATTATTTCAAAAACACCCTAAAATAATTATCATGTGAGTTTCAAGCTTTTATTTTAATTTTTACTAATTTTTTTTTATTATTTTTACAATTTTGAAATGAGTTTGAGAAAGTCGGAATTTTGCCAACTCATACGGTTTTTAAAAAAAATATTTCTAAGCAACCTATTAATGATATTATGGTTCTAATATTTGAAAAACACCCTAAAATAATTATCCTGTAAGTTTCAAGCATTTATTTTGATTTTTAATAATTTTTTTTAATTTTATATTTTTTCGGGACATCACTTATGAAAGTCCAGTGTTTTCAATGTAATGTCCTGTTGGCTTAAAAAAATATTTCTAATCAACCTAGACATGATATTATGCTTCTAATATTTAAAAAACGGCCTAAAATAATTATCCTGTAAGTTTCATGCATTTATTTCAATTATTTCTAATTTTTTTTTATTTTTTTATAATTTTCAAATGAGTTTGAGAAAATCTGACTTTTGCAAACTCATACGGTTTATAGAAAAAATATTTCTAATCTACCTAATAATGATATTATGCTTCTATAATTTAGAAAACACTCTTAAATAATTACTCTGTGAGTTTCAAGAATTTATTTTGATTTTTACTAATTTTTTAAAATAATTTTTACAATTTCGAAATGACCATGAGAACGTCTGGCTTTTGCATGGCCATTTCGATTATTGAAAAAATATTTCTAATCAACCTAATAATGTTATTTTGCTTCTATAATTTAAAAAACACCCTAAAATGATTACCCTGAAAGTTTCAATCAATTATTTCAATTAATTCTAATTTTTTTTAATTTTTCTATAATTTCGAAATGAGTTTGAAAAAGTCTGACTTTTGCAAACTCATACGGTTTTCAAAAAAATTATTTCCAAGCAACCTATTAATGCAATTATGCTTTTATTGTTTAAAAAAAACACCCCAAAATAATTATCCTGTGAGTCATTATAATTAATTGTATTTTAAACATTTCGATTTCAAAAAAATATACAAAATAATAATTTAAAATAAAAAACATAAATAATATTTCAAATAAATAATATTTATAAAAAATGTACAAGTAAAGTCACGTAACTTTTGCCATCATATGTTGTAAATATCGCATGTTAAAATAATATATATACCAGTGGCTGATTCAAGATATTGAATGGAACCAGATGGGCTAAATAGCCCACATACTCTTTTCACAAGGATGCATGTTATGAAGCATGGACAATTTTTTTTTATATCTCATGTGAATATCAGCTAGATAGAAGAAGAAGAAAATATATATTTTACACACCAACAAGTAAAAAAAAAAGTAAAATTCATTGTACCTTTTAAATATATCATTTTGAAAAATTGTGTCTTTTATTAGCCACATATAAATTTATATAAAAAAAAATCAATGACAAATGCATTTTATTTTTAAATCCTATATTTTTATTTTCAACAATAAAATATTTACTTGTGATCTTTAAGAAATTAAACAATTAAAATTAAAAAAAATTAATTTAAATTTAAATTACAACTACGAAGCTTGCAAAAGTGCAATCTAAAAAATGCAATTTTTTTTTTTTTTTTTTACAATCACTGATGTTATTGCTATAAAACGTGTCTAACAAGATCTAGATTTTCAAATTCCTCAGGGTAATGTTTAACAATACCTTTGAAATTATAAAAATTATACGTTGTTAAATTTTGATGACTTTAGTTTAAATCAAACCACGTTGTTGATTAATTTTTATAATTTAATTTTACGATAATAATAATAAAATAATTTAAAAATACTTTAAGAAGATCAGAACAAAAATCTCTGAATAAATGACATTTTATCACATAAAAATTATGACAATTTTATTATTTGTCTTGAACCTTTTTTTTTTACAATTAAATGACTCAAATATCTTATCAACTTTTATATTTTAAAAGTGACATATATGATTTTTGTGTCAATGAATCAATAAATTTAATCATTTATCCGATAATCACTGAATAAATATATAAACTTTCAACTCTTTATTATTAAATCAATTAAAAAAAAAACTTTAATCTATTAAATTTCTTTTTTTATTCAATTTTCATGTAAATTAATTGAAGAAATTTTCAAACAAAAGTTTTAAAAATAAAATATAAAAGAAAACGAATGTATAATTTCGAATGAAAAAAATTTAATAAAGGAAAATTGAAAAAAAAAAGAAAATTATTTTAAAAAATTTAGATAAAAAGAAAAAGGTTTGAAGAAACTAGTGTAATTTATGTGATCATAGATGTTATCACAACTGAATATTCACAACTATGCCAACTTAAAACTTTATAATTGTCAAGTAAATTACCTAACACGACATTTGAATCTTCATAATTTTTTTTTTTACTTTTAATTTTACTCTTTTATCATTTTTTTTTTTTATAATTCATTTATTACTTTTTTGTATGAAAAATAATTAATTTTATTAAATTTATTATTTAAATTGGTAAATTAAAATTTATTAATTATTAAAAACATAAAAAATTTTGAGTTTTAAATTTTTAAATATAAATTTTTTTATTGGATAATTATTTTAAACTAGGTAATTGTATAAATTGATGAATATTTTAATAAAAATTTTATAAAATTTAATTATTATTATTGAATTTTTCTTCGGTAAAATTATTGAGGAACATTATACAAGTTTTACAAGTGAAACCTGCGTATTTCAACCATGATGACATAAAAGCAGGACAAAATAGTTGTAGTTTTAGTAACGTGATTCAAACTCTAGATAACTAACATAATAAAATTATCTTAAAACTGTCATGCATCTGGTCTTGCTGGTATATTTACAACATTGTTATATTTTATTGTTTAAATGCATAAAAAAAATTTTTATTTAAATTAAAAATAAAAAGATGAGCTTGAAATTAAATATCAACAATTTTTATATATTTTTTTGTGTTGGTTCTGTCAAATTGCTGGATAAAATCTACCCTCTCAGGCATATTTATAAAAAAAAAAAAAAAATTTAGTGGTTAAAGTAGAGAAAAAACAAAAAAGGTGATAGAAAAAAAATAATATCAAAATATTTTCTACTATAATTTCCAACTGTAGTTACTCTTGAGATTTGTCTTTTTGTATATTTTAATTTTTTTATATTTTTCTTTTTAATTATATAATTTTAATGATGAAAAACAAAAATATATTTATCTACTTTAAAGCAATTTTAAAATGATGGAAATATTATTTTGAATAAAATATTATGGAAATATTTTCAATTGATGTATCTTTTTTAAATGATCCATAGTATCTTTTTTATTTTTTTATTTTTTATGATTTCCTAGGGATGTTAAAGGGCAGACGATAAAAGCAAAATCACCTGTCAAATTCATAACATCAAACAAACATTAATATACAACTCACTTTTCAACACTGACGCAAACACACTTTTTATGTCATAAAAATGTAAACACTCTAGTTGCAATATAACCACGATTTTTCATTTTTATTTATATATTTTTTATTTTATTTTTTTTCAAACCATAAACATTGATTGTTTGACCATTTTTGAATCAAAGTTGCTCAAAGTACTGTCAAAAAAAAAAAATCCACTTATTAAAAAATTCAATATTTCAAAATGATAAATTTTTATTTGTTAAAAATAAATAAATAAAAATAATTTTTTTAATTAAAATATAAAAAAAAAACATTTAATTTTAAATATTAATTCATTTTTTATTTCAAATTATTTTTATTAAAATACAAATAAATAATTGAATAAAAAAAATGAATTTTTATGTTTTTTAAATAAATTTTATTTAAAATTTAATTTATTATATTAAATATGAAGAAATATGAAGATAACAAAAATTTTTAAATAATAAATAATTCAAATGAATAAAATAAGCACACAAATTAAAATATAAATTACTTGAAAAATTCAAAAAAAAAAAAAAAAAAAACAGGGTGTTTTTTTGGCTTTTGGGGCAAATATTTCCAAGCACAGAATGAGTTAAGGATGACTTACTCATTCCTGTGCTAGGAGATATTTGCACCAAACCTAGAATTTATAGAAATTAAAATAAATATGAAGTAAAATGAACGTAAATTAAGAAGATATGCGCCAGTACTAAGATTTGAACTGGATGTCTCACGCATTTCAAATGATAGTAACTTGATCAATCAACCATTATTATCAGTTATTATAATTTATTATACATTTACTATACATAAACAAAATACAATAAACTCAATTTAATTTTAAATTTTTTGATTTTTTTTTATAAAAAAAGATTATTAAATTAAAATATAATAATAAAAAATTAATTTTTGAATTATTAAAAAATTTAAATAAAAATTATTTAAATTAATTGGGTCAAAGTTTATTAGTCGATTTAAATTATCCACAAAATTTCAAGATGACAGAAATATTTGTATATTTATAATTATCCAATTTAATGATTTTATTTGATTCAAAAAGTTTAACCCTCACCCTCATTCCATCAAACCACTATTTTCCATACTGAAAATTCAACATTCACTATCTACCCTTACTGCATTGCTACGTGACAATTTTCTATGAACAATTATTTAACCAACTAAATTTTGACAATGGAATTAACTGAATCAGATGAAACTTATATTTATACTTATTTATTTAATTCAACATAATATAATATTGAAAATTCAAATATTTCATAATAAAATATATATATTAGATAAAAATAAATTAAATAAACATAAAATTCTTTCAAGATTATTTTCATTAATTTTTTGTTAGATATTTTTACAAATTTATAAAAATTAAAAAAAATACTTTTCAATATGAAAAATATTTTTGCAAAATATAATCAAATGAAATGTCAAGAAAATGAATATTCTTTTTTTTATTTTTAATATTTAAAATAAAGAATTTATGATAAATTTACGGTAAAAATTTGATAAAATCAGTATGATAAAATTGATGGATTATCAGCTTAAAAAATTATATATTTAAATTTAATTTAAACTTTTAAAACATCTTTATTATCAATATATATTTAGCTGATAATAATTTTACATCTGCTGTAACTATTTTATTGATTTACTTTGTTAACAAAAACTTTTTGACACAATATATTCAATAATTTTTTTCAAAGCCTCATTCAACCAGAACCACATCAAGATTAATGATTCTTCATACACAAACTCATGATGATATTGCAAGTAAATATGCAAAATACTGTTTCAATTTTTATCAAAAATAAACTAAAATATTCACTGTTAAATAAAAACTAATTTTTATAATGAAAAGATTGAATAGTTTTTGAATTAAATAATTTATTTAAAAAGTATCCAACAGACACATGTTAAATTGTTTTCAATAAATCTAATCCAATTGTAATTGTCATTCTTTAATCATTTCAACATCGTTTATCTTTCAATCAATGTCAAACTAAAATATTCACTGTTAAATAAAAACTAATTTTTATAATGAAAAGATTGAATAGTTTTTGAATTAAATAATTTATTTAAAAAGTATCCAACAGACACATGTTAAATTGTTTTCAATAAATCTAATCCAATTGTAATTGTCATTCTTTAATCATTTCAACATCGTTTATCTTTCAATCAATGTCATCCCTTCTTTATTCATGTTGTTAAAAGTGGGGAATAAATAAAATAAAAATAAAGTAACAAGCTCTGATACTAATTGTCCAACAATCACTTGTCACTTGGTAGCCAATTGTCGATACACTTGCTTCGTCTTTTATTAAATTGTTAAAGAAAAAAATTTTTTAAATTGTTAAAAAAAAATAGTATATTATATTATTAAAAAAATAAATTTTTTTAATTTAAATTAATTAATTAATTGATAATGCAAAAGTATGTGAATTTATTTATTTAATTTTATTAAATAATAAAAATAATAAAAAAATTATGTTGTAATTACTTCAGGATATATTTTATCATTGGCAATTTGTTTATGTTAAAATTCTTTGGATGTATTTCAACAACAAAAAATTCAACTTTCAATGGTACTTATCAAGAAGAATGGGTTGTACGAGTTGTTGGTGGTGACCAAGTTGCATCAATACTTGCAATTCGATCTGGATATAATAACATTGGTCTAGTAAGTTTTTTTAAATTATATTTTTTTTAATATTTAAAAATACATCAAATTTAAATATAATTTACATAATAGCTTTTAATATATTTTATATTTTTTATATTATTATTATGTCATGTAAAAAATATACAACAATAGTAAATAAAATAAATAAATTCTTTTGAATCTTTTGATAAATAAATAAAATATTGTAAAAAAATATATAAAATTTGTTTGCCAAAATTTAAATGTTATTTTGATTAATCTTAAATATAATTCAAATATATTTTATAGATTATATATTTAAAAATAATTTAATCTTCTTGAAATATAATTTAAATATTTTTTTTAAAATAACTAGATTATAAAAAGCAATTAAAATTTAAACAACTGTTAAATAAGTAATTTTAAAAATAAAAATATATAAATCATATTTAACAATAGAAAAAAATAATAATAATTCAACTAGTCACATTTATTTATAAATATATATTATATTTATTTATAGTTAAAGAAAACGTATTAAAAATGTGTCAAACCATTAATAATATTTTTCAACATTTTGAATGAAAAAAAAATTTAAAAAAAAATCAAATAAATATAAAAATTTATATGATTTTATTTTTATTATCACGATTTAACTGTAAATTATAATCCCAGTAACGTCATATAAAAAAAAAAAAAAAAGAACAAAAAATTACACATGCAAACGAGAAAAGAAAAGATAATCTGATAAGAGTCAATATATTTTCAAGTGTTCGCCAAACATTCAGGAAATAAGCGCACATATGTTGCTGTTTCGATTAATATCTTGATGACTTACGATTTAATATAAATTTTAAATAAAAAAAAATATTGTAAATAATAAATACAAATAAATAATAAATACAACAAAAATATATAAATTATTTACTACGGTTTTGAAGATAAAAAATATTTTTAAAAAATAAAAAGAATAAAGTTTTGGTGCCAAAGATCTTTTGGATTATACTTTTGTGACACGTTAGAATCGTAGTAAAATTCACTGACCGGAAGTCAGTAAAAAAAAAAAAAAAAAAAGGAATAATTTAAAAAATAAAAAATTTTAAAAGAAAATAAAAAAATTAAGGCTTCATGTGTATGTCACAAAGACACACAGGAAATTAAATTTTCAAGTGACCACATATACAAGGATGAAAAAAAATAAATATATTAACACAGAGAATTTTTAAAAATGTTTTATTATTTAATACCACAAATGACTATCTACCATGTCATACTTCTAAGATAAAAAATAAAATAAAAAAAAAAATATTAATAATTTACAAAAAAAAAAAAAAATTAAGAATATATAAAAATGAAAAATGAAAAATGAAAAACAAAAAAAAAAAAAGTTAAAATACTTGTGATCTCATGCAAGAGAGACTTGAATATATTTAAATGTATACAAAAATTTAAAAAAAAAGATTTACAAAAGCTCAGAGATTTAAAATGCATTTAATAGTGAGAAAATATATAAAATTTTTTTTTATTTTATTATTTCCAAGACTGACAATAATTTTATAAATTTTTCTACAAAAAAAAAAAAAAAAAAAAAAACAATTTAATTTACAAAATAAATATATTTTATATGGTAGCATAGAAACATCAGATAGGCATTTTGTTTTGAATTTATAATTTTATTTTGTGTTGAAATATAAGTTTAAACTGAGAAAAATATAAAATTTATATGTGTAGTGTTAAAAAGCATCAGAATAGTATGTAAAGCTTTGTACAGGTAAATACATAAATACCATTTGTGTACATGAATAACATTTGTGTGAATATATGTAGAGAGAAAATAAAATGAAAAAAAAAAATATATATAAAATATAAAATATAAAATAGAGATAGATACCCTAGAGATTCATTCTACCACGTCCGGATGAAGGACGTCAAGGCAAAAGCTCATGCAAGCTCATGGTCTAGAACCAACACAGTTTCACTAATGTAATTATTCGTTAACGTTACTAAAACTAACTCAAACCATTTCTCTCTTGTAAATTTAACTGTTGTATTACATCTCACCATCATTCTGAATACTGTCAGTTTATATCAATCAATCTTTTATTTTATTATCTATTTTTAAAATTTGAAAAAAAAAAATACTTTCATTTTAATTGAAATAAAAATTTCAAAATGTTATAATTTAAATATTTTTAAATAAAAATTCAAGATTAAAAAAAAAAAAAAAAAGTAGAATCATTAGTTGGATCATGATGATGATAGTTAATGGATTTAATAAAAATAAGGGATGAAAAAAAAATGAGTATGTCGAGAGTGATAGAGACGTGGCTTTCTATTGGAGACACTGACAACGACACCCACACGATAGGATTTCTAAAATAATGAGAATAATAAAGAAAAAAAAAATAAAAAAAAGAGGGTAAAAGAGGGTAAAAGAGGTGTAGAGGGATAAAGCTTACTGGCATTGGGATTACGTCAGAGACAGTTGAAAATCCGATCAAAACAAATGGACTGCGAAAATACCCAGATCTAGACCAGTATACAGTTGTCTCTTCACCCTTTCTCACAATTCAACATACATATATTTATCTCAACTTCAATTTATACATGTATTAACATTTACATGTAAAAAATAAACTAACACATTCACATCAACTCATTTCAAATATTCCCCCTGGACCTGACAAAACCTACACAATCTGAATACCGATAAGATGGATCGTTCGTTGATCACCAAGCAATGACATTGCAAAATAAATAGAAAAAAAAAAATGATCACTTTTCTTTAACTTTTACAAATTTTTTTTATTTTATCATTTTTTTTTTTTTTTTAAATACATTTTTCAACCCTCGTTAACACTCAGACATGTTAACTTTGTGAATAAAATTGTCATGATTTGATTTTTTTAAATTATCAAAAATCAAAATTAAATTGTTTTATTTTTATTTTGAGTAGATTAAAATACATCAAGTGGTGGTGTATATATTTTGAAATATTTTAAAAAAACTTCTCAGACTCAGAATATGTGAGGGTAATAAAAAAAATCAACAGTCAAACTGACATTTGCTGTTATTTTTTAAGAATTTATATATTTACTATCGTAAATAATGTCAATGGTTAAAATAGCTGTTGTAAACTAGTTTTTTTTTTTTATATGAAAATGATGAACAAACTTGAATCTCATATATTTTCTTAGCTACAAAATTATTGAGAATCATGGGAATAACTACCCTTAAAAAACACAGAGAAAAAATTTCATCAAGATCTTGTAACAAGAGTGACATTATTATAAATTAATTATTAATTATTATTAAATATAAATTTTTGAAAAAAATATTAAATATATTAATTTATAATAATTATATATTGAAATTTTTAAAGGTACTTGGTTTTCCAGACACTTATCTATGGAGACGTAATAATAGTCAAATTCGTAAAAGAGGAAATTTAAATATTTCATTGAAAAAAAAAAATTCAAAAGTTAGTTGATTTTTTTACATATAAATATAAAATATATTTAAAAATTATTTAATTGATAATATTATTAATATTTTTTGTAAAATTATTAAAGATACTTTGGGCTGATCAACAAATAATAATTAAACGTCATAAAAGAGATTTTTATGATACAATTATTGAATCAGAAAAACCATTGATACGTGATAAACGTTTATATGATGTTAATGATGATTATAATGACATTGATTATAATATTAATAATAAAAATATGTTTAATGATGAATTGTGGAATCAAGAATGGTATTTGGTAATAATTAATTATAATTTTTTTTATTGCAAATAATATGACATCTTGGTTTATTTATTTGTAACATTTACAGCAAGATACACGTGATAATAAAGATCTACCAAAATTAGATCTAAATGTACTTCCACTTTACCGATCTAGGATAACTGGACGTGGGGTAAATGTTGCTGTTCTCGACGATGGGCTAGAACATACCCATCAAGATTTGATTAATAATTATGTACGTTAAAAAACCGTAAGATGACAATAATAATTGCATTTTTTTATATAAATTTTTCAATAATATTGATTACAAAAAAAAAAAAAAAAATTAAAAAAATGAAACAATTAAATAATTATTGATTTATATTTATTTTTTCTAAGAATTCTGAAATAAGTTATGACGTCAATGAAGGTGACATGGATCCAATGCCTCGTTATGAACAAACAGGTATTTTAATATTTATTTTTTCTAATTTTAATATTAAATTATATAAAAAAAAAAAATAAAAAAATACAGGTATGAATGGACATGGTACAAGATGTGCTGGTGAAATAGCTATGGAAGCAAATAATCATAAATGTGGTGTTGGAGTTGCATTTGAAGCTTCAATTGGTGGAATAAAATTACTCGATGGAATTGTTAATGATAGAATTGAGGGTGAAGCACTTGGTTATCGACAAGATATTATTGATATTTATACAGCATCATGGGGTCCAGCTGATGATGGAAAAAGTTTAGAAGGACCTGGTAGATTAGCTAATGAAGCACTTGAACGTGGTACTACAAAAGTAATTACAAATAAAAATATAATCAATTAATTTTTGTATTTTTAATTTTATATAATGATTAAGTATTTATGATTAAATTTAAAAATTAATTAAAATAGGGTCGAAATGGAAAAGGAAATATTTACGTTTGGGCAGCAGGCAATGGTGGTTCCAAAAATGATAATTGTGGATGTGATGGATATGTTAACAGTATTTATACAATTGCAGTTAGTTCAGCTAGTCAAACTGGTAAATTTCCTTGGTATGGTGAACAATGTACAGCTACCATGACAACAACTTACAGCAGTGGAGCATATCAAGATCAAATGATTGTAAAAAAAAACAATTAAAAAATTAAAAAATAAATGTCAAATTTTATTAAGAATAATTTCACTTGAACTTTGTTGATTATATTTTTATTATTTTTATTTTTTTTTATCCTCAGGCAACGACTGATTTAAAGAATAAATGCACAATCCGTCACACTGGAACATCTGCATCAGCTCCACTTGCAGCGGGAATTCTTGCTCTGGCATTGCAAGTGAAGTAATATAATCAAATTTCATGTCATATCACAAAATTACTTTTTTTAAATTTAATTTTTTTTTGATAAAAATAATTTTTTTGTATTAATTTTTAACAAGTAAAGAGTTGACTTGGAGAGATGTACAACATCTTATCGTTCAAACAGCTGAATATAGTCCTCTCAGGTATTATTATTAATATTTTTGACTTTTACTTTTGCAATTTTATGATTTTTTTATGGATAAAAGATTAAAATTTTTTTTTTTTATAATATAAAATTAACAACAGTATTAAAATATATATTTAAAATATTTAGAAATAATCCTGGATGGATAAAAAATTCAGCTGGTTTTTTTTTTAATTCACGTTTTGGATTTGGCTTGATGAATGCCCATGCTCTTGTTTTATCAGCCTACAATTGGACTAGAATATCAAATAAAAAAGTGTGTCATGTTAAGCCAGAAAAAGGGTGAGTTGATTTAATTTAAAATTTAAAACAATCAACTAAATAAAAAAAAATAAAAATATATATTTTCTTTATTTTATCAACATCTAGATTGAAATATTTAACTTACGGTCGACCAATCACTTTGAAATTTCAAGTAAATAATTGTTCTGAGGGTGATGTTAAAATTGCTTATCTAGAACACGTACAAATTGAGACAAGTATAAAATACACAAATCGTGGATCACTAAAAATGCATTTGACCTCACCAAGTGGTAATTTATTTTTATTATTAAAAAATATATAAAAATAAAAAAAATTAATTGTTGCATGAATGATTAATGTTGATAAAATATATTGATAAATTAAATCAGGTACGAGGGTGCAAATATTATACTCACGACAACTGGACGATTCGAATGAGGGTTTCAATAAATGGAAATTCATGTCAGTAGCAACATGGGGTGAAAAACCATTTGGTACTTGGACTTTGAAAATAACTGATGAGGTCAGTTAATAATTAAGTTCAAGGAAAAATATTTCATGTTTTTAAATTTTATAATTATTATTTATTTTTTGTTTTTATAAAAACAAAAGATTGGTCCAGTATGGAATAATGGAACTATTGAAAATGTCACATTGATTCTTCATGGTACATCAAAAATTCCATATTATCATAAAAATGGTAAAAGAATATACAATTATAATTATAATCGTATGAGAAAAATGGTATTTATCAATTAAAAATTAACTAAAAAAAATAAAATAAAAAATATTATCAATATAAAAAGCTATAATTTTGTTAATTTTTATATTTTTTTTTTTTAGAGTACAGATAAAATCAGTGATACCAAGTGGAATATGATTCAAACAAATGAAATGAAAATTAAAAAACTTGAAAAACTTATTTGGCTTGATTGGCTTAAAAAAGTTTTATTTGGTTAAATTAATAATTAAAATTATTGTAAAAGTTTAATAATTTATGTTTAAAAATTTCATTGAAATATTTTATATAAATTATAATATTTTAAATTAATAATTCAATAAATTAATAAATGTTTTAATTAAATTTTACAAAAATTATTAATTTATTTTTTGTTTTATTTTGTTTTTTTAATTTTTAAGTTTTAAATATGTAAATTAATATTTGTACAGTGTTGTTAAACTAAACATCAAGTACATGATGATGATGATGTTGTTGATGATGTTGATGATAGCCTAGTGTGTTATTTTACCACGTGGATGCGCAAAAGGAGTTACCAAGTTACCACCTTATTCAATTCAGTTGCATGTAGAAAATCGTGCCATCAACAACACAACCGAGCCATTTATAAAAAAAAACAATATAAACGTCCAAATAAAATAATAATAATTTAAAAAAATAACGTAAATTAATTATTGTTATAATTAAAAATGTTTAAAAATATATTTAATTCATTAAAGTTTTAAAATCAAATTCAACAAATTAAAATGTAAGTTTTAAAAATTAATTAAATTCAATTTAATTTACATTCAAGTACAACAAAATATTTGTTTTATTTTATTCATTTATATATATTATTATTTTTTTTAATTGTAAAATTAATTAATATTTTTTTTTTTAATTAATTAAAATCAGTGTATTTTAAATGTTAATATTTGTTTTTACTTTTTTATTTGTTAATAATAAAAATAATATTTATTATTTCTTATGTATATAATTATTTATATTTTAATTAATATTTAAAATTGATTTTTTATTTTTATTTATCTCTACTAATTGTATTTATTTTTGAATTTAGTATTTTTATTTCATTTAAATAACAATTAATGAATTATTCATCACACAAATTACCAACAAGTTTTATTTGTTTTTTATATTTTTTTTTTAACTATTATTGTTAATATTAATTTAGATAATTGTTGTCAATTAATTAATTGATATTGATTAGTGAAAATTATTATTATTTGATTGTATTATTATTGATAATAATTTAAAAATTAAAAGATTATAATTTGGTATTTTTAAAACGTAATTTTGAGGTTTTTTTTTTTGGTTTTTTTCTTTTGGTGTTTGTATAAATTATAAAAACAGAAAAACTACCAAGTAATTTCATTGAGAATATTAAAGTCTGACGTTGTACCAAGGGATTATTAAAATAGGTCAATGAGGCCCGAGTTTTTGTTAAAAAAAAACGTGAAGATTTTATTATATGAGAAAAAGGAGAAAAACACGAGTCCAGGGAAACACAGAGAAAAATTCAAGTAGGCATAAAATATTTTGTACAATTGTGATGTATACTTTATTTTAAATATTTAAATACTAAGAACAATAAAAACAACAAAAAAAAAATATAGAAAAAAAATTAATTACAGTTGAAAAAACAAAATAAAAAGAAAAAATTTTAATAAATTAAAATAAATTTTCTATTAAAATGAATGAGTAGTTTTATTTTTTTTTTTTTTACTATTTTAATTTAAATTTTTCATTGAAAATAAACAAGTTTTTTTTTACTTTTTTGCAAATTAAATAATAATTTCTTGCGTTTGTTTTAAATTTATGCAAAAAAAAAAATAAAAACTTTTTTTATTTTTTTGTGAAGTAACTCGTTATCTATGTGTAAGAAACGTCACTTGAGAATTTCATTAACATTATTTATGAATAGACAAAAAAATAAAAAATAATAATTTTTAAATTTTTAAAATATTATCTTAATAATTATTTAGTATTATATTTGGTAAATATGAAACCTTCAAAATTATAAATCATAATTTAATACATCTTCATTAGTTTGTAATTTAATATCAAAAATTTTTATTTAATTTTAATTTTAAAATTACTATTTTTTCTTAAATTAATTACATTTAAAAATATATTAATTATTAAAAAATTAAAAACAATAAATTATCAAACAATTTATTACTATTTTAGTAAAAACAAATTCATAATTTTTAAAATTTTACAATTTTATTTATAAAAAAATATTTCAAAAGTTATTTATTAATCCAATTAATTATTAAATATTCAATCTTAAAAAAAAATATGAATAAATAAATAATCAATAAATATTATAAATAAAAATTAAAAACTATAAATTAAATATAAAACCCTCAAAATAATTAAACTATATAATTTAATAAAACCTCATAACTTTGTAATTTAATATCTCAAAATTTTATAATTCAAAACTTTATTTTAAACAACTGTAATATATTATTAATCCAAGTTTCAATTAATTTTATATAATTTCACAAAGATAAATAAATATAAATTTTATGATATAAATTTTTGTTAAAAAAGTTATAAATAAAATTGTCTCGAGATTTTATTGAGTTAATCCTCAAAAAAGACTTTAAATTAAATGAGTAAATTTTTTACTCTAGTATGCTTTTTAAATTACCTACTATTGTTAAAGTATATAATTATAAAAGTCTCATCTTAATTTTAAATTAATAAATACTTTATACAAATGAAAAAAAAAAAAAATAATATAAATTTATATTTTTTCGTGTAAAGAGTTTAATTGAGAAAGGGTTAATACAATAAGATAAAAATAAAAATTTATAAGTCGAGGTCAGGTCAACCTATTGGTTGAAAAAAATATTATCAACAAAGGGTGTGATAAAAACAGTAGTATAACCAGGTTTTAACACTAGCAATATATAAGTAGATTAAGTCTATGTGTTAGCTCACCTGAAAATTCACTAGTATCATCTTTTATCATGGCTTGAATTTTATATCTTGACTTTATTTATTTTTATTTATATTTTTTATATTTTTTTATACACTTTGACATGCATGAATAAATAAACAACTGGATTTATATTTTACTATAAAAAATCAACAGATCAACAAAAATATATATAAATTTTTAATTTTTATTTTAATTTTTATTTTAATAATTTAAATTTACACTGTGTAAAATTAATTTTAAATAAATAAAACATTTTTATTATTTTAAAAATAAATTAGATATTAAAAAATAAATATTATATATAAAATTTTAAGAATTAATTACTTTGTATAATTTAAAAAATAAAATATATTTTATTTTTTTGAAATTTTAAGTAAAGCTGTTATTATTTTGATATAATTTATTTAAATTTGTCATATAAGAATGACATTGTCAATATATAGTTGTCAATTAGTTTAAGCAAATTACAACAGTGGTATTATGTTTTCAAACAATCATCAGAATAATAAACTTTATATTTATATAGAAACTTGAAAATATTACCCTAGTGGCTGATCGATTTGATGACGAGATGCATTGTTAGCTAAATTGTAGATGTTACCACAATAAATGACAATGGAATACTGAATTTCAATATATATATAAAAGCATTTTGGTATTACGATCAATTAATTACTTGTGTATTTAATTTCAATGTTGTTTTATCATCACCATTGAATTAAAATAATTTATTTTTATTATATTTTTAAATACAAAGTTATTATTTATTTAAACTAATTAATTATAAAAACAAACAAATATTTTAAAATTATTATTTTTAGAAAATCAATAAAAATAGTTGAAATTTTTTAATTTGACATTTATAACTTAAAAATAAAATATAAAAAAATATTTAAAATTCATTGTACTGATAATAAGAGTTCTTAAAAATCAATACAAAAGTTATTTAAAAAATATATACAAATAGAGTTTAAAATTTATAATTAAAAATATATATATACTTATATTTAATAATTTATATGTAAATTAATATAAATCCAACACAATGGATACTTGCCAAATAAATTTACCAAATACAAAAATATTAAAACTAAAAATTAAAGTGGTTACATATTAAAACACCTGGTGCATATAAACAAATGACCTAGTTTAGTTTATATGAAAATTAAAAATATATGACATTTATTAATCGGGAATTATTACATACATAATTGTTACATATTTTATTTTCATAACAATAAAGTTTCAATCCATTGAGTCAATCTATTATTCGGTATAAAATTCCGGAAACACCTTCGATAATTCCTCAATCGATTTAATAATATTATTGATTTTATATTTTTATTTTTTAAAAATAATATTAAAGTTTGTAAATATATTTACAATAATTTTTTATATATTTAATAAAAATTTTACAATAATAATTGAGTTAATATTTCAACTGTTTTTTATTTATTTAATTTATAGTTTAGTTGATGGTAAATATGACTGAAAATGAAAAATCAAATTCAATGATGAATATACCAAGGTCTTTGAATTTACAATCTGACGTTGATGATAATCAAAAAACTGATCAAAGTAAGTCTTTTTTTTTTTCATCTTTATAAGCATTTTTTATATTTATTTATTCATTTATTGATTTTTAGTATTTTTTTTTAATATAAAACAAAATGAATTTATAATTTTTTATTAAAATTTTTATAATTATTTAGGAGTTTATTTTAATCTATTTAATTATTCAATTATATCTTGAATTTTATTGAATTATAAAATTAATTTTCTAAATATATTTGTGTGTTTATTTAATTAAATATAAAATTTTAATTTTTATATTATTTTATTCAAATTATTGTAAAATAAAAATTGAATTTATAAGTATTCTCTGACAATATTTATATATTTTAAAAAAAATTTATTATTAACGTTGATCCTCATGATTTAATGTTCTAGTTTTTTTTTTTTTTTAAAAAAAAAAAAAACCCTCGACTACTCGTTTATCAATGCATGACTTTTACATGACCCTTGGGTTAAATTTTTTTTTATTTTTTCAATATGTGATTGTATTGGTTAAATATATAAAAAAATAATAATAATTTATGTATCATTTTGTTCAATTGAAATAAAAAAAAAAGTATATAAATTTTTAAAAAATATATCTTTTAAATTTTTTAGTTTTTACAAATGATCTTTTGCTTCATGAAGCTGTGTATAAAAATGAAATAGAAACAGTACGAAAAATACTGAAAGAAGAAGTCAATGTTAATTCACGAAACAATGTAAGTTGAATATAAAATATTGAAAAAAAAAAAGTGATAAAATAAACAAAATTATTTATTTATATTCTATTTAAAATAAAATTAATTGTATTTGAAAAAAAACTAGGTCATAATTTCGATTTCGATTTCGAAAATATAATTTTAATTTCGTCAAAAATTGACACACAATATTTTTATCTATTCACGTAAAAAAATTCTAGTAAAATAAATTGATAAAAACACAATAATATATTTCACACAATAAATATATTTTATATTATATTTTTATTATTTATTCAGTATGGAAGAGCACCAATTCACTGGGCAGCTTCAAGAGGCTACACCGAGATAATGGAAATGCTTATCGAGTCAAAATGTGACATTGAAATAAGTGACAAGGTAAATTAAATATATATAAAAAAAAAGCTTTTAAGCTGTCTAGTAATATTAAATATAAAAAGATTATAAATATAAAATAATTAATAAATTTTTTTAATTTAAAGTTTGGAATGAGACCAGTACACATGGCAGCTTCATATGGCCATCAAGAAGCAGTGAAACTTTTAATCGATGCTGGTGCAAATACTTTTGCTGTCAATAAGGTACTTATATATATAAAAAAAAAATAGAAAAAAAAAATTCTCAAACATCAATGACCCCTATCAACCTCAAAGTACAAAAGAAACATAAAAGAAAAATAAAAAAAAAAAAAAAAATTTATACGACAAAAACTTGAAAGATGAAGTAGAATACAATTTAATATTCCAAGATCATAAGCTACGTGAAAAAAAAAAACTTATAAAATTGAAAAAAAGTAAATATATATTTAAAAAAAAAAAAAAAAGGTAAATATAAAATTCAAGTTTATTTTCACGTTGGGAATATGAAATATTGATTTGTCAAAATGAACTTATGGTTATTGTATTTTTTTTTATTTTATATTTTATAAATCTACACAGACTTGTATGAAAAAAAAATTAAAAAAATTAATTAAATATTATTTAAAAATAATAATAATAAATATTTAAATAATTTAAATAAATTTAGTATATTTGTTTTTTATAATAGAAAAAACATACATTGTTGATGTGTGCTGCTCGTGGAAATAGTGCAGCTGTTATTGAATATCTTGTAAATGCAGTTGAAAATTTAGATGTTAATGCAATTGATAATACTGGTTCAACAGCATTTCATCATGCAGCGGCTTCTGGTTGTCCAGATGGAATTACTGCACTGTCAAATATACCAAATATTAAATTGGATGCAATTGACCAAGTGAGTTATTCAATTAAAAATACAACAAGAAAATTTAATTATTAAATGATAATTATATCTCAACAATATCACTATTATTATTATAATAAAAGCCAAATTAATCTTTGATAATTAATAATTAATTTTTAATTTATTATTTTCTTTTTCTTTGAAGAAAGGACAAAATTCACTTCACTGTGCTTGTGAACATGGTCATATTGATGCTGTTGAAGTACTAATTAAATTATATGAACAATTAAATTATCAAAATAATGATGGTAATACATCATTGCATCTTTCAACTTTATCAAGACACACTGAAATTGCACAAGCACTATTAAAAGCTGGTGCAAATGTTGAAGTTGTTAATAATGCTGGATTGACAGCACTTCATGTTGCAGCAAGTCAAGGATGTAATGGAATTCTTCAATCAATTCTTGAGTATGGTAATATCATCAATATTCAATGCAATGTGAGTTTTCATTATCTAAAAAAAAAATAAATAATAATAAAATATATTTATTTAATTATTAATAAATAATTTAATATCAAAATTTAATATACCTTTTTTTTATTTTTCATTTTTTTAATTTTAGGCTGGTAATACTCCACTACATCTTGCATGTGAAAATAATCAAATTGATACAGTTGAAATATTAATAAAAAATAATGCACATTTAAATTGTTTCAATTTGGTAAGTTTAAATATTATTATTTAAATTATTTAAACTATAAAAAAATATATCCTATATGTATCTTATTGATTTTGAATTTAATTTTAAAGAGGCTTCAAACTCCAATTCACATTGCTGCTGAAATGGGTCATACTGATGTTTGCAAACTTCTATTAGCAGCTGGTGCAAATATCGAACAACGTGAAAAAGTGCATATATCAATTTAAAAAAAAAAAAAAAAAAAAAAAACAAATACTTTTATATTTATATTTTTTTTGTTAAACTTGTATTTGTAGTTTTATTGTTTTTTTTTTTTTAAATACAAATAATTAAAAACAAAAAATAAAAGAAAAATATATGTATTTGTATTTTTTAGGGTGGAAAAAATACATTGCTTTACATTGCTGCAAGAGGAAGTTTTACAGCAATTGTTGATATGATAATAAAAACAGCAAGACTTGAATATATGCCAGTAAATATAATATTAAATTATTAAAATAATATAACATTAATAATTTTAATAAATATAAAAATTAAATATTTAGAAACATCAGAGTGCTATTGAAAATAAAAATATAAGAAAAAATTGGATTGATGAATCACAAGGGATTAAAATTAATGAAGAAAATAATCACAGTGTTGATGAAAATGTACAACATATACTCCAGAGATTAGCACGTGATGAACTTGGTCCAGATGATTGGAAAAAATTAGCAATTCATTGGGATTTTACTCAAGAACAAATACAAGCTATTGAACATCAACATACTGGTAATAAATATTAATGAATAGTTTTATATTTAAAATAGGTTAATTAAAATTTGCTAATTTATTATTTTTTTATTAATTTAAAAACAAGGATCTTCAAGTTATCAAGATCATGGATACAGAATGCTGATGATATGGACATCTGGTTTTTCTGAAAATACTCAATTTTTTAGAGAATTATATGAAGCTCTTGTTGCTATTGATAAAAAAAATATTGCTGGTAATAAATTGTTTAATTTAATTTATAAATTAAAATATTAATTTTTAATTATTTTATAAATTTTTTAGATTCCATGAGAAAATTATTAGAGCAAGATATTGATCATAAAAATATGAAACATCGTTGGCATAAATGTTCCATCACGTAAATTTTTTTTACACTGAAAATTATCATTTTAAAATAATAAAATAGACATTTTTATTTAATTATTTATTTATTTTAAATTTTTTAATCTCGTAATAATTATCGATTAATTTTTTAACTTTTAAAATTAAAAAAATATCGAGTAAGTAGTTTTTTTTTTTTTTGTTATTTTAAAATAAAAGTACGAATTATTTTATACAATAATGTACATAAATGTAATAATGAATTAAAAGAAAAGAAAAAAAATAATAAACTTCAAAGTCTAAAAAAATATAAAATGTATTATTTTATAAATTATAATTAAATATTTACTAAAATTATTTAAATTTTTTTTTATAAAAATAATAAACGAAAAACAAATTACAAGACTTTGAAGAATTGTTTTTTTTTTTTCAAATAAAAACAAAAAAAAAAAATGAATAAATGATATTATTAATACAGAAATAATAATACGAAATAATTTTATAAATTATTTATAATTAATAACGTAAAAATATAAATACGTTTTCAAGTATTTTTTTGTTTCTTTTTGTCTAAATAAATTGTCATCTTGTAATGTCGTAAAAAAAATATGTTTTTAAACATACAAACTTATTCTAATTTGTGCTCATTATTTATTGAGCAATGTCATATGAAAAAATAAAAAAAAAATTATTCAAATTTAATATAAATACTTTTGTGATAACTTTTGTAATTTAACTTGAAAAGAACTTTGGATTCTTCAATTACTCATGTGTTTCTGCTTTAATCAAGGTTTGTTTTTTTTTAAATTTAAATAATTAAAAATGATCATTATATTCATCATCACTAACGAACATAGGGATGATATTTAGTTGCACTATGAGTAGTTCCTGGATAAGTAACACGATGTGGTCCAGTTCCATAAGTGCCATTTATACTTGATGATGATGATGAAACAGTTGTTGTCATGACATTTGTTGTACGATGACCAGTTATTCCTGTTACAATATCAAAAAATCAACGTAATACTTATTTACTAAAATTAAAAATTAATCTAAAATTTATTATAAAAATTTAATTTATTAATTTATCAAGGATTAATCTAGGTATTGAATTCAGAGCTAATTTAACAAAATGTCATTGATATTTTTTTAAATTTAATTGTATCAATTGACATTCAAAAAATTTTAAATAATATAAAAAAAATTTTAAATTATTTTTAAATGAAAAAGAAATAATATATACATACTTAAGTATTTATATATTTAATGAGTAAAAAAAAAAATAAAATAAAATAAATATAAATAAAATATTTTGCTTGAAAATGTACTCGAGCTTTTTTGTTTCTAATTGTTCTATTTGGATGCCTCTTTTGTCTTTTAAATATCTTGTTATATAAAAGCTTCTTTTTTTTTTTAAATTTTTTTTTTTATATTTTTTTGAATAGTTATTTTCTCTGTTTTCAACACCTAGCGTCGATAGGGATGAAAATTCAAGTGGGATAAGGAAAAACGTTGTGGACCAAGGGCAGAGTCTCCATTAAGCACAAATGTCAGGCTTCCAGTTTCAGTTTTGTATTTCAATTGATGTAGAGAGTCTGTTGAACAAAACAGAATAGAAATTGGATCGATAAATTAATTATAAATTTAATTATCTTTATTTTATTTTTAGTTTTTAATTTTAGAATAAAATTAAATTTAATATTAATTTATTTTCAATTGATGAAATAATGTATTATTTTAAAATTATTTTTATTCTATTTTTAAATTTAAAAAAAAAAAATCATAAATATATTTATTAAATTATTATTATTATTTTTAAAAATAATATTTTAACTTGTTGAGAATTTTATTTAAATTAAATTTATAATTAAATTTCAAGTTGAAAAAAAAAAAAATTTAATTATAATTTATTTAATTTTATTTTTAATTATTAAAATTATATTTTATATTTTTAATTTTATAAAATAATGTATTATTTAAATATTATTATATTATTTTATATATTTCCAAGTAATCTAGATTAAAAAAATAATTATTTAAAATACTTAATTATCGACTGTCAATCAATACAATGTTTGAATTAAATTTACAATAAATTTTCAGAATAAAAAAAATATAAAATAAATTTAAATTAATATTTATACTATTTTTTTTTTAATTTTAAAAAATACATAATATTTGTAATGATATTTTTTAATTTTCAAATTAAAAAAAAAAATATAAAAATATTTTAAAATTTATTCAATCAACGAATGTCAATCAATTCATCAACATTTCATCTCATTAAATTAAAACCAAAAAATAATTAATATAGGATTAAAAAAGACAATTTCAATAATAAATTTTTATAATTTTATTTAATTATTTGTTTAAATCAATAATAATTTGACGTATTATTTTTTAAATATATTTTATGAGGAGTGATCAATTAATTTTGTAAACTATTATTATTACAATTAATAACAATATTAATTACATCGCACTTACATAATTTATAATTAATAATTATTAAGATGATATAATAATTATCTTAAATATCAATTAATCTACAACACCATTTTGTTTAATATATTTATTATAAATTATTTTGACATATCAATTGATAATTAGCAGTCATTGTTATTTATAAATAGTGGCAAGTATTTTTTATATTTATTTATATTAATTTGGTAAAATTAACTTATTATCAAGGAGGGATTTATATAATAAACATAATTATTTATTTCAATGAAAATATTATTTTATTATATTTTTTAAACTAAAAAATTAATGGCTCGACTTATTATATTTTTTTTTTTGTATTTGTTAATTAATATTTACAAATTATGATATTTTTTTTTAGATTAATTTATAAATTTCTTTTACAATATGTTTTTTTTTTCAAAGTTAAATATGTTTTGTTAATAATATGATCAAAAATTTATATTGTCATTGCCATTAGTATTTAATTTAAAATTTTTTAAACTAATTATTTTATTTATTTTTTTAAACAGAATTATTTTTTTAACTATTATTTCAATTTTATTACATATTTATTAATGATAATGTATAGTCAATACTCTCTGTTAAAATTATTAATTAAACTTTGAATTAATTATTAATAATTTTCATTAAGTTTGAGAAATATTTAATGGTACAAAAATTATTATTCAAATTATTTAATAGCTGAAAAAATTATCTCCATTTTATTGTTTCTTTTTTTTAAAAGAAATATAATCAGTCATTAACTCATTATTTATACATGCATATACATTAATCAATCTTGATGTTATCTCTATTTATTTTTCTATATAATTTTTGAGTTTTAAAAAATAACTAATTATAAATCTAACAAGAACACAATTATTGGTTTTACATTACTACATCATAATTCAAAGAAATATTTTTAAAAAAAAAACACTAAAAAATCATTTAATAATAAATATATATGAATTTTATAATTTTAATCAAAGCTCATTGTTGTTAATTTATTATTAGCCTTGATAATTAAGTAAATAATATCAATTAAATATTAATAATTTGCCACCATACTGCTTGACAATATTTTAGAAAAAAATAATAATAAAAACGATGGAAAACATTTATTAATACAGGATTATTATTAATTAATTTATGGGTAATAAAAATAATCAATAAAAGCAATTTTTATATAATTTTTTTTTGTTTTTACTTTATAATTCTTATTATTTTTTTCGTAAGTGTCTGTGTGTATTATTAATCATACATTACATTACTAAAAAATGTGTATTATAATGTCAACAATAATGACAGTATTGATTTTTTTTTTTTTAATTAATATTAATCATTAAATTCTAATTATTTATTAAAATCAAAATTAGATAAATTTATCTAATTAACCGTAAATTTTATTCGTTATCATTTTTATTTTTCTTAGCTTCAATGAATTAATTTTCATACACATTAATATTATTATTATTTTTTAAATATTTTATTATATTTTTAGATAAAAATGTGTTACACAGACTTGGAGGCTTTTTTTTTAATAATAATAATAATAATAATAATTGAGAATATTTTTTAAAAATTTAAAAAAGTTATTTGAATGATAAACAAGTGGCTCAATTGCAGTAACGAATTTAATAGAAAAAAAAAAATAATAAAAATTTAATAAATATATATTCTCATTTTATTATATAATTTATAAATTATTATTTATTATTATTATTTTATGCTGGTAATGTTGAAATTAAACAATGAAAAACGAGCGAGCATCAAGGTTTACTTTGATAAAACTATTTCATAATCCAACCTTATTAAATTCAGTCAGTGTTTATTTAATTTTCATATTTATTTTTTTTAATTTTAATTAATTTTATTATTTTTCTTGAAGAATGAATTAAATATAAAATATATTCTACGTATGTTTAATTTAAAAGGGGACCCCGATCTTACAAATACAAAGCTAAGTTATACAAGATCATTACAGTATAATTAAATTTTCATTAAAAATTTTACTTTTTTTAAAATTATTTTTCTATATAATTGATTTATTTTTATTTTTTTTTACCTAAGCAATTTTATTAATTATATATAAATTAAATGCAAGATGTAATTTGCATTATAATAATTATTGATACTTAAAATGAAATTTATTTTTTTGAACCTGATATTTATTTAAATTTAATTTTTTTTTAAATATTGTGGCTGGCATTATCGCAATCTTAAACTCGTCAAAAAAATTATTTATATAATTATTTAAATAAATAAATAATAAATTAAATTATAAATTTATTTATCGTCTATGTGCGTATATTGACAATATTATGATTATGTTTTGTGTAATTATGTTATGTTTTTTGTGTATGAAAATTTTTAACTACATAAATTTATTTTAGAATTTTTTTTTTTTTTAATTATTAATTGATTTTAGCTAAAGGCATATTATTTTAATTACTTTTTATTATTTTTATTAATTTTTTTTGGCTGTTGTTATAATATATTATATTAACTCGCATTAATCCACCAACAATTTTAAATGATGTTTTACAATCAAAATGGAGGAGGGACGAGAGCAAGGTACCCGTTTATTGAGTCTGAATCGTAATGTTAATTATAATTAATAAATTACTATTTTATATTTTAAAAATAATTATAAAAAAAAGAAAAATTATAAACAAATATAAATCACATTGAGTGAATATAAAAATAATCTTGACGGTTATAAGATTTTCTAAATATTATTTAATATATTTTTTTTTATTTTTTAAAAATTCATGGAAATTATTTATTTAAAAAAAAAAAAAAATTAAATGTTATTATTTATTAAACTAATGTAACCAGTCTTTAATGGGTTTTTTATTTTTTATATTTATTTAAATATTACATCCCCAAAAAAAATTGTATATATTATTTTTTCCATGATTAATTTTTTCTAAAAATTTATTATGTATATAATTATGAATTTATCAACCAAGTTAATTTATTAACAAAAAAAATTTATAAACAATAATAGGCAACGTGGTAAATTATATTGTTTATTTTATTTATATTTAATTATAATCTATTTTTTATTTTTCATTTTTTAAATTTAATTTAATTATATTTTCGTCAAACATTGTGACATATTTTATTCATTTAGTCTAATAACTCTTAGATTACTTTCTTTTTTTTTTAATTTAATTTTAAAAAACATTGGCATTACGAATTAGTCAACAAGAGGGTACCTATTTCATTAATAAAATATTTAAAAAATATAAAAAATTATAAACAAATTATGTTTATTTATTAAAATTAAAATTAAATTAAAAAAAAACAGAAAAAAATGTCTTAAAAATTTTTATTTAAAAAAAATATATATATTTATGTTTTATTTATTTTATTTAATTTTTTTATTTTTATTTTTATTTATTATAAATATATATATGAGTAAGGCGTACAGGAAAAGGGTAGTAGAAAGGAAAGGATTTAAATTGGTTTTTAATAATCTGTAACTTAACAAACAACAAAGACCAAAAAAAAAAAAAACAAAATTATTAAAATTAATAATTAAAAATTGAAAAAAAATTTCATCGACAACCCTGAGAATGTACGAATCAACTGTCTAAAAAATAAATCGTATATTTATAATATCTCAATTAAAAAAATAATATTTAATTTGCTAAATCCATTTGAAAATCCATAGATTATTTTATCTGAAAATGTAAAATACTTTTTTTTTTTTTTTTTTAATAAATATATATATATATATTCTAAAAAGAAAAATATATATTTGTTTAAATTATTGTTGTTATTTTTAATAATTAATTTGACACTAATTTAAATTTAATAAATAAACTTATTCTATTAATTTTTTTTAATAATGTTTTTTTTTTTTTTACTTTGCTTATTTTATTTTTTTTAATTCATAAAAACTTTATTTACTGATAGATAATAATGAAGACAATAATAATCATAATAATCATAATAATTATAATAGTAATAATAATAATAATAATATTTTTTTTTCATAGTCAATAGGTTAGCACTAATGGTTCTGTTTAAAACATTATCTCAATTAATTTTTTTATTTTTAATTATTTCTGTATGATAAATATATATTAAATATATACTTGTTTAATATGTAGATATATTACATTACAGATAAGATGAGATGGACAGCCTTAGATTCAAAAAAAAAAAAAAAGAAAAAATTAAAAAAAAGATAATTAAAATAAAAAAAAAAAAAACGATGTATAATTTCTACTACCCCTTCTTATTTTATTATTTTTACTCCACATTATTAATTAACGTATCAATCACGATTAATTTATTTTTAAATTATTATTTTCTTTATTTAAATCAAATTATTTTTTTTTCTTATTAACTTTAGCTCTTATTTAATTGATTAATCAACAATAATATGTTGACTTGTCTATTTATTAATTTAAGACTCTTTAATTATTATTTTTTAAATTTATTAATTTTAATTAATTTTTTTTTTGTTTTAATATTCAGTGTATTTTTATTTTAACGTATGTTAATGTAAATGCGTAGTTTTGTTTTTTTTTTTTAAATTGAATTTTATTATTACACAAAAGGGTAATTTGATTGAGCTCCCTTTTTTTTATTAATTATTTTTTGTTTATAATATTAATTACTCAATTTTAATTATTAAATGTATCAACTTGATCCCAGAATTATATGTTTTTTTTTTATTTTCTAAACGAGCCGTGTTGATCACAATGTTAAAAAAAGATATTAAATTTTAAAAAAAAAAACATATTTATTTTTAAAAAATGAAATGCATATTGATTTTAAAAAATGAACAAATTTAAATTATACAAAATATGTTTTTTGTTTTTTTTTATACTTTTTTTTTTTATTTTAAAAATATATTTATATATATTAATTAACTCGGCTCGTTTGGCAATTAAACTGCGATTTATGTATTTTTTTTTCTATTTTAAATTTTATATAATGAAAGAGCCGCCGTATTAGAAATATTTTTTTTTTTTTAGGTCTATGGTAAACCCTACAGAGTAAATATAATAAAGCCATATATTTTAATCAGGTAGACTTATCAGATCGGTGCCCCTTTTTCTTTTTTTTTTTTTTTCACCTATCCACTCTTTATTTCTCTTATTTATTTTTATTTTTTTATCAACCAATTGGTTATTTAATTCTTAACTTTTCAATTATATTTTTATTTTGCTACGCATTTAATGGATAAAATCCTTTAAGACATCTTTATTTATTTTTTTAAATTATTAATCAATCCGTTCCACTAATTAAATTTACATGATAAACTCAGTCTCGCCAGTCTAAAATTTATAAACACCTTAATTATATCAATCATCATATTATAAAGTTGTCATTTGATATATATTTTAAAAATTATTGTGCCATAATAAAAAACAAATAATAATAAACTTAATTATTTTAAATAGATTTATTATCAAATTTTTTTTCTAATTATTGCTAAGTATTTTTAATTATTTTCTTATCGACAATTGAAAAGTAGTCGATTATAATGGAGATAAATTAAAAAAAATAACAATTTTTTTTTTTTTTATAAATAAAAAAAAAATACTAAAAAACGAAGACTCTGAAATAATTGGTAGATTTCATGCTAATTGCGACTTAAAAATTATAAAAAAAAAAAAAATATATATATGAATTATAATTATTTTATGAACAATTACTTAAAGAATTATGATTTTTTTTTATTTACGGAAGAATTTTTTAAAATTTTTTTTTTTACAATAAAACCCGTTGTTGTTTATTATTTAATTTACTAAATTTAAAACCTATTGACAAATTATTAATTAGAAAAAAATATAAAATAAATATTGTTTATTAAATGAAATAATTAATTATATAAATGGAAATGTACATTATAACTGTCTCAAGAGCAAAATTTGGATACTAAAATATTATTATGTATTTTAAAAAAAAAATAAATAAATAAATTTCTCAATAAAATATCATAAATTTGTGATTAATTTTTTTGTTTTTTTTTTTTTAAATCTAATTCATTATTTTAGAAAAAACAATTACATATTAATTGGCACGGTTTTATTAATTAACATTTATATAAAATTAAATTAAAGGTGTTGAAATAAAATTTTCTTTTGTTGGTTGATGTCGTAATTCTTGATAGCGTTGTTGATTCAGTGCTAGTAATTCCGCAGTTTGCTCTGGACAATTTGAAAGAAAAAAAAAAATAAAATAAAATAAAATAATAATTTGTTTGTTTTTAAATAATTAAAAAATAATTTAAAAAAAAATATGTATAAATTGGAAAACAATTTGTGGTAGCCAGCTACTGTTGTCATTAATAATTATGACAAACACGAAAATGATTTTTTTTATTTTTTAAATTTTTAAGTCACTCATTTATTTTAAACTTATTTTTATTAATATTTCTCTCATTCAATAATTATTATATGTTTACAAAATAAAAAAAAGTTAATAATAAAGATCAGCCAGTGAATCTTGTTACTTCAAAAGTATCAATTATCAATAATTAGATTTTGTATATTTTATTTTTTTCTATCTATTTTTATTTATTATTTTTTAAACTCATTCCATTAATTCGATTACCTAATTATAATTAATTAGTTTACATTAAAAAAAAGTGGATATTAAAGATGTCTTAAAGGTATTTATTGCCATCGCAATAATTCTATTGAACGGTATTTATTTTATTTATTTTTAATCAATTTATTTTAAGTTAAATATTATTACTTTTTTTAAATTCACATTATCATCGCGTGATGTACTTTATTATCGTTATTTTAAAAAAAAATTAATTAAAAAAAACAATTAAAAGTGGAACATATATGTACGTATAAAATTGTACATTTACTTTTTTAAACTAAATTTTTTTTTTAAAGAATCTTCATGCATCCCCCGTACAACACATCATGTTTTAATTTTTAATATTATTATTATTATTTTTTTATATTTTTTCGTAAAAATCACCCCTCGCGCTCGCTCGTATTATGTTTTTTTTTATTTTAAATTTAAATTTTCAATGTTAGTTTAAATCAACGAATATTTAACCCTGAAAATAACTGTATATTTATTTTTTTTTTTTTTCAACTACCCTAAACAGTTTTTATTATTTTAATTAGACGATTATTAATCAATCATTCCCAGCGCCTCCGAAAAAAAAGTGCTCCCTTGTTAAGCATGTATTTTTTTTTTTTTTTTTTTGTTTTGAAAATTTATTCACACTTACACGATCTTAATTCGTCATATTTTTTTTTTTTTTTTTTTTTTTTTCCTTTTATTTTCTGATCGTATAAAATGATTTAAAAAATTTCAAAATAAAAAAAAAAAAAAATTGTATAATGAATAATTAATTTGTGAAAAAAAAAAAAAAGAAACAATTTAAAAATTTGATTAATATTTATTTATTTAATGAAAAAAAAAGTGATAAAATATTATAATTAAAATGATTTTTAAAAAAATTGAAAAAAAAAAAAAAAATCATGCTAACAAGGGTTTTAATTTGTCGTGTGTGCACATTTTTAATCATTTTAAATCGCGAATGAATTAAAATGGTCATGATGTGGGCCACTCTTTGTAATCAAAACCTTGCTGACCAGGTTTTGGAGCGCTGGCAGCATACCCACCTTGGTTGCTATCTGCAGCCTGATAAGAACGTTGTGGATAATTTGTTTCAGCAAAACTACCAGTATACCCAGTATATCCAGTATAATCGGGTGTTTTAGCTGAACTGCTGCTTGATCCTGGCGCACCAGATCCAGTTGTTTGCCTTGAGTACATATCACCTGAAACACCCACACGTTCGAATACTCATTTTCCCTACTAAAAAGTTTTTTATTTTTTCTCTAATTTTAACGAAGATAATAATCTTATTTTTTTTTTTATTTATTTATTTATTTATTTATCATTACACGAAATAATATATTAGAAACAACACAAGAAGAACCAAAAAAGCACCAAAAAAAAAAAAACCAGAAAATTGATGAAATTATTCCAATGAATATTAGCACAATTATAATGAATTATTTTTTATTTTATGTATTTTCTTTTTTATTATTTAAAAGAATAACAGAGTTATGAATCGAGAAGCTTACTGACAAATTACGAGAATAATTAAAATATGATTAAATTAACAGGCAGACAGAAAGCGAACGAAAAAATTTGACGATGAAATTATTTAAATTGTAGTTTTTTATTTTTTTTTTTTGGTTTTTATTTTTTTTTTTTTAAAAGTAGGAATAATGAGATTAAGGAATTTAGAACCGGAATGCACTAGCCTACTCTACCAAGTTGATATATATATAAAATTAATTATATTAAAAAACAAAAAAAATGAAATAAAGAAATTTTTATTTAATTATATTTCTTGAAGATAGCATCAAGACAAAATGCATCACTACATAAAGATATTAATTTATTAAATAATAAAAATAATAATAATCAAGTTTTAATTAATTTTACCGTAATTTTATTATTGACAATATGAAATTAATTACTATGAATTGCAAGCGTGAATGATAACAGCAATAGTAAAATATTAAATAAATAAATAGATAAAATAATAATAATAATAATTTTTTAAATACAAATATATATTTTTTCTACGAAATAATCGTCGAGAAGGCAGTCTCCAAACATTCAAACGCGAATAATATATTTTAAACAATTAAATAATAATAATTAATTAAATTAAAAAATAAAATATATAAAAAATATTATTAATTTATAATAAAAATACAATTATTAACAAATTGTTAATAATAATTTAAACAAATAAAAAAAATATATATATTTTCGTGTGTCGCATATTGGCACTAAATTATCACTAGCACTAATCAATATTATTCTAAATGATTTATCGTTAAACGGTAAACTTAACTAATTTTATATATTCTCCGCAGGGAGTGTCATGCCTTTCACAAAACTACACGAAGAGTCAAAAAGATAGATAATTAAAAAAATCAATTAAACCATAGTAATAATAATTTATTTTTTTTTTTTTTTTTTAAATACAGAAAACAAGCGCAAAAAATATGCGCAATTTTTTTTTATTTTTATTTTATAAGTAAAAAAAAATGATAATAAATTTTTTTTAAAAAATTTTGATAAAAAATTAAGTCAACAGTTCTAATTTGGTTGATTTTTAATTTTTTTTTTAATTAATTAATTAATATAATAATAATAATAAAAAATGAACTGAATAATTACAAATTGCTAGTTGCAATAAGATTTATTTTCAAAAGTATAAAAAAAATATTTAAATTCAGTCAATGACAAGAATTTAAAAGAAAAAAAAAAAAATTTTTTTTTAAAAAACAAAATATATTTACTATTTAAAAAAAAAAAAAAAAATAGTAATTAATTAATAGAAAACAGTAACAAATGAGTGCGACTTTGAGCTTTGAGAAGACTCACCCTGCGGACCAGAGGGGTTTGAGTTGGAGTTGGGCTGCGAGGAGTTGGGCTGAGGGGGCTGAGGTGGTGGTTGACTACCCGGTGGTGGACCATTTTGTGCCATATTCCATGAGTTCCATGAACCACCGGGACCACCTGCCCCAGCCCCACCAGTACCCGCTGTAGGCCCATAACCCCCTGTAGCGGCCGCCGCCGGCCCACCTGCGATCATTAACCATACAAAACACGTGTGTCACCGATCCTCTTATCATTTTTTTTTTTTTTTTTTTCAATATTATTTAAAAAAATAAATTTTATATTTATTTATTGAATTAATTAATCCCCTTGAACGATATATTAATAATGAATAATATAATTGGTCGATCACACCGACTGAGTGAGTGATCATTAGTGACAATTGAGACATGCAGTCGAATATAAATATAATTAATAATCGGTGGATCGACTGCCTGTTTCGCGTTTATATTATTTGAAATTCCCCTGATTTAATATAATTATTATTATTTATTTTTTGTATAATATATAATAAATAAATACGCTTTAATATTAAAATAAAAAAAAAATTAATTAAATTAAAATGACTTACCATAACTTCCATAACCTTGAGTTGCAGCTGCTGGTTGAACATTATAACTACTACCCCATTGATGTGGTGGTGGTGGTGGTATTTGTTGTTGTTGTGGTGGTCCTGGTGGTGCACCCCAGCCTTGTGCATTATATTGTGTACTATAACCAGCATAACCACCAGTTTGTGGAGTACCACCCCAACCTTGATACTGTTGCATCATATTACCAGGTGGTCCCATTGGTCCACCAATCATTGGACCACCCATTTGTCCATTTGGTCCACCCATTGGACCCATATTACCAGCCATACCCATTTGTGGTCCACCTTGTTGTGGTGGTCCCCATTGACCTTGATGACCGTCATTCATTTTACTTGATGAATCACGTGGCTCAGCTCGTTTTATTTCAACCTGTAATCAATCCAAATTAATACATCATAAATATTTATTTTATTTTTTATATTTTTAATTTTAATTGCTTTTAATGTATAATGAAATTAATTTCTACTATTTTTTTTCTTTTTTCTAATTTAATAATTACACTTGTACAGACATATAAATATCAATTGTTTTTTTTTTTTTTTTATAATAATAATAATAATAGTATCAAATTGTACTTTAAGATATTTTAATTTCAATTTGATTAATTATTTGTTTGTACAATTGTTATATTTTTAATTTATATTAATATTTAAAAACTATCCTTAATTATATATTATTTTAACTCTATGATATCTTTAATTAGATACTAGTTAAAAATAATAATAAAATTACAAGATATATAAAATTTAAATGATACATGAAAAATATTGTCGTTTAAGTTTTTTTTTTTTTTTTATATGATTATATGTTATACCTGTTTTCCGGCCAAGTTGACAAAGTGCTCGGCAACACAACGATCGACTGCGTCTTCATCTTCAAAGCTTAGAAATCCAAATCCTGTTGTCGAAATGTTATATATTTGTAGATTTAATTTTAATGATGATCATGATGTTACATTGTTTGTTTTTGTTTATATTTTAATTAAATATATATGTATATAATTTTTTTTTTGGAATAAATTAAAAATAAAAAACTTAGAAATATAAATAAGATTTAAATCTTAATTCAAAATTATTTTAACTATATTAATAAATTTTTTAATTAAATATATTTATAAATTTTGTTTGTTTTTTTTTTTTTTATATTTTTAAATTATAATCTTACCTCGTGATTTCTTTTTTTCTTGATCATACATAATAACAACTTCCATAACTTTGCCAAAACGTGCAAAGAACAAACGAAGATCAGTTTCAGTTACATTACTTGGTAAACCACCAAGGAATACTTTTGGAAATCCACCACTTCGTTTTGGTTTTTGAAGAGTACGTGGATTACATGGTTTTGGATCAATCTATAATAATAAATAAAAATTAAATATAATAATTATTAATTATTACCAACTAAATTTATTTTAAAAAAAATAGAATAATACTTACAGTACGTCCATCAAGTTGATGTGGTCCATTTTGTAAAACAAGACCAACATTAGCTGGATCACTAAATGTTACAAATCCAAATCCACGACTACGTCCAGATTCGCTATTTTTCATAACAACACAGTCAATAACTTCTCCATAACGACTGAAATAACGCTGTAAATTATCTTGCGTTGTTTCCCAAGACAAACCACCAACAAATAATTTTCTGTAAATAATAAAAATTAATTATTTATTCAACATTTATAAACATTACATTAAAACATTGAGTCTGCGCAATAATACTACAATCATTTCATAAATATATTATTATTTTAGCTGATAAAAATATTTAAAAAAAAAAAAAAAAACCTGATATACTCTTATCTCAATTCAATAAAAAATTATCGATAAAATAAATATTTAAAAAACATTTATATACATTCAATATTCAAGTCAATGAGTAACAATATATTTACTCATTATTAACAACAAATTAAATTCCATAAAATTATCATCAATTTAACAAGAAAAAAAATCAACAATTTAACATATTTTTTTACTAAAAAAAAAAAAAAAAAAAAAAAAAAAAAAAAAATTTACAAAAAAAATTACAATTTTTTTTTTTTTTTTTTTTTGTGGGATTGTATTATCTTTCATGGCGTTACATTTCTCACAAACTGTATATGATAATAATAATAATAATGATAATAATAATAATAAATAAATAAATAATAATAATATCAACAATATCTGGTAAAGCAAAATGGCGGGGAAGGGGATCCAAGGATGGAAAGCAACGCGACTACCGGCACAATGCTATACTTTCACCCTTCTTCTTCTTTTTTTCTCTCATTTTTTTTTTTTTCCATTAAATTAAAACTCTTGGAAACAATTACTATTTTTGGAGCATACATAAAAATATTAATAAATTTATAAAATAATTATCCATTTATTTGGATTAAACAAAAAAATTTATAAAAATTATAATTTTACTTGACTAAAAATGATATGATGCGTAACCGGCATCAAGCAGATTAAAAAAAAAAAAAAAAAAATGAAAGAAAAAACCACGCTTCGTAGAAGGAAGTAAAAAAATGAAATAAAAAAAAAAAGAATCTTAAATTTAGTGCGTGGAGTCACACAAACAATCTTGTCCGCCATTATTAAATATTAAAAATAAAAAATAAAAAAAAAAATTTTAAGTCAATAAATATTAATTAATTAATTTTAATTTTTTGTTTAAATTGAGTAATATATATTTAAATAAATAAAATTAAATGTATAAAAGTTTGATGATATCTTGACATGATAAATAAATGTTGGGATAAATTTATTTATCCGGTAAAAAAATGTAGTATATATATTTATTAATATTATTTATAATTGATATAATGAACTTACCCCTTTTCATCGTCGTCCATTTCGACCTTCACTCTCATAATATTTTCACTTAAAACTATCAGAATATTTTCACGTTTATTAAGACGCGTGTAAAAATATGGCACGATGCTGAGCGCGAACAAGGGTAATGGCTTCCTAGTCTGGTTAACAACCCAAGAAGAACAAGAGCGACGTTGGGAAGTTGTGATCAAAGCCCAAATGTAAACGTAATGATGAGACGCGCGTCACTTCCCGCCTCTTTCTCTTCTGCCCCCCTTTTTTCCGGTTTTCAATGTTTTAATCAAATCAGCAACACTTTTTTTTTTTTTTTATAAAATTATTATTATTTATTTATTATTAATTAATTAATTATAAATTATTTATTTTTTTAATATAATTATTTATTTTTTTTTTTTTTTTTTTTTTTTTTTTTTTGTTTTTTTTTTTTTTTTTAATTGCGCACGCAGGTCAGTGCCGTATAAAAGTTGATCTTGAAAGAGAAAAAAAAAAAAAGTTTTTTTTTTTTTTTTTCAATAAAAATGATTAAAATGATTCAGTTCAATGACAGCTGTAAATTAATTGATATAAAATTAAATTTAATATTAATTTTTTTTTTTTGTGTCAAGTGATAATTGTTTGTTGACTGAAAATATATTAATAATGTGATGTTGATTATGCAAATATGATAAGTGAATGACCTTGAATTAAATATGTCAATTTTTTTATTTATTTAAAAATTTAAATAAAAATAATAATAATAATTTGAGTGTTATTAATTATTATTAATATTAAAGTAATTAATTTATAAATTATTAATTTAATATTTAAATATATTTTTTTATTATTTTTTTAAGAAATTATTTATTTATTTATTTTTTATTTTTTTTTTTTTCAAGGCAAGTTCAACGATCTTTAGACAGGCGGTAAATTCGCCATGTTTATTTTTAAAAGCGCGGCAAACCGGCAAATTATTTGAAAACATAAAATGTCAAATTAATAAGTAAACATGTCAAAAATAATTTTAAATATTGTAAATATAATATTTATTAAATTTTTAAATAACTAAAACACTATTTATATTTTTATAATAATATTATTTAATTAAATATTATTAAAATTTATAAAAAATTTTAATTAATTTATTTATTATTTTAAAATGCAACAGAGAATTATGTCAAATAAAAATTGTTTATAAATTTACAATTACTAGTTATCATTCAGTGATGCTCAATTATGATTCACTGTATTTTTATTATAAAAAAAATATATATATAAAACAAGTAGTTATTACAAACCACACAAAATATATATTTTATTTTAACGTTTCATATTTCAACCAATAAAAAAATAATACAAATAAAATCATATTGTAAACTAAAACTATAAAATTGCCATAAAAATAAAATATATATCTATTAAAAAAATATAAATAAAAAATACAATCATAAATAAATGTTAACAAGTTTATAATAAAATTATTTAACAACATTCAAAATAATAATGTAAATAAAAAATATAAATAAAAACATTTATTTACAGTTTAACAAGCATTCAATAATATACAACAAATAAATATATATTAAACTCATTTATAAATCACAATAATTATCAGTAATATTTGTTGTAAAACAACCAAAGAAACAAAAAAAAAGAAAATAAAAATTTCTATAATTTTGTTTACATAAAAATTATTTAAATTTTTTATACATTTATTTAATTTTTTCTACACAGTAATAGCAATAAATATTACAGTAAAAATAAAATATTAAAAAAATATTTATTACTATTATTGATGTAAAGAAAAAATGTTAAAAAAAAAAAAGAAAAGAATATGCGGATGTCATAATTTTATTGAATAATTGAATAAGTAGTTGAATTTCCTGTAAGAATTATTTCAACTTATGATTTACTATATATTTAAAAATAATCCAACAATTTTAATTTTAAAAAAGTAAATTTACCTGTCGACACAATAAATATATAAAAATAAAAGTCAAATAAATTTCAATTAAATAAATTTATCGTTTTTAAAAAAGTAAATTTTTTTTATTTTTATTCTAGTATTATTTTTAAAAAGAAGGATGTTTGTTCAATGTATCATCATCATAAAATTTATAGTCAAAAAAATCCAGACGTTAAAAATAAAGTTAAATAAAAAAAATAATGGGGGCTTAGAAAAATATATATATATGTTACCCTAATATAATAATGTCTGTTCGATATTCAAGGACTAAACGATGAAATATAAAAAGTAAAAAAAAATAAAGTTTTGAGAGAAAAAAAGCAACAGCATCATCATCATCATCATCATCATCATCATGTGGACCTTTGATTCCTCCGACCATAATTTTTTTTATTTTATTTCTCAGATATACATGACTTAACAAGATGCTGAAAATAAACAGGTTGGCTATTTTATTCTACTCTTGGTAATTCTGATGATTCTCATACATATGTAACATAAAATATATATTTTTTTTTTGTTTCCTTTTGTAGGTATCAGTTTTCAAAAGAATTTCCATGAGCCACATGTTTCGAAAAATAAAAAAAATATGCTATTGTGAGAATGAACATAAAAAATGACATGAAACAGGAGATGGTTCATATTGCTCACTCTACTGAGTTACATCAATTGACAAATTGGTCTTTAACAATTGTACGTACATTTCCGATTCTATTTACCTATAACTACTTTTGCTTTAATGACAAGCATTATTTTTTTTTTAAATATTCTATAAATAATATAACAGTTTTATTTTTATTATTCAAATTCATCAATTATCAGTTGTTAATTAACAAATGATTCATCAATAATTGATTCATCAGAAAAAATGAATAATTACAAATTTCTAACAATGACAAGCATTTAATAATAATATTTTGATAACTTTGAAAGTTTAATTGAGAATGGAAAGGTCAGTAACACTTCCGGAAAATTTAAAACCAGTTGTAAATAAAAATCATGACCTTGGTTATTTATTGCAACTTAAACAACAAAAATTAAATTAAATTTATGCTTATTTTTTCTATTAAATTAAAATATTATTAAAATAAATAAACAGTCAACAAGAAAATAAATTAAAAATACAAATTAACAACAATAAGTAATTAACAGCTGTAAAATATTTTAACACTTTCATTGCATCACAGTAGAAAATAAAAGTTATGATATACAAATAAAATATATTTAAAAATAAAAATAAAAATGAGGTAAAGGATCAAAGGCACATAACATGTATAAATAAATATATATTTCATTAATCGTCAAGACGTTATGTGTTACAGTTAAAAGCATCCTCTATCATCACGTACATTCAATTCAGATCTTTAGTTGTGACTGTGCCATCCAGCTATACACCACTTGGTAAGCATTGCGGCTCATCAGTCGATCCCACGCGGTTCTTGAGAATAGACCTGGAGAATCAAGTGAAAAAAAATATTTTATACAAAAAAAAATATATAAAAAAGAGGATTTTTTTTATTCAATATAAAAAGGAAAAATCAAGATACGAAGAAATACGAAGAAGAACGGAGGAGTTGAGCTTCCTTAGAATAAGCAAAGACACTGTCTTGATCATTATTTTAATCGTCTATTCATTCGAGCGTGATCAAGTGTTGTTTAAAAGTTTAATATATAAATTTTACTTAAACAAATTCATCAGTGATATTTCATATTATTATCAATATGTGTTTTTATTAAATTTTGGATATGACAAACCGGTTCATTGGATTCTTCAATAACTGCAAGGTAATCATCAAGTGGTTCTTTTTTTTTTAATTTAAAATTTTAATATCTATTTGTAATTTTAATAATCAAAAAAATTTATAATACAAATTGTAAATTGTTTTTTTTTTGGATGTTATCTTATCAGTGATAAAGATAGACAAGAAAAAAATATGTAAAAATAGTTCAGTTGCCTTTGAAGAGGTATTTAATTAGTTTAGATGTTTTTTTTTTTACTTTTTTTTATAAGTAAATTCGTGTGAACGGATATATTATAAGCGTGTGAGTTTTTATTTTTTTATTTTTTAATTTTATTTTTTGTTTTAGTTATGCATGAGTTTAACCAAGGGCAGTTCTTTTGTAATCAATCATTTTTATTTATTCCTTGGGAATAAATATATAACTATTTATTTTTCTATAGATAATAAATTATTATTTAAATTTTATCACGCGAATCAAGATAACTGACTGTTAAAAGGCAAAAAAAAAAAGAACCGTAAGAGGTGAAACCCCCACGAACTGTTTGCTATAAAAAAATATAAAATAATAACGGTGTCTTTAAGAATCTTTAAATAATTATTTTTAATATATATTTTATATTATATAATTTCTAATTTTACAATTGAAAAATAAAAATTAGTATTACAGCCTTGAAAATTAATTGACACGTGTATGACCTCGTTAATAATAATTTTATTTTTAAATTTTTTTCTTAAATTATTTTTTTTGTAGATAAAAGATTTATTTATTTATTTATTTATTTTCCTTAAAATAATTATAATATTATTTTTATCATACAAATAAAAATTTAGCTTAATAATATTTTAAATTTTATGATTTCAGATTTAAATTAAAAATACAAAGACTGTCATTGTGTTAATTGAATAATAAAATTTATCAAAAAACTAAAAATGAATTTATTAAAATTAATTTATATAAAATAATATAAATAAGTATATATATATATATAAAATAATCAAAAACTATGGAATCAAATAAAATATTATTATTAAAATTATTAATAAATAATGAAGAAATTAATAAATTATTTATTAAAAAAAATTTATCACGGTGACAAATGTTATAGTTATGCGTAGACGACGTGGTTTTGGAAGTGCCATTTTAGGCCTAACAATAGGCTTTTTATTAGGAACAATTATAATAAATTATCGTTTAAATAAATCAATAAATTATTCATCAAATATATTAATTAATAATAATAATAATAATAATAAACAATTGTTAGAAAAAAAAACATTATCAATGATTAATAATATTGATAATAATAAAACAAATAATAATTTAGTATTTATTGGTGTTATGACTGCTGAAAAATATTTAAGTACAAGAGCAAAAGCTGTATTTGAAACTTGGGGTAAAACAGTACCAGGTAATATTGGTTTTTTTTCATCAGAATATTCATTATTACCAGATAATTGTCCAAATTTACCACTTGTTACATTGCCAACTGTTGACGATGGTTATCCACCACAAAAAAAATCATTTTTAATGTTACAATATATGTGGAATAATTATGGTGATAAATATGAATGGTTTATACGTGCTGATGATGATGTTTATATAAGAACAGATCGTTTAGAAAAATTATTAAAATCAATTGATTCAAATAAAGCTTGGTATATTGGACAAGCTGGACGTGGTAATTCAGAAGAATTTGGTTTATTATCACTTGAATATGATGAAAATTTTTGTATGGGTGGACCTGGTGTTATATTTTCAAGAGAAACTTTAAGAAGAATTGTTGAACATACTAAAGATTGTTTAAAAAATCTTTATACAACACATGAAGATGTTGAACTTGGTCGTTGTGTTAAAAAATATGCTGGAATACCTTGTACATGGAGTTATGAGGTAAATAATTATATTTTATTTTTTTTTTTTATGTTAAAATATTTTAAAAAAAATAAATAAAATAAATATTTATTTATGTTAATTAATTTTTTTCCAATGAAAAGACAAATAAAATTGATGATTATAATATTCTTTTAATCTTTATCTTTTTTAAAAATGTCTTAACTAGAATTATTAATGATAAAAAAAAACAAAGAATTATTATATAAATATTCTGAGTATTAAAGATAATATTTAAATGATTATTTTATCATTTGCAGATGCAGTCAATTCTTTATCACAACAGTAGTGGTGAACAAGCATTTAGTGGTAATTTAAAAAAAAAAGAAGTACACAGAGCTATCACACTTCATCCAATTAAAAGTCCAGAAAAAATGTATCGAATTCATAATTATATGAAAGTAAGTAAATTAATATTTTTTTTTTTTATATAAATATAATAATAAAAAAAATAAATAATAATTAATTAATTTTTATTAAATTTTATTTTAAGGGTTTAAAAATTCAAGATTATAAACAAGATATATTAAATTTACATCGAGATATATATACAATGGCTCAACAATTAGAAATAAGTGTTAAAGATTTAAAAAATGAATTATTAAAAAATAAAACAAAAACAGATCCATTAAGAAATATTGAACTTCTTGGTAATTATTTATTTATTTATTAATTTTTTTTATTTAATATATATTAATTTATTAATTTAATTAATTTATTTGTTTTTTATCAAGGTGTACCAGCTGGATTAATGAGTTTTAAACCAAAAACAGAAGAAGAAGTAGTACCATGGGATTTTTTATCACGTTCAGAATATAGTTTAACTGATTCAAATCCAAGAAGAAGAATTCACAGTGATGTTAAAGAAGGTCTTGAAGATATTACTAGAGAAGTTATGGATTCAATAAATGCATGTTCAAGACAACGTGGTCGTATTGTTGAAGAACGTTCAGCATTATATGGTTACAGAAGAATTGATGCATATGGTGCTGATACAATATTAGATCTTTTACTTGTTTATAGAAAATACAGAGGAAAAAAAGTAACTCTACCTGTACGTCGTCATGTTTATGTTCATCAACATTTTACTGAATTTGAAACAAAAGAAATTGGTGATTATGAAGATATTAATGAACAACAAAATCAACCTAAAACATTTTATTCTGATCTTCTTGGATATTCATTGTCATCATCATCATCATCATCATCATCAAATAAACCTACATCTATAAAAGATAAATTAATAAAATTTATTTTACCATTATCTGGAAGACATAATATATTTAAAAGATTTTTAAATAATTATGAAAATGTATGTGTTAAAACTGGTGAAAATACTGAATTAATTGTGATACTTTATCCTTATAAAAATGATGATTCAATGAAAAATACAATTGATTTAATTAATAATTTTAAATTAAATTATAAAAATGCAATTATAAATATTATTATTAAAAATAATAATGATAATTTTTCACGTGCAAATGCACTTAATACTGGTGTATCATTATCAAATGATGATGATTTATTATTTTTTATTGATGTTGATATTGTATTTAAGCATGAATCACTTGTTAAAATACGTTATAATACAATTATAAATAGACAAATTTATTTTCCAATAGTATTTAGTCAATTTAATCCAAAAATTGTCTATAGAAATAATAATGCTAATAATAATAATAATAATAATTATGATTATTTTACAATAAATGAATATACTGGTTATTGGCGTCAATTTGGTTTTGGTATTGTATCACTTTATAAAAAAGATTATAATAAAATTGGTGGTTTTAATATATCAATAACTGGATGGGGACAAGAAGATGTTGATTTTTTTGAAAAATCAATTAAATCAAATTTAAAAGTATTTAGATCACCAGATATACATTTAATTCATGTTTATCATGATGCTGAATGTGATAATAATTTATCAAATAGCCAATTGACAATGTGTAAAGGTAGTAGAGAAGAAAATTTAGGTAGTACACAAGAACTTGCTAAAATTATTTATAATAATCCAAATTATTTAACATATGCAAGTGATAAACGACAAAAATTAATTTCATCTGGTGAATAAATTATTATGTAAATACATTTTAATATTAATAAATTTGTTATTTATATATGAATTTGTGATAAAATCCATCATCAATAACATCAAGACAACAAATAATTATCAATTTATTTTTATTGTCTTGATGTTATTGATCATGTAATTATATTTTTTTAAGATTAACAAAAAAAAAAATAGAGCAATGTCTTAAATAATTATTAGAAATTCTTTTTAAATTATTTAAAATTAAGTCAGTTGTGAATTGAGTCTTGTAGCCGAGTAACTCTGTCTAGTCAAATCGGCCATTCAGAATGAAAAAAATTAATAAATTAAAATTCAAGACTCAGTTTAAACAAATGTGGAAAAAAAATTAATAATAAATGTTTTTTATTTTTTATTTAATTACAGTCTTGATAGCTGAAAAATACTCAATATATTTTTTTATATTGTCATAAAAATATTGAGACAAGTAAACCAATTAAATTTAAAAAAATTATTGTGACTTTATAAACGTACGAATAAAAATATATATTTAAATAAACTTTTTTTTTCATCATTTATTTAAATTAAATTACATCAAAATAAAATTATTCTTTAAGTTACATTAATTTCTATTTTTTTTTTTTTTTCGAATTTTTTTATATTGCTAGAGCAATTTAATTGTTATTTTAATTTATTTTTTTTTTTTTTATAATAAATATTATTTATGTCATCTATAATTTAATAATATTAATAAATACTTGTTTAAAAAATTTCATAAAATTTCATTTACCTGTTTGTTTTTAAATAATTTTTCAATAATCGAAAATATTTTTAATACAAAAATTTGTCTTTGAGAATCTTTGATTTCTTTTCTACAACAAACTGTGTTTTTTTAATTAAAAAAAAAATTAAAAAAAATCATTTCTTCATCATTATACAACTATATAATTAATTTAATTATAATAATTTTTAATTATAAATTATTTCTATAAAAAAAAAAAATACATAAATTATTATAAAATATTTTTAATCATTGCGATTTTATTTTTTTATAATCAAAGTACAAATCATAACAGATAATACTTGAAATTATTAAATCTAAATTAAATTTAAAAAAAAAAAACTGGAAGGTCACTCAAGTTTACATGTTAAAAAAGAAAACACCATGAAAATTAAAAACTTTTAAAGAATATTAGCTCTCATTGATATATAAATTAAAAAAAAGATAAAATTAATTTTTACAAATTTGATATAACACTTACACTTTGTGATAAATCAACTTGTCCTTTTAAAACTTTTTGTTGTAATTTTTTACAATATATTTTAGCCATAAGTTGATTTCTACGTGCTTGTTCTTCTTTATCTTTTTTATGACGTTTTAATTTAACTTCATTTAATCTAAGGTAACGCATACGTAAACGATTTTTCATTTCTTCATCACTTATTTTTCTTGTACTATTAACAGGTGGTTTTATAATTTTTTTAGTTAATAAATTTGTTGGTGATGTCATTGATAAATATTGATTACGTTTTTCTTTTTTTAATTGACGTAATTGTGATAATTCAGACATACATAATTGTCTTTTATCAATTTTATCAATAAATTCTGGTTTATTTTTTGTTAAATAATCTTTTAATGGTAATTGTTCAGAACCAGAATATTCTGTTGATGATAATTTACATTGTGATGATTTTTCTTTTTTTTTTGGTAATGGAATATTTATTTTTTCTTTATCAAATGATAATTCATAAGCAATTGGTTTGATATATGTTTGTGTACATTTACATTTTCTATCTCTAGATGAACTGTAAAGTGTACCACATGCTCTACAACTTCTAACACCTTGTACTTTATTACAATTACATTCATTTGATTCAGTATTATCATCTTCATCATTCTCCTCATCATCATCATCATCTTCATCATCATTATTTTGTTTATTTTTTTTACTTTCTATTTTTTTTTTTATTTGGTTTTTATTAAAAGTATTTTTTGATAAACAACGACAACTTTTACAATGTTTTGAACTTTTTTTATCAAATGAATACTGTGCTTGATATTCAGTAATATTAACTTCTGATTTGCATCTATCATTTAAACGATTTTTGGTATCTTTTTTAGAATTATTAATATTTATTTTTTGATTATTTGTTAATTTTTTTTTGACATCAGTTGGTAATAATTCAAGTGATGAAGATAATTTTTTAGTACAATTACATGAATTTTTTTTATTACCATGTTTTGTACAATGTCTACGTGGTGACCAAACTGATGTTGATGATTCATCAATAAATGTTTGATCATAATTACTAGATAAACTTGTTGTTGATTTAATTAAATTATCATTATTTACTTCATTATTATTATTTTTAGTTTGTGTACAACAATGTTGTTGTTTTATTGTTTTTTTTTTAGTAATATCTTTGTCATTATTATCAGTAATATTACCATGTGATGACCATTGTTTATTTAATTGTTGTTTTTTATTATAATTAATTGAATTATCATCAGATAAATTATTTTTATCATTAAATATTAATTGATTATCTGGTGTATATATTTTTGGTTCTTCTAATAATTTTTTTAAACATGATAAATGATTAATTTCATTATTAATCCATACAAGTTGATTTTTTTTTTCCATTTGTACATAATCAATTAATTTTGATGATACACCAGCACGATATGATGAACGTTCAAGTTCAAATTGTCTTTCAGACATTGTTAATGGTAAACGCCAATCAATTTTATTATTATTATTATTATTTATTAATTTATTATCTTTATCATCAGTACTGGGTGATGATAAAATTGTTGTTGTTGATGATGATGTTGTTTTATTAATTTTTTTACCAATTATATTTTTTTGATTATCAATTAATTTTTGTCTTGTTAAAAAACAATCTGAACTTTCACTTTTACTATCAGTATTTAATAAATTTTTTTTAATTCTTTTATCATGATTATGTTTATTTAATTGATTATCATCTGATCTTAAACCCATACGAGCTGTTCTACCATCTTGTAAATCATCTTGTAAACTATCAGTATTTATTTCTTCAAATAAATCACTATTATCACTACTAATAACTAAACGTACAATTTCCATAATTTTTTTTTCATCATTTTTATTAATTTTTTTATTTAATGATGGTGATGATTTTTTAATTGATTTCCAATTATCTAATGATTCTTCACTTGTATTATTATTATTATTATTATTATTATTATTATTATTATTATGGCTATTTTGTTTTTGTTTATTAGTAAGTGCTTTTATAATATCAGTTCTATAAACTTTATTTCTAGCATTATCTGGATTCCATGGTACATTTTCATCAAGATTATGTTCAATTTTATCATCAGTATATTTAGCTGTTACAAGACGTTTTATAACATGATGAATTAAACGTTTTTTAACATTTTTATCACATTTATTTGCATTAACTAATAATTTTAATATATTAACACTTCTTTCAAGATCACGTACAAGATTATTTGAACCATCCCATAATTTACCATCAATACTTGAACTTGTATTTGGCATTGTTGAATGTGATAAACCAGTATCAATTGATGATACATGACTTGTACTTTTACTATGTGATTGTACAACATTTTCATAAATATGACCAGGAAAATATTCAAATGAATTTGATGCTCTACCAACATCAGATATTGTTGTTTCTTCTTGTCTTTCTGATTGTGAACTATTTGGTCTTGTTATATTTTTTATATTACCATCTGAATTTTTTAATATTGATTGTAATTTATTATTATTACCTAAACTTGATATTCTTTCAGGTAATGGTGGTTTTTTTTCTTCATCATTATCATCATTATTATTATTTGTATCACTTGAATTTGTTTCAATACTAGATACTTGAATTCCAATTGATTCTTTTTTTGATAATGATAAATCTTCATTATCAAAATTTGTTTGTATATCTTTATCACATGTTATTGGTTTATTAACAATTGTTGCAATTGATGATGATGAAGCAAAATTTAATGGTATTTGTGATATTATTTTTTTATTTTTACCATCTAAATCTAATTCACTTTGACTTCTTGTTAATAATGGTATTGCAGTTGCAGTTGCTGTTGTTGTTGTTGATGTTGATGGTGTTGATAAACCAAGAATATTCATTGATGCACTTTTAATTCTCATTGAATTTGAATCACATTGAAAATCTTTAAAAAATTTTGATTTTAATATTTTTTCAGTTGCATATTTTGTTGGTATTTTTGGTGTATCACCAATTGATTTTTCATTATTATTATTATTATTTTTCTTCATAGTAAATGCATCAGTAATACCAGTACTATCACCTTCTTCAACAATAATATTACCATTTATAATACCAGGTAAATTTGTTTTAACAATTGGTGTTATTTCAATTTCTTCTTCAGATTCTGTATGATCATTAACAATTCTTGTTGAATTTGCAGTTGGTTTTGTTATTCTATCATTTATCGATGGTGATTTAAAAACTTTATTAATACCAGCTTGATCAACAATTGAACCAGTTGTACCTTCAGGATCCATACGTAATTCAGATGTACATAAATCTTTTGAAAATATCATTCTTTCAATAGTACTAAGCATATTTATATTTTTATTTTTATTTGTTGACAATGCATAACCAACATCAGCACCACTATCCCATTCAAGTGGTTTATGTGATGTAATACTTGAAGTTGGTGATGTTGTTTTAGTTTCTCTTTCAACTATTTCAATATTAAAATTATCATTTTTTTTTATATCTTTATTTTTATCATCAATTTGATTATTATCATCAGTTTTTTTATTAATTTCACATTCTGATAATGATGTTTGATTATTTAATAATATTTTTTTTTGTATATAACTTGATGTTTGTGTATCATTTGAAGTACCAGATGGTTGACCAATTAATGGTGGTCTTATCCAACGTCTACGTTCTTTTGATATATCATTTATTGTATATTCTTTTGAATTTTTAATATCATTAATATCATCAAGTTCATCATTTCTATTTCTCAAACGATATTCATAACAATCATTTTTTAAATTAGCATCTGGATGAGAAAAATATCTATCTAAATTTGAATTTTGTGAATATTTATTATAATATTCTTTAACTTGTGATGATAATGATCTTTCAACAACTTTTGTTGTTGTTATTTTTGAACAATTATCATTTGTTGTTGTTGCTGTATCTGATGCTGAATAAATATCAGTACCATAAAATAATGGCGCTGTAACTCTTTTTGTATGAAATGATTTTTTACGATGATGTTTTGATCCTTCAAGATCTTGTAATCGTTCCTCACAACTTGATGTTGAATCATACTCCATTTCGCATTCTTTTAATCAAATAAAATGTTATACCTATAAAATTAAATATTATATTTATAATTCTAATAATATAAAATAATTTTTTTTATAAATTATTACTTTTAAACAATTGATAAATATAACAAGCTTTATGATTAAATAGTTTTTTTTGTTTATTCAATCATAACTTTACCTTAATTTTCCAGTTGAATGAATTTTGTTGTCAATTACGTTATAACAAAATTGTTATTAAATTTTTTTAATTATTAAAATTAATTATGATACCTGGACTTGATTTCCCGCCTTCAGTATCATGCAAATATTATTCAGTTTGTTGTTTACATCGTTAATCAACAGTAAACGTAACCTTGCACATTTTTTTTTTTATTTACTATCAAAACGTATATTTTTTTTCCTCTCTCTCTTGTAATCTAAGCGTCATTTTCCAAATAAAAAAAAAAAAAAAATTGTTGTTGATCATTTGGTGCTGCTTTGTGTGGTGATCATTGATATTATTTTAGTTTACACTTTTACCACCAGGTATTGGAGCACACATTTAATAACAAAAAAAAATAATAATAATAAAACCAACTGATGTAAGTTTATTGTTAATTTAATAATATTAATTTAAATTAATAAAATTTAACAAAAATATAATTAAATATATTCAACAATTCAAGTCAATTGTAAGTACATGATTTATTTTTATTGACTTTTTTGTTTTTTTTTTATAAAAAATTAATTTGTTTTTTGGAGTAATTTAACCAAAAGTAATTAATATTTATATATTTTTAATAATTATTAATATTTATTCTAGGTAATTTTGAAGTAAATAATTAACATGTTTGGACTTAGACAAGTCATCAGACAGTCATTGAGACTCATACCAAAAAAATCAATTGAAAAATCATCTTCAATTATAAACAAACAATTACCAGTTCAATCTAATGTCAACAAAAATATATTTACAACTTCAATATTAAATTATACAACTGCAATTGAACCAACTGAAGAAACACCAGTTGATAATTCAAAAAAAATTGGTAAAATTAATAAATCCAAAAGAAAAATAATTGAATTTACATGTAAAAAATGTCAAACAAGAAATAAAAAAACAATGTCAACAATTGCATATGAAACTGGTGTTGTTATAATACGTTGTGATGGATGTAAAAATAATCATCTTATTGCTGATAATTTAGGATGGTTCAGTGTAGATAAACGTAATATTGAAAAATTAATGAAATTAAATGGTGAAAATGTTAGGACAACAAATGACTATGCAGCTGGTACATTTGAAATAGTAAATAAATAAATAAATAAATAAATAAATAAAATATTTAAAAAAAAAAAAAAAACAAATATATTTAATAATAAAATGATAAATATTATCAGTTAATGTTTTTTGTTTTTTTTTTTTAAACTAATCTACCTATTAAATACGTGATAATAATAATAAATCTTTGTTTTTTTTTTTTAAATCAAATTTGTATTTTCAACAATACTTAATACAAAAATTATAATTTTAAGTAAATAATTTTTTTATTTTAATATAAAACTAACTATTAGGCACTTTGATGTCCGAAGATTATAAAAAAAAAAACCGTTGGACCATCTTTAAAAAAAATCATATGAATTTTATTATTTCTGTTTTTTTAATAAAAAATGGAATAAAAAAATCTTTGGTCCATTGTTGAATAATATTCAGGCATCAATTATTATTATTATTTAAAAAACAATTAAAAAATATCAATGAGTTATTTTTAAATATATAAAAAATACCAGGTGATGTTAAAAAAAAAAAAAAAAAACATAATAGTACAAAATGAAATTAAAAAAATAAATAATTAAACTTTTTTAGGTTTTGAAACAATGGCATAATCATTATTACTATATGTTTGTTGCTGAGGTCCACTCGCATTTGGTTTTTTTCTAATAACACCATATCCATTACTACTATCATCAGCAAGTCTAACTGATGATAAATCATCAGCAAGTTCATAATCAGCCCATGAATGATTTGATTCATCATTTGTTGTTAATTTTTGTTGTCCATTTTGTTGTAATGATGATGATGATGTTGATTGATTTTTATTAATTGTTACATTATTAATAAGTGGATTACATTTTCTATAACCAGAACTATTATTTAATTTATGAATTGAACCAAAATGTTGCAATTGATCATAATCATCCATTGAATTTGATTTTGTTAAATTATGATTTATAATTGGTGATGCTTCAATTGTAATACGTTCTTGTGTTATTGTTGGGGTTGATGTTGATGTAGTATGTGATAATGATGTTGATATTTCATATGGTTCAATAAAATCATTGCTATTATTATTATTACTATTAACTATTTGTTTATGATTATCATCATTATCAATATCTTCATCAATAATATCATTCATAATTGATTTACCACAGTCATCATCATCATCGTCATCATCATCATCTATATCATCGTCATACTCTACATGAAAATTATGAATATTATTATTGTCATCTGAATTATCATCATCATCACTAATTAATCTTGTAAATTTAATATCATTATTTGATTGGTGTTTATCATTTTCAATATGTACAACAGTATCAACACCAAGTGTTCTCCATGCATCACATCTAACTTCAACAAGATCATAAGGATTTTTTCCAATTTGATAATTTTTTTTAATTTGATTATCATTATTATTATTACTACTACTACTACTACTACTACTATTATTATTATTATTATTATTATCATTATTATTATTGTTATTACTATTATTATTATTACTACATAATTCTGATATTTTATATGTATTTAATTGACGATAATTACCACTACCAGATAATTCAATATGATTTTGTTCATTTGTTAAATCACAATGACCATTTATATTATATTTTCTTGGTGGTTTTGCTGGTTTTGATTTAATAATTGATGATATTGGTAAACGTATAAATGAATTTGTATTTGTACTTAAATTACATGTTGATGATGATGATGATATTGATGGTGATGATGATAATAATGTTAATGGTTTTAATGATTGTTGTGAACATGTTGAAAAATCAATATCAATTAAATTATTATCAGAATTAATTGATGTTGGTGGTAATGGTGATCTTGAACCTGGTTCCATATGTAATGCTGCATGATATTGTGCTTCATCCATTGTTGGTGTTGATGCTGGTGTTGATGATGGTGTTGATGTTAATTCTGGTCTTAATAATTTTTTCATTGAATTTATTTTTGATGATATACATCTATATATTTGTTGTTGATTACTACGTTCAAGATTAAATACACCCTCACCAGATTTACATTTTCTTCCTGCTTCAAATGAAAATTTATCATCTCTATAACCATATTTACGTATATATCTAAATGGCCATTCAAATAATATTAAACCATTATCATTATCTTTTAATTTAATATCACTTTCTGTAACAATAAGTGTATATACTTTTTCTTCAAGTTTACATCTTTTTGATGCTTCTGTTTCAACAAGTTTAACTATAAATACACCTTCATCACTTGAACAATATAATTCATTGTCTTCTTCAATCATTGAATATATTTGTTTACTATTAAATGCAACTTTTTGAAATGCACTCATCCAATCAAATTTATCTAATTCCGATAAACATCCAAAATAATATGTACTTGTATTATTTGTATTATTTTTTGTTACCACCTTTAATTAGAAATGTATTTTTTTTTTTAAATTTAATATTTAATTTTTTTTGTTTAAATTAATATATTTAATTATTTATTTTTAACTTACAGCAAATACTCTTGGTTGATTACTTGGTCTTATTTTAATACATGCTTCAAGTGTTACAATTCTATATGCTGGTTGTTGAATTAAATAATCATCTTTACTATCATAAGCTTCTAATCTTTCAATTCCAAAATTACTTGCTTTAAATAATAAACAAAATTTTTTGTGCCATGATTTCTACAAAAAAAAAAAAAAAAAAAAAAAAACAAATTAAATTAAATTAATCAAATAAATATATCAATAAATTTTTTGAATTTACTTTTAATCTTCCAAACATATCCTGAGGAGGAAGCAACAAGAGACCTTGACGTATAGGCCTATCAATATCCATTTTTTAAAAAATAGAATTACACTTTTTATCTTTTTCCTTTTTAATAAATTATTTGCTTTTTATTCTTCTTTGTGATTGAAAATATCTGTAAATTAAAATATATGTATTACAAGAAATAATCTAGAATAATAATAATAAAAAATGTATACATATAATTGCGGAGAAATCAAGGTGAATCATCAACTGGAATGCAGTTTTGTCACTAAAATCATAAATCGTTATCTTTTAATGTGTACACAACACTTGATTTACTTGTTTTTTATCAATTTTAAAAACAAGACATGAATATTAAACAAATTTTAAACTAGTTATTTATTTTTTATATCTTTTTAAACAAAAAAAAAAAACAACCAACAAGTGTTCATGTCTCAAATAGATCCAAAATAGATCATGTTACTTTGTCAACAAATAACAAAAGCATAATTACAATTTATATAATATTTTACACAAAAAAAAAAAGTTAATTCTATATTTATTTTAACAATTAATAATAATATTTTAATTATTTATTTATTTATTATTAAATACACAATCTCTCTTTTTTTTTTTTATTATGATGATATTAAAAAAAAAATAAAAGTTATTTTATTTATTTATTTTTTAATTTATTATTATTATTATTTGTTGAATATTATATATTTTTATTTATCCTGGTATAATTTTTTGTAGTTAAATTTACCTTGTTGTTATTGTTTAAATTAAAACTTTAAATTGACGTGTATTTATATATTTTTTTTATTTATTTTGGAACATCTGTATTTATAATATTGAATTGTCCACCACACACATGAACTTGATCGCAATAAAACATGGGATTTATCACAGATAATAATCAATTGACAATATGGATATAAAATCAGATAAAAAAAAAAGAGACAAAAAAAATTGAGATAAAAAAAAAAATATAATATAGATATTATTGAAAAGCGCCAGTTGATAAAATCACCAACATATTGGGAACTGTTGGTGTTGTTGGTATTCAGTTGTTCAACACACAAAAAAAAAAATTGAGAAAAAAATTTTTACTACAATAAAAAATAAAACAAAAAGTTATGAAATAATAAAATTTTAATAAATAATTAAATAAAAATGTTTGCAAGAGCTATCGGATCAGCTCTTCGTGGTAATTATAAAATATTTATAAAATATCTTATTATTAATGTTTATTTATAAAAATATATCAAAACAAAATCATCAAAAAAATGTTGAATTAATTTTTAAAGGTTAAGTTTATGTATATAAATTAATAATTATTATTTTAATTGTTACAGTTGGGATTATTGCTGGTACCAAATGCAATAGTACATTAAAGCCAATTTTATTAAATAACATTAAATTAAACAACACTAGTCTTGTCAGTCAATTTAATGCAAGTATCAACAATCCAAGATGTCTGAGTACTTTGATGTCAACATCACTTGTTAATGAACAACCATCATTGTTTAAAAATAATAATTATTTAACAAAGTATGTGTCATTAATTTATTAAATATAAATATATTTGTTTGATGATAATTATAAATTATTTATTACAGTTTATCAGTAAATAATTTGGCTGGAAATGTTCCTGTAAGAACACTTACAAAATATTCAAGAACAAGGGGTAAAAGAAGTGTTGTTAAAACAGTTTTAAAACGTTTTTACAGATTAAATTGGTAATGATTATTATAAAAATTTTTATATATTATTGGTATTATTTAAAATAATAATAACTATTATTATTAATTTATAATTAATTTTAGGGGAATATGGATAAGAACAAAAACTGGTAGACACAAAAGACTTTGGACAAAACGTGGATCATGTAGACGTCGTTTGAAGATGCATGTATTTACAAATTCAACACAATCATGGATGCTTGATAAAATGGTATCATCATACTGGAGAGCACCAAAATATTGGGTTGATGATCCATACAATCCATATCATCAACGAGAAGAATATTGGGTAACAAGAAAAGCACCACAACCATAAAATAAATAACACATCAAATTTGTTAATCAACCAATTTAATAATTAAAATAAAATCATTGAATATTTATCATTGCATTTTTTTTTTAATTAATTATATATTTAAAATTATCAAGTTGATAAACAAATATATTTTAATAATTAATTTTGATATTAACAATTTAATATTTACGTCCAACATGAAATATAATTTTACCAGGTTTTGCATTTTTAATTATTTGCAATACTTGTCCATGTGTCATCAAACGATCAATAAGTTGTCCATTTATTGCTAAAATCATATCACCTGGTTGTAATAAACCATTTTCAGCTGCTTGACCATCTTTTAATATACTTTTTATAAGTATTTCTTTATTAAATTTATTATCAGCACCACCAACAATTGAAAAACCCAATTTTTTAGTATCACCTTTCCATAAAATAACTGTTATTAATAACATCAATAAACTATCAGCAAGTTGGGTTAATTCTAATTGTGTTACATTATTTTTTCTTATTATTTGAAATTTTTTCATTCCAGTTGTTTGATTATAAAAATTATTAACATCATTACTTGATGTATAATTAAGTGTCATTGTTGAAAAATATTTTTCATCTTTTTTCAGAGTTCCAGTTATTTTTGGACTCGTTGAATTTATTTCAGTTAATTTATTATCATTTGAAGATGATTGAGAAGTTGAATTACTTGTTGATGTTTCTGGCCAAATGAATAATTCATTTTGGGTTTGATAAATTTCATCACTCCATGAATTTTTTCTTGATGAATCATTGACAATTGATGATGCATTATCAGAATCAATTTCAACAGAAGAAATATCATTGTTTGATAAAGTTGGATTAGTTTGTTTGTTGTTTGTTTCATTATATTCAACAGTATCAATATTTTTATGACGAAGTACTTCTGAATTTATTGACAAGTTGCTTATTTGAGTAGTTGCAGTGAGTGTATTGATACTATCACATGAACCAGCTGAACCTGTGTCACTGTCATATCCACTTTCACGACGTTGCTGATACATTTGACGTATATCAGTTACAGTTGATATTGTCAATGATCGTCTTACTTTATTTCTAAAATTTAATATTAAAAAAAAATATTTTAAAATAATTAATTTAAAAACATAAATAATCATTGAATTTTTTTAAACTTACGTCTTTTTTTCTTCTTGTATTTTTGAGCTGGATAAATTTTTTGAAAATTTAACAAGTGAATCACTTATAAAATTTAAATCATTGTTCATTTTTTCAGAGACATTCATACTACTTGATCGTTGTAATGATTTTTTTGAAGAAATATCTGATTCATTTATTTTTAAAATCATTTTTTTTTCATCAACAACATCTTGATAAATATTTTCTTCATCAGCAACATCTTGAACATTATTCATTTCAACAACAACATCTTGGATATCTTTTTTCTCTGATGATGATTCGTTTATTTCAGTCTCTGGCTCAACCAAGATATCATCACCAAGTGGATTCAAAGACTCATCATTTGAAACAGTTTTTATTTTATTAATTGTCTCATTATTTTCTATATTTATTGGTCGAAAAAACTTCTTTAATGCATCAATTCTTGATGCTCTTTTTAAATCAACAAATTCTGTTGTTTCCTAAAAAAAAAAAAATAATTATTGATCGTTTAAATTATTTTTTAAATATTTATTTATGTTTTACGTACTTTTTCAATATCAATTTCATCATCATAATCTGTATCTTCTCGTTTTGCTGTTTTTGATGATCCAGTACTTTTTGATCTTCTGTTTTGCTTTTTAAGCTTTTTACCAATTTTTTTTCCCCACGTTCCAAATTCTAAAATTATATAATAAAATTAATAAAAAACAAGTTACCTAATCAAAGTATTTTATAAATTAATAATTTTTAAAATTTCATTCATTAATTTTATGTACTTTTTTTTCCTGGTGTTTCTTCTTCTTGCTTTTTTGATTCATCATTTTTATTTTTTTTATCATCTGGTGAATTACATGTTGCTGAAGTAAGCTTTGGATCAGGGATATTATTGTTTTTTTTAAAACTGAACCACGACATTTTGTTAACAATATCAACTAAAAATTAAAAAACAATTTATTAAACAATATATATATAAATTTATCAAATAATATTAAATAATTTATAATAATTTTAACTACCTTTTAATTAATTTCTATTTTCATCAACACAAAATACAACATAGTCTGATGACCAGTCATTAATAACTAAAAAAATAAAAATAAAATAAAAATCAACAACACAAACTAAAATCACAATCTACGTGTCAATATATTTTAAAACTTAAACATATTTATTGTCTAAATTTTTTATGCATGACTAATACACAATAGAATTGATAAAAAAGAAAAAAAAAAAAAAAAACCCCAATTGATACTAAATTCTTATCTACAAAAAACGGAAATAACTTTTGTAAAAAAAAAATAAAAATTGATATAAACAAGTTTTAATTTTAGAATTTTTTAATAGAAATTTAAATTATTTTTAATGATCTAATATTATTATTATTAATTTATTATTTATAATTTTTTTTAAAATAATATTTTAAATTGAGAGAGAAAAGTACTTTGGCGCCTCTCTCAAGTCTCTCTTTTTTTTTTTTTTGTTTGTTGACAAATGTTGTCTCTTTTTAATGATCGAAATGTCAATTTGACATTTGTTTACATTTGTTTACATGAGATAATAATAAACACTTTTTAATACCAAATTAATAAAAAATTAAATTGTTAATAATAATAAATAATTTAAATATAATAATAATATTAATAAAATAATGGAAACACTGACATTAAATCAAGAAATAAATTTAAATTCTGATGATAAAAATATATTTGATGTATCATCAAATTGGCAAGTAATTGGATCAAAGAATTTACAAGATACAATCACAACATGTTCAATAAAAAATTCAACAACAAGGTATTGTAAATGTATCTCTACATATTATTAGTTTATTATTTTACAATATTAATTATTTTGATTTTGTTTTTAGTATGACACTTGATGACATAGTGGATCCAACAACTTGTTTTGAATTGAAACCAGATAACAATGACATTTGTCAATTAAATATTAAATTAAATAATCAACATAGAATTTGTAAAATGGGTATTGTATCAGAAGCAACTGTACTTGAAATATTTAAAGAATTTGGAGAATATGATAAAACAATTTATACTGAATTTATTGATGAGTATGAAGGACAAAGTGTTAATTTTGCTGAAGTTACATTTGATCGACCAACACCTGATACAAGTATAAAGGTAAATTAACTTGTAAAAAAATAAATAACAATGTATTGTTTTTCTAATTAATAATTATGTATTATTAATTTAGTTTACCAGATTAAACAACCACAATCGTTCAACAATGTTTTTATATGGAATTAGACTTGCACTTGATGAAGCACCAAAAAAATCACCAGGACCATTTGATGTTAATTTAATCAGTGATTTTTTACGTATAAATCAAAATAAAAAAATTAAAAATGAAATTAATAAACCAACAAATTCAATGAATAAAAATATTATGATGGAAAGTTTGATGTCATTGATACCTCAAAATAATAATAATTTATCAACAAATAATCATGAAGATGTTAAAAAAACTGAATCATTTGAAAAATTAATTGAATTAAAAATTGATAATAAATTACAAGAAATTGAAAATAGACTATCTAATAAAATTGATCAAGTTGAAATGAAAATTAATAAAAAACTTGATATAATTATTGAATTGTTAGAATCAAAAAAAACTTGATCAGTCAATAATTATCTAGATGTTAATAATAAAATAGGAAAATTTTATATAATTGTTTTAATAAATGTAAATATTTTTAATAAAAAAAATTGGTAATTTGTTATTCTATTGTTAATTAGTAGTTGCCTGGTAATTTTTTCGAGACACTCTTCATCTTCTTATTATCTTTTAATTGATTATTTTTATATTTAATTTCAATTGCATTATGACTGACAACAAATCATTATCAAATGTTGAAAATAAATCAATGAAATTATTGAAAAATCATCAACACATAATTAGGTAACATTTAAAATAAAATAAATTTAATTTTTAGTAAACATTTTTAAATGATTTTTATTAACATATTTTATATTAAATTTAACAACTCTAAAGGTATGATTATGATGAAAAAAAAAAAAAATATATATTATTATCTTGCCCATGAGATTTTTTTAACAGTATTTATCTTGTTTTTATTTATTTAAATATTTTATTCCAAGTTTGGTGGATCCCAGTAGTGAAGTTGTTTTCTCCAAATTTTAATTAAACCATCCCAGCCTCTTCTACTGTATTTACGATACTTTGATGGTGTCTTTGGATCACTCATGGTTCTTTGATCCCTTTGATAAATAAATTAATTAATTAAAAATTGATTAAATTAATTTTTTTTTTAATAAATTACCTTGGAACATCTTGGATGTATCTGTTGTATCCAATTGTATTTTTTCCATAATCAATATCTTTTTGTCGTCTTGTTAATACAGCTGGATCATTTTCATATTTACTTGATGAAAAACTTGAACTATAATCACTTGATGTTTTATATATTTCAAGACTTGTATTATCACTTTTATGTTTGTTCAATAAACTGTCTGATGAATCACATGTTCTATTATAACTTCCAAATGTTGTTGGATGATTTCTGGCATTTTGTGTCCTTTTAATTGAAAAATATATTAGATATTAATTTATTATATTTAATATTAAATTAAAAAATATATATAATTACCATAAAACAGTTTGATAATATTTTTGATTATCAAATAAATTATTATCATGTTCATTGATTAATTGTCTTGCTTCATTTGATGAACAAGTTTCAAAAGTACTATTTTTTTTGTCACTTTGACTTATTGAATCATCATTTTTTTGTTTAATTTGTAAATTATTTAACACATTTGTAGAATTTTCAATTGACAATTTATCATTTTGCACATTTAATAGATTCCAGTAAATAAATTCTTCCAATAAATCTTTGATAATTTTACACCAATTTTCTTGACTTTGATTAATATTATCTGATGACATTGTTGAATAAAAACTATCTCCATTAAACCTTAAAAATTAAAAAATTATTTAATAAATATTTAAAAATTAATTTTCATTATTTAAAAAAATATATTTTCTTACTTTGATATTAAATTTTGATAATTTTCATGATGAATTTGGATTTTAGTTAACTCAACTTGTTTTTTCAATGAGTCATTTGATTCTGTATCACTAAATTCAAGTATTTTATTTGATGATTTATCATCACTTGATTTATTTTGTCTTTTATCTGTATCAAGATTATCAATTTCAAACAATATTGTATCATTTGAATCAATTATTATTTTAATTTTAGACATTGTTTATATTTTAACGTGATCAACACGTCTTTTAATTAACAAAATGTCTGCCAAAATAAATGATAAATGTATGTAAACAAAATGACTTTAATGTGTTCTAATGTCAACAATAGAATGATAAATATATTTTCAACTAAATAATAATCATAATTTTTATATTGGTACTGTTGTGTTTTTGTTTTTATTTTTACCAACACAACAGAAAAAAAATCAACAAGTAATTTTTTTTTTCTTTCAATAATAATCATTTAAAAGAATTCTTTTTAAAATTAATTAAAACAAATATCAGGATGTTAAAAAATAATAAAAATAATTTGATAAAATAATAAAGTTTTTATTAAATTAATTATATGAAAATAAAATTAAATAAAAAAAAAAACGTACATTATTAATCAACAATTGGTGTCTGATTAATTTTTTTATTTATAAAATTTAAAAATTATTATTAATTTAATTTATAATAATGAATTATTTATTTTCAATTTTTTTATCATCATTATCATTAGTATCATCATCATCATCATCATCATCTTGGTCATGATTAATTTCATCATCTTCTTTATTAATGTCAATTTGGTTTTTTTCATTTGTATTTTTATCATTGTCTTCATCATTTTCTTCATCAATTTTTTCTTTTTTAGATTTATTTTGTTGTTCTGGATCCCAATGATGAAGTTTTTTTCTCCAAAGTTTAATTAAACCATCCCAGCCTCTTCTACTGTATTTACCATACTTTGGTGGTGTCTTTGGATGATCTTTGTGTCTCTGATCTCTTTGATAAATCATAAAATAATTATAATTAATAAAATATTTAAATTTAATTATATTATAGTATATTAAAAATAGAAAAATTACCTGGAAACTTCTTGAGTGTATCTATCATATCCAATTGTATTTTTTCCATAATCAATATCTTTTTGTCTTCTTGCTAATACAGCTGGATCAGTTTCATATTCAACTTTTTTTTTATCATTTGATGATGATGTTGTGCTGTTACTTGATTCACTGTTTTGACGATTTCTTGATATTTTTTCATCATCACGACCTGGACTATCATCTCTTTGTCTTTTTCTTGAATTTTCTGATTCACATTTTGAATCTTCATATGACCATAATTCACTTGGATCACGTTGTACAACTTCTTCCAATGTAGACATTTTTTTAAAATTATATTATAGATATTATGTATTATTTATAACATCAATTAAAATATTATGTAGTTGTTTTTTTTTTTTTATCAAAATGTAAACAATATAACCTGTAATCTGATAAGGAACTTGAAAGTTCTTTTATCAAATTAATAATTAATAATTTATAGTCAAAATTTAAATGAATATCAACTAATTTATTTTAGGTATGACAAACAATAAATAAATAATTATTTTTAAGAGTTATATTTGTTGAATATGATGATCAATGTCTCAAAATCTCAACACTCTTTCTCTAAATGATGTTTGTCAATGTTTGTTGAGAAAATTAGCGCCAAAAAAAGATGATAATTTTGGCGTCATTGAGAGAGAGAGAAAAGATTAAAAATAATTTGTAGAGGCGTACAATTCCATTTATTCCAAAATACAAAAATTAATTAAATTGTAAATCATGACATGATGAGCTGGAATCTACAGACTATGTACAGTCATCATCTTTTACAATCAGTAATTATCATCAATAAATAAAATTTTGTTAAATAATATAAGTATAGATATAAGTACGATGTTAATTTTAAACAATTTAATAACAGCAACAATTTCAGCAACATATATACTTGAAATGCAGCAACAAATGATCCAAGAAGCCAAATGGCTGCATGATTTATAAAAATTGAAAAATTGATAATTAAAATATAATACTTATTATGTCAAATTCAGTTAACAATTACTTCAAGTACTATTGATATTAAATTTTAATTTATCTTTTTTTTTGTTTAGCATAGCTTGCTGATATCCAATAATATTATAACCGTGTTTTTTTTTTTTAATTCACAAGCCAAAAAATTTATAAGAACATTATCAAAGTCGTCACCACCAAGAAATGAAGCATCATTTGTTGATCTAACTTCAAAGACACCATTTTCAATTTTTATAATTGAAATACCACTGTAAATGTACCACCACTTAAATCATAGACTGCAATAGTTTTATTATCCATATTTTTTGCATACAGTAAGCAAAAAAGAGCAGCTGCTGTTGGTTCATTGATAATTCTGACAAAACTGAAACCAGCAATTTGTCCAGCATCTTTTGTTGCTTGACGTTGAGTATTATTGGAATAAGCTGTTATTGTGATGACTGCTGGTGTAAATAAATTTTTTTCAGCTATTTTTTTTCATTTTTCTCAATATTACAGCTTCAATTTCAATGGGGGAATATAAATTGCCAGATTCATCTCGAACAAAGACATCTCCATTTGGTGCTGGAGCAATGTCGTACAGAAAATATTATGTTATAAGTATATTTGATTGTCTGAATATTTTTTATTCTTTAATTTTATCATTTGAAGAAAAAAGAAAAAAAAGATAGGTATATCCTAATTGTTTATAATAATTATGCTTTTTAAATATAAGCCGGCATTTTTTTTTTTAATTAAATCGTTCATTGAAAACTGGCCCAAAAAAAAAATATAATGGGGTTAGGCTAGGTGTCAAAACTCAAAATCATAGCATTGTTTTCTTTCTCATTTTATTGAATCATCTCCTCGTGTTTTGTCTTTTTTTTTTTAATTAAACAATATATATACATAGTTTTTTATTTCATAATAATTATAAAAAAGAGAGTACAGAAATTTAACCTCTGTGTATGTTTATATTCACCGCATTAACAGAATATCAAGACCATGTTTCGAATTGGCATTAAATTTACCTCAAATCCCCAAGTCCAGATATACAAAGTGAGTTATTTATTTTTACTAAAAAAATAAACAAATAAACATAAATAAATATTATAAAATAACTTAATTTTTTAAATAAATCAGTCATGAATTGTTACAACAAGTTTTAATGTCAATGACATTTTTTATCTTACAAATTTATGTCATATTAAACAACTATAATAATTTAATTAATTATTATTTATAATTTTATTATATATATTGATTTATATCATATTGTTATTATTATTGTTATTAGATATTATTTATTAATATGTCAAAATTATGCTAATGTCTTGACACGCCTGTTTTTTTTTTCATTAATTTTAACAAGTCTTACATAATTATGACAAAAATTTATTTAATATTTTGATAATTATTTAGATTAAAAAATATGGATACTCTAATTTACATACAATCACAAGGAATAATCAATTAAGTTCAGTTGTTATTTCAACCAATAGGTATTTATAATATTAATTATAAAATTATGTTATTAATTTATATTTTTTTTCATAATGATTAATATTTTATTGTATTATTGATTTTAGAGCAAATAAAGATGCTAGAATTCTTTTACAACATGAATATTCTCGTGCAAAATATTCATCAGAACCACCACCAAGGTATGTTTTGTATTATTAATTTATATTTACATCTAAATTTAATTAATTAATTGAATAAATTTAATATTTTAGTGGTAAAAAAGGAAAAAAAGGAATTCTTTTTCTTGGTACATTTGCTCTAGGTACAATTGGAGTATTAACAATTGCTAAAAATAATCCAGATATTAGAAAAATGCTTGATGAATGGATACCTGGTACAGATAATACACTTAAAGTTATATTCCAAGAAGAAGAATCATTTATTGATAATATTACAAATTATTTTGGAAATCTTAAACAATCGTAAGTTGAAAAAAAAAAAAACAAAAAATAAATAATAAAATTATTCTTTAATATATTATTAATTTTATGAATTTTAATTTAGAATAACTGGAAGTATATTTGGTGATGATGAACAATCAATTAAAAAATCAATTGATAAACCAGAACAAAAAGGTCAGACAAGAAATAAAACAAATTCCAAGATATTTGAACCTTATATACGTGAGATCCTTTATCCTATTTATCCTTCATCATAAAATCAATGATAATTATTAATCCTTGTAATTTTAATAAATTATATTATTTAAATGTAATTATTTTAATATAATAATTTTTGTTTACTAATTATAACAGCTCCAAAACCAACATTTGAAGCATTAGTTACAAAAAAAGAGCCACCAGTTAATGATTCATTCAATGAAATAAGACATGCCAAGGATAAAAATGATGAAATTAAAACTGGTAAGTTTATCATCGTGTTGTTGAGTTATATTTTATAAAAAAATTAATAAAATAATATTTGTTGTAGTTGTTGAAAAACCAACACCACAAAAAAAAGAAGTACCAGAAGAATTAAAACCAACTAATCTTGTAGAATTAGAAAATTTAAGTGGTCAAGCTGCTGCTAAAGCTATTACAGCTTATCAAGATGCTGCAAAAGCAATTCAAGATTTTAATAAAGATGTTGTTCAAGTTATTGAAAGTGTTGGTGTTTCATCAAATGTATCAGCTCCAGTATGGCAAAGGTAAAATTAAATTAAATTAAATTTATTAATAACTAAATAAAATAATAATAATTTAAAAAAAAATATTACTTAGATTAAAAGAAGCTACAGAAAAACGTAAAAAAGCTGTACGTAAAGCTGAAGAAAATGCTGCTGATGCACTTAAGTCATTAAAAAAATTATCAAATCTTGTTGATGATTCTAAATTTGATGCACCAGCTGTTATGAAATCTGTATCACGTAGAAATATTAAAAAAATTATTGATGATGTTGATGCTGCTAAAAAAAATTATGAAGATGAAGAACGTTCAGCAAATATAACTGAACGTTATTGGACAAAAGTTCAAGCAGCTCGTGAAAATTTTAATGAAGAATTACAAATATTATTTCCAAATATTAATATTCATGATAAAACATTTTCAGTTAATGAAGAATCATTTGATCTTTTTGTTTTGTATATGTACAATAAATTAAATTATATACAAAAAGAATTGGAAAAAACTGAGGTAATTAAATTATTAACTATTTAACAAAATAATAATTAAATAATAAAATTAATATATATATTTTATTTAACAGACGATTGACAATGCAAAATTAAGATCAGCATTAAAAGCTACTGGTGATTTAGCATCAGAAGAAAAAATAAATGAACTTGTTTGTCGTGAAGTTAACAGAGAAAAACGTTTAATCATTGAAGAATCAGAGAAAAAGGTAAATAAAAAAACAATAAAATATTTAATAAAAAATATAATCTTTTTTATTAAAATATAAAAATAATTAATAAATAAAATATGACCTATTTAATTTAGCTTTTGGCTGAAAGAAAATTATTCGATGAAGAACTTCGTCGTCAAATTAAACTTCAATCTCAAGTTCATGCTGATCATCTAAAAGAGATACTTGAATCTAAAGAAAAAGAAATGGAAAGAATTATAAATCGTGCTATTGATGAAAAAACTGAAGCTGAATCAAACAAATATAAAATTCAACTAGCAGCTATTGTTGGTCGTTTGCGTGGTTTGGATGAAGCCCTCAAGTGTAAGTATCATTTTTATTATTTAATATTAAATATATAATAAAATAACATTGGTTAATTTAATTAACGTAGAAATTTTTTTATATTTATTTAAAAATAATCAATAAAATATAAAATAAATACTTTGCACGTATTTTTTTTAATAAATTTAATTATTTATTTTTATTAATATTTTTTTTTTTTTTTTTTAGTACGTTTAAGTGAAGAAAAAGGTGCATGTGATGCTCAATTATTATGGGCTGCTTGCCAAGCACTATCAAGAGCAGTACAAGTTGGACCACCTGGTGCACCAACAGACAAACCAGTAAGACCACTTGAAGCTGAGATAAAAGCTATTTCAAAAGTTGCACGTAAGTTACTCTTATCTTAATATTGTTGATAATCTTTATTGTTTGTTAAACTTTATTAACTTTCTAAAATATATAGGTATATACATTGTTACAAGTGTATATACACTTTAAAATCCGATTACAGTTTAGTTAAATATTCCACGATTAGCATACAAATAGAATTTATTTAAGTCATTATTGTTATTGTCGTTAGTGAATTATAATTGTTATGTGGTATTTATATTTAAGCTAAAGACGATGCACTTGTACAAGCAACATTATCTGGAATACCAAAAGAGGCTATTACACGTGGTGTATTTCCTGAGGATGCATTACGTGAACGTTTCTTAAAGGTAAATATTAATTAAATGAATAAATAAATAAATTATATCAATTTATTTTTTTTTATATATATTAAATTTATTATTAATTTAAAAAATAAAAAGGTTGAACATGTGGCTAGACGTCTTGCTCTTGTTCCTGAAGAAGGTGCATCACTTCCAATTTATATACTCAGTTATATACAAAGTTTCTTGCTGCTAAAAGCAAAAACTCCAATACCAAAGAGTGAATTATCTGATGAACCAATTGATCCAAGTTTACTAGATACTCATGATGTCCTAAATCGTGCTAGGTAAAATTAATAATACCAATTAATATTTTACATTGTTTTATTTGAAGTATCAGAGATTTTAATAAATGATAATTTATATTATTTTTATTTTATTTTTTAAGGTATTGGCTTGATCGTGGTGACTTTAAAATGACACTGAGATATATGAATTTATTAAAAGGTGCATCAAGAAGTGTTGCTACTGATTGGATGAATGAAACAAGAATATTACTTGAAACAAAACAAGCAGTTGATACACTTATTGCTTATGCTGGTGCAATAGGTCTTGTATTTCTTGGTAGTGGTGATAAAAAGGTATGAAATTTATTTATTTTTTAAATTTTTTTTTATCTATTTATTATCAATTAATAATATTTGTTTTTTAACTTTTTTTGTTTTTTTAATTTAATTTCAGAATTAATGAGCAGAATAGTAATTGTTATATAAATAAACGATAATATTTTCAGGTAAATTAGCATTTCTTCTTTTGAATGAATAAATAACATCAACTGGAAAATTGTGTCATTTTAATATGTAATATGTATATGAGAAAAAAAAAAAAAAAAGAAAAATGTCAATATAAAATCTAGAAAATGTTTAAATGTATTTTTCATTTCTTTTTTTTTTTCATGACAAGATGTCAAATTTTATTTCTTGTTTATGATTTATCATTTACATCGTTGATTGAATAATTAATTTAATTTTTTTTTGTCTTTATAATATCATCAAATGTCTGAATAAATATTGACATTTTATGTCAATAAATTTATTCAAATATTGTTAAATAATTTATTCTTTTTTAAATTTAATTAAATTTATTAAAAATTATTTAAATGCCAATGTGTGAGAGAATAACATTAAACTTCAATTAAATTTAAGTTAGCATTTGAAACATCAGTCGAGATGAAAATACAAACTTGGAATTGTATTTTTTTTTATCATCAGCTGTGTGAATACGAAAGACACAATACTTTAGCTGCAAATTTGTGACTTTTCAATTGAAATTTAAACATTTAAGTTTATTTTTCCAATATCCCATTTCGATTCTTTTCCCATTTGCGTAACTTTTTATTTTCTTTCTCCAATCTCGTATTTTTTACTACTCAAAGAAGTTCAATAAATTTTTTTTTCTATTCGTTTAACAAAAAAAAAATACATGAATTTTTTGATAGTAGTGGTTCAAAAGAAAAAAAAAATACAACACCTGTAACAAATTGATCATTTATAACTTTTTAACAATTCAAAAAATAAAAATAGGAAATAAAAAAAATATATTACCAGCGAATTGATTTTATTGCAGCTCTAATATAAATGTACAGCTTTAAGAATACATGTTATTTATTTATTTATTTTTTAATTTAATAAATTTTTTTATTATTTTCTCACTGAAAGAAATTCTGCACAGGCAATCAAACTTTTTTTTTTTAAATTTTTATTTTATCAAATTTAGTCACGTAAATTCAGAAAATTTTATATTTTATTTTTTTATTTTTCATTATAACTTTATCCAGGATATATATTTTTGTTATTTTTGACTGAAACAATTTATCATAATTAACAGCTTCATCTTGAAAATATTTTAGAAATTAATTTTAATAATAATTAATCATTTTGTACTATATATAAATCGATTGATAAATTTGATAATATTATTGCTTTATTTTTATTATATTTAATTATTAATTGTGCTAATTAAATTAACAATAAATTTGACTGAAAAAATTATACATATATATTTTTTATAAATAAATTAAGGTTTATTGGCCTCTTATTTATTTATTTTTTTAAATTAATAATAATGATAGATTTTATATTTATTATATAAAATATAAAACATGATTTTAAATGATTAAACTCACTTGATAATTATTAATTTTTATAATATTATTTATATATTTTTAATTATAAAGACACTATCACAAAGCATACAGCCAAATAATTTATTAATATAACAAGCATTTTAAATATGTAAAAATGGCATTTTTTTATTTTATTTTTTTGTCATTTTGATATTATTTTTTTTTCTACTTTTTAAAAGTTAAATTATGTTGCATTAATATTTTTATTCTTTTTTTTTTTTTTTATTTAAATTACTTATGATGTTTATAATTTTTAAAAACTTTTTTTAATGTAATCACGAAACGTATTCTAAAACTATTATGAGATTTGAAAATATTTATCTCAAAATACTAATGAATTAATTTAAGATGTAGATTATTAAGTCCCTTGGTTATTATTATTTAAATTATGATTATTTTTTTAATTATTTTTAATATTGTAATTTTTGGAATAATATATTTTTTATTTTTTATTTAGCAGTTTAATTTTTTCATAGTATTTGCAATGATATAATAATTGTCATTTTTTTTAAAATTATTTTTAAATGTTATTAATATTATAAAATTGAATTTTTTTAAAAATTTTTTTATGTCATATTTATGACCCCACTGAGTGACAATCAAAAAATTATTAAAAAGAATTTTAAATTAAAAAATTTTATAAAAAAAAAAAAAAGCTACAAATATAAATTATACTAAAATAATATTAATGACTGATTTTATTTTTAACTGATTAATTAATTGTTAAAATTTTAAAATATAATAATTTAATTCTAATAAAAATTACATGTCAAATTTTGGGATCATAAATTGGATTTAATTATAATTATAATAAATTTTTTAATAATTAATTAATAAAATTGTGATATTTATATAAAAAAAAAATTATAACAACAACAATTGAAGAAATTTTAAATAATCAATATAATAAATTTGTTGAAAAATTATTATTATTTTATATATTTGATTGTATTATTATTTTTTTTTTAAATTTTATCATTTGAAGAAAAGAAAAAAGATTTATTATCCCTCAATGTCTCAATGTAGGTATAAGTTTCACATGAACTTTTCAAATATATATTTTCTTTGAAAATTGAGTCTGTCAATGATGAAAATTAATAGCAAAAATAAATGGACATTAAAAAAAAAAAAAATGACTGCAAATAGAAGAAAAAAAAAAAAAAGCTCAAATAAATCATAAAAAGTTTGATAGTACAGCAATTTTCCAAGTCAGAGATTGGATTTTCAAAATAAAAAAAAATAAATAAAAAAAAAAAAAACAAAAAATAACAATATATATTACAGTTAAAAATAAAAATAATTGAAAATAAAAAAATACATATTATTTATATATATATATATAAGTATAAGTATGTACTGTTATTTTGACCTAAATTTTTGTTATTTTTTAAATTTTAAATATTTAAACTAGCCTCTAGATAATAAACAATTTGTCTAATATTTTTTAGCTTGATGACAGTGAATTGATGAAGGGACAATGTGTATATATTTCAAGATAAATTAGAATTTTCATTAGCCACGAATATTGCAGACAAAAACAATGCCCAATGCAATTGTTGTCAGCTTTGTGGTGGTGATGCTGGTGTCATGTATACCTGGACCACTTTTATTACATCCATCCTTTTTGCAGCAGTATGTACGTGTACTCCATGCTTCTAAAAAAAAAATTAAAAAAATATTATTTATATTTTATATTAATGAAAAATATTATTATTATTTTTTTTATTTTTTAATTTATTTCATATTTCATGTAATTTTTTTATTTCATTTTATTTTTTAATCAAAAAATTCTCTTGGTTATTATGTTTGTTTATTTTTTATTTTTTTACTTATTTTTTTTTTTCAAGTAAATCATTGGTTTAAATATCACTATATTGTTGACCTCAAGATCCTCAACTTTTTAATATATATTTTATTTTTCAAAGGTTTATACAACCACAAAAGTTACAGAGCTTTTGGAATGTTTCAAATGCATACTTTTGCTTTTCTAATTTACATATTTCTTGTACTTGAAAAAAATTAATAAAAATAAATAATATTATATGCTTGTATGATACTATAATATGTACATAATTTTGTTTAAATATTTTTATATTATTATTGTTGTTGTTGTTGTTGTTGTTGTTGTTTTAAACTTGTAAACCTTCAAATTCTTTAACTTAATTATTTCAAAGTTTAACAAAACTAAACATATCTTACATTGCAAAAATGAAAATATATATTTATTTTAATTTTTGATAATTAAAGATTTTAATTGTTTGAATTTTATTATTATTAATATTATTTTCTTGTTACTTTTAACTATAAAAAAAAAAATCCATAAAAGTCCATTAAACTTTGATGAATATATTTTACTAGCTACAATATAATCAACTAAAAAAAAATTTCCATAATTTAATCAATCAATTTAATAATAATAAAAAAAAACAATAAATTATAAATTTAATAAAGTTATATAATAAAAAAAAATAAGTATTGTTCAATCAAATTGTACCAATTTTTAATAAATATTAATTCAAAGAAAAATAAAGTTTCGAAATCATTTCTTTTTTTTTCGATTTTCTACAAATTCTTTGTGCAATATATATAAAAGAAAAAAAAATTGAATAATACTAAATACCGAGGGATCGAAAGTTGAAATTAATTCAACTCTTTTAAAATTCTTTTTTTTAATTTTTTTTTTTTATTAAGCTCATTGGCAGTATGTCCCTCACCAGAATGAATTTTCTGTGGTGCTTTGAGTAGCGTTAGAAAATCGAATAAACAAAAAAGCGTGGCAACGGGTTAAAATATAAAAGAAAAAAAAAAAATATATATATATTGAAAGTACATGTGCAAAAGTGTAAAAATAAAATTAAAAAAAAAAAATTAAAAATATATTTTTAGATGGTGAAGTAATCAGAAATCGATGAGGTTCATTTTATCCATCAGTATTTTTTATTTTTTCAAAAATAGCCAAGTGTATATCAAACGTAAATGACGTTAATGTATATATACAAAAAATTTTTTTACATATACCATATTATATTTTCAGCATATAGTGATTTATTAAATATATATTTCAACCCCTTTCCAGCTGATAGAATCATCAGATAAATAGTTGAGTGAACAAACTCTGACCATCCCCTCAATATATAACCCCTTTTTGCACTTGAAATATAAAAAAATATAAAGGCATAAAATATTTTTAGTTATTTTTAGTGCACAACCAAAGAAAAAATGATAATAAAAATTGAAAATTATTATTTTATTTTATATTTTTTTATATAAAAGTATATTCAAAGCCATATGCAGCCGTATGGATTATCTTGATACTTTATTTTCATTTTATTTTATTTTTAAAATTTTTTTTTATTGAATAAAAAAATAAAATATACTTAAATATAAATTCTAAATAAAATTGAATTAAATTTTTTTTTTTTTTTTATATATATATATATTTATTGAATTATTTTATCTGTGACCAATCGGATTTTATTTTTGGTCATGATGAAAGATTTTTCTGTATTTTTTCTTTAAATAAAATTCAATAAAAATGGTAATTAAATAATTTTTACGGGTTTTAATTTTAAACAATGATGTTTTTTATTTTTTTTATTTTAAAAAGGATTGAGTATTTATTGAAACAATATTATTGAATTTAAATAAATATATATATTTATAAATTTAATTAATTAAATGAATTTTTGTAAATTAAATTTTTTATTTTTTCAATATAATTAGTTTGTGATTGTTGTGATATTTTGCAGGTAAAATATATGGTCTGTTGATGTATTATAAATTATTTTCTAATGTTTTATAGTTGGCTAGGTGATGTACAGATAAGCCTTATCAAAATGATCATTTTCAAGTGTTATCTTTAGGAAATTTACTATACAATGTATATATATACTTTATCCAGGATTATAAGAGTTATTATCAAATAATAATTTATTTTCAATTGGAAATTTTAATTTTTTTTCTTATAAATAAAAATAACAATAAATTATAAACCAATAATATATAATTTATTAATAATAAACAAATAAAAATAAGAAAAAAAAATTTATCAAATATTAATAAACAAAAAATTATCATTAATTATATTTTACTATTTTATTATTGATTGACAATTGATGATTACTGGGATGATATATTTCTTATTACTATTTAATTTTACAAAAAAAAAATAATAAATTTATTTAATTATATTAAAAGATTTAGAAAACATTACATTTGATATTTATTTATTAACTTTTTACAAAATGAAATTATTAACATTTAATTATACTCTGTAAAATTTGATAAAATTTAATGATATTTTTATTCATTTTGTATTTTATTATGATAATTATTATTTAAATATTATCAGACATTAATTGACATTAATTTTATAAAAATAAATAAACATACATGTATTTTTACAAAATTATAAACAGAAAAATTCTCAGCAATAATTCAGTAGACATTTGAAAATAATTATAAAATTTATCTCAAAAATTATTAAATATCTTCTTTGTAAATTAATTAATCTTTATTAAATTTTATTTGACATAAATTCACAATTAATTATTGAAATTTATAATTTTTATTTGATAAAATTAACAGCTTCAATAATAATTATAAATAAATTTATTTTTATCAAAACAACTTGACAATTATTTTTCAAATTTATATATAATATAATATTTTAATTATTATTTTCAAATAATTTATTTTCATTTTTATTTTTATTCATCGTTAATACAAAACACAATGACAAACAATTTTATTTCATAACATTTTGTTGTTCTTTTAAATCTATTATTTCCACATTATTTTTCTAAATATTTTTAAACAGATAATTATTATTTGTAAAATAAAATTCTTTAAATATTTTCATATGAAAAATTTGATTATTTCTTGTTGATTTATGATTCATTGTATGACAACAAATATTTATTTTTATTTATTTATTTTCTTGATATGTTTATACATATATTATTTGTAAATTTAAATTTTCTTTTATGAATGATGTGGTATTTTATTTTTTTGTGTATTATCATTTTGTTTTAAAATTATTGAAATATTTAATGAAAATTATTATTTATATATAAATAAATTTTTAATTATTTTATTAATCATTTAAATGTAATTTATGCATATAATGTTGTTGTAAACTTTTTAATATATTATCAGTTTTGCTGAAATCAACAGTGATTAAATATTCTTGTATATCAAGTGGAAGTTGTTCAATTATATGCCAATTACGTTGTTTTTCAGAAATATCTAATTCTAAATATTCAGCTTCATGTATTTGCATATCAAAATAATGTTCATATGTCATATTTTCATCACATGTATTGTTCATCCATTTATTTTTAAATAAAAATTGTATTGGTTCATTGTAGAATTTTTTTAAAAAATTAATTTTAAAATCTTCAAAATTAACATATGAATATTTATATTTTTGAAACCATAATTTAGCATGTCCTGTTAATATACTATCAATTTCATAAACATAATCATTTTCATAAATTCTTCTTGCTTCTAAATTCCATTTTAAATCATTGATAAATTTTTTTGGATTTATTTTATCATCATATTTTATTTTTTTTACATCTGCATGATTCATTTTATCAATACAAAGATTTTCTTTTATTTCCATTATCAAATTATAATTATTATTATTATCTTTTGTTTCATAAATTTGTGAATTTTTTTCTTGAACAACATTTTCATTTTTTTTTGAAGCCATATTAATAAATTTAATTTAATTTTAATGTTTTTATATATTTAATTGTTTTTCTTCAATAATATCGTTGTTTTTTCTCACAAATAATTTAATTTATTTCAATATTTTTCACTCTTATTTTTACATGAGATTTTAACTTCACTTTGGAAGCCAAAGATTGACTTTTTTTATGAATAAAAATCACAGAATATTATTTTATTAAATAAAATAAATATTAACAAATAAAATTATAAATAATTATTTTATTTTAAACCACAAATATTTTTTTTTTTTATTAATCGTTGAACAAAAGTTTGACTTGACACTGTGACGATCCAACAAAGAGTGAATTTATATTTTATTTTAAACTTGAATATCACCACTTTAGCTCATGTTTATCCCAACAACAACAAAAATATCTAAAAATTTTAACTTTTCAAAAACAACAATTCAAATAAAATATTCAATAAGTATATTTATTTTTAAATTCTAATAAAATTCATGAAAATATATATTTTTAAAATTTAAAAAAATCAAAAAAATAATAAAATTTAAAAAATATATATTATTCTACTTAAAATTTAAATGAACTACGGATAATATTGTCAAAATTTTTTTAAAAATAAATTTATATTTCATTGCTCTATTATCTGGAGCTTACTCTCAAATAAAAAATTTACTATTTTTTTAAGTAATCTTCAAGTCATTCTGTCAATCACACAAACCAAAAGAAAAAATAAAAATTTCTTATTCAAATAAAAAAAAAAAAAAATTATATTCAATATTTTATGATTCATTTCTTTTTATTTTTTTAATTAAAAAATAAAATTAATCTCAAAATTTGATTCAACATTAATTAATAATTAATAAATGGAAAAAAAACTTTGAAGATTTAATTTGTTTTATATCTAAAACTTGAATTTAATTGTATGTTTTTCCATGCATCATAAAATAGTAAAAGTACCAAAATATAATTTATTAATTCATAAGTGCCATTTGCTAAGAGTATCATATGCAAATATTACAATGATTAATAATAAATTATATATCATCTCGTAAAACGACCATATTCTTGTGGTTTTTGTGTCCCATATGATGAAAATTTTAACATAACTTAACAAACTTTCTTAAAGTAGTTTTAAAAATTAACCAAAAAAAATTTTAGAATTTTAAAATTTTATTTTTATATATTATCATTATTATAATTATTATCTTTACTTTATAAAAGTAACAAGTTTAAACTTGACTATATCAAAATAATTTTTAAAAAAATATCTATCCAATAATTTATTTTATCATTTTTTTTTCTATCAAATATCTTGAATATTTTTTTTACGTTTTATATTTTTTTAGTGTCAAGTATTTTACAATTTTTTTGACAGTCTTTCATATCTTTAACTTATGCATAAAGAATTCTAGGTACAGATGATAAATTTTGAATGAATAATAGATGAAGAATAGCTCCTGTGAATAAAGTGATAGTGAATATAAAATACCATAAAAAAAAAAAAAGACTTTAAGTGTAAAAAAAAAAAATTCTACTGTCATACTGTCTAACTGTATTTTTTTTATTTTTTATTATATAGTTTTTTTTTACAAGCCCTTTGGCAGTTTGATATTTTACTTCTTAAATTTATTGTTATATTTTTTTTTTTTTTAGACCCCAACAACACAAAAATTTTTAAAAAAATATATAATAATGATAATAAAAAACCATAGTACACAAAAAGTTAAATAAAAAAATAAAAAAAATCTTCAGATTGGGTGTTTTGAGTTGAAGTAAACTTTTTCAGTATGCCTGAAGCAAAAAAGAGTTGATATAATAAATGAAAATATCCAAGAAAATAGTCAGTTACTTTTATTTTTTTATTGGTTTTTCAATTTAACATGTAAATAAGTAAATTTATTATATAAATTTACTATAAATAAAGTAAATAATAACATAATTTATTTATTTATAATTATTATTAATTATTTGTAAAATTTTTTTTCAATAAAAATATATTAATTTTATAAAAAAAAATCAATTTTCAGTAGTACAAGTCAACCATTGCGTCAGCCATAAAAATTTTAACACGTAATTTAATTAAATTTAATTTAAAAAATTTATAAAATTATATCTATCAAATAGATAAACAAATTATTATCATTATTATTTAAAAAACAATAAAAATTATTTAAAAAAATTAATAAATAAATAAAAAAAATCTAATAAAAAAAAAAATTTGATTATTTTTTTAAATTTAAAATTGCTTAAATAAATTTAAATTTTTTTTTTAAATATATTTTTGATGAATATGTTGAGAATATATATAAAGCATATAGTTATCACTCTAGTTTGGATCGAAGTTACCCGACTGATGGGGTGGTTGGGTGTAACCGTGTGTCCCAAATATGTACCCTTCATACTCAATGTACATTTGCCCCTCTTTAAAAACTACCCCTTTAAATTCTGTCATTATATATATATACAAAAACATAATGTACACACATATACACGCCCAATTGCTATTTTAGAGCCAACAACTAGTTTTACTATCAATATATATGTATATCTATTACACCCCATCTCAACAACGTCAAAAGCTTTTTACTAAAAAAAATTCCGAGGCTTTTTTATTCACTCCAATATCCTGTTATTTCTCATTCTATTTATCAAATTTTTTTATTATTTTCTTTCTTATTTTATATTACAAGTTTTATATTTATTTATTTATATTTTTTTTTTTTATGTATATATTTATTTTTTATGTATAATACTAGTTTTGATGTCTTAAAAAAAAAAAATATCATTCAATTTATCATATTTAAATACAAATCAAGGAACTTTGCCAACTTACCCTTTTCAACACAACTACCAACACAATCTCGTACTGTTGAACCCTCACTAACGTATTTCTGTAAAATTAAAAAAATATTAATTATATATAATTATTATTAAATAATATATTTATTATAAGTATTTAAATAATTGAATAAATAATTTATAAAAAGTTTGTTATTTTAATTTATTAGAAAATATTTAGAAAAAAAATTTGTTTAAAAATATTTTTCTTGTCATGACATTTGTTGTATTTATTTTATTAAAAATTTAATATAATTTATTATTATTTTATATTTATAAATATTAATGATAACAGAATAATCGATTTTTATTATTATTTATAAAAAAAATTGAAAAAAATAAAAGAATAATATGCCTTTAGGAATATTTTTTGTCATTATGGCGTTGTAAAAAATAATGTATTAATGCTTTTGAGATATAAACAACTGTAGAAAGAGTTATGAAAAAAATAAAAAAATATAAAAAAATATATGAAAAGAGGAATGATAAATATTGAATTGCGAGATATAGCCAGAGGCAAATGGTGGAAAATAGTAGGTACATGGCCTTGGGATAATAGTTGAGTGTTTTCCTACAAGCTTTCACAAAATTCAACCACGAAATTTGCTTCCTCGTACTTTGTTTCAATGATTGAAGAATATATTCATCATAAATTCAAACAATCAAGTAAATTTTAAGTGTTTTTTAAATAAAAATAATATTAAATGTATATTTATTTAAATAATTAATATTTATTCATTAAAAAATAAAAATAGAAAAATCCTTTTTTTTCAACTTAAAATTAAAATTTAATTAATTTAATAATTTAAATATTTAATTTTATATTGATTTATAAAATTTTTAATATTTATTAAAATTTATTTACATACTATTCATGTCAAATAACCGTATGTATTTTATTTTTTTTTAAATAAATCAAAAAAAAAAAAATTGAAAAATAGCAAATAAATTTTTAAAAAAATCATAATTTTTTTTTGATAAATAAAAAATATATTTTTATCTTTATTTTTTTTTATATGTTCATATTTTTTTTTATATTTTAAAAATGACATATAAATTTTTTTTTTTATTATCGTTATCAATATAATATATAAAAAATATTTAATTCTAATAAAAATGAAAAATCTATTGGATTTAGTCAATAAATATCGATTAAAATCATTTAAATTTAATTTTTTTTTTATATTATACGGTGTAAAATTTAGTAACTATTATTATTTATACAAAATTTATATATATAATGACAAAATATATAAATCACAATGTCCATATGCATGCAAGTATGTCGAAACATTGAGGGTGAAAAGCTACAAACCAGGGGTGCTATTAACACTGCATCAATTGCCTCATTTGTTAATTCACTGTGCAACATAAATATCCATCGAATTTACTTGATTATATATGTATATATATAAATTGTCATTTGTTTATTTATTTTGAAATTTTTTTTTTTATTTTTAATTCAGTATGTTTAACGCCTTTCAAGGTCGTTAGTTATTATGCAACTACATGTTTACAACTTTGCTTGGGTAATAAATTGACTTGAATTTAAAAAATTTTTTAATTTAAAAATATTGATTTATTAATAATAATATTGCAATTATATATTAATATTTTACATCAATATTAATAACAGATAGATATAATTAATTAATAAATAATTTTAATTAATTCATTATTAAATATTAAATTTTTATAAAAATTTTTGGTCATAAAATTATCAATTTTAAGGTGATAAATTTAGTAAATTAATTAAAAATAGTAATTATCTTTTTGTTTAAATTTATTGACTTGAAAAATTTAATTATATTTATAAAAAAATATAAATTAATTAATGGAAAAATTAAAAAATTAAATTAAAATTATAATAAAATGTATAAATTTAAATATTTTTAATGATAAAATATTAAATGAGATATTGTTGATATGATTATGGGTTGAAAGGTTTAATAGTGTATGATGTTGAAGTTAATGGTTCTTCTATTGGATTTCGATTATATACATATAGCAAATGCCAGTGACACATTAGACTTGTTCAATTGTAACGTGTCTTTTGGGAGGAGTTGGCAGGATGAATTTCATTTCTGAGCCAGATCCCAAAGCCTCAATTACAATTCCACGACGGATGCAAATTTTGAATATATATAGTTTATTTGTTGGCACTAATACCATATGCACTGATCAATGCACAATTTACAACTGTCAATGACAATATTGTCTAGTATTTTATTATTTTTTTATTAAATTATTAAACAATTGACAATATTTTTTTGATATTTTATTATTTAAATTTAATTGAAAGTATAATTTAATTAATTATTAATTAATTTTTTGTTTTTTTATTTTTTTTGAATATAAAATTAATATTTAATTTTAACTATAAATCACTCAATTTATAAATAATAAAGTGTAATTAAATAATTTTATTGTCACAAATTATTTCATATACAAGTAAATTAAATTAATTGTCTTATCTTTGAATGTTTATGAAAGTTTAAATACATCAAAGACAACCACAAACTTTTACTACAATATTATCTTCATAATATTTTAACTTTATATAAATTTATTGTTTATTTAAAAAATAAATTAATAATAAATAAGTAAATTAAAACAAACAACGATAAAAGTTAAAAATAAATAAACAAAATTAAATTTTTTTTTTATGTTTAAATAAAAAATATGTAAAATTACATTTTTGAAATTTAATTTTAAACTCTTTTGAATAAATGCAAATATAAAAATCTTTATTAAGCTTTTCTGTTTAATTTGACAGAATATAAATTTTATGCATATTTTACAATAAATGTTATTTGTTTGTATTTATGAGTCAGTATATCATTTTTATTTCGATTATTTATTTTTTTTCTTCATTCTAACTCACATATTTTTTATCAAACTAAAAAATTAGATGAAAATATTATATACAAAATATTTTTCACGTGTTTTTCATAAATCAAAATTTTATTTTTATTTTTTTTTTAAATTTTTAGTGGTTGATTTTTACCAAAACGTGATAGCTGTTTTTTTTTTGCCATTGTTTTTTTATTTTTTATTTTTTTCTGTATTTTTTTTTTACCATTTTCACAAGGTAATATGAAACGTAATAATAAAAACGATCTTCGCGTGTTAAGATGGTATTTTAAAATGAAAAAAAAAAAAAAATAAGGGTTAGTGTATTTTTTTTTTTTTTTGAAAAAAGACAAGGGTTTGAACAGGAAAGTAATATTCTTACTGTTTTATACCAACTGTCGACATTTTCTTTAAACTTTTCTCCTTGATGAAACTTCAACTGTAAAAACTATATAGGTACTATTTTCAGGCCAATTTTCAAATATACTTTTCTACTTAAAATTTTTTATTATTTTTTAAATATAATATTTTTTATTTTTTGTCCTACAAGTAGTTTTATTTTTAATCGTATACTGAATTTTTTAATGAATAATATAAAACAGTGTGAATATATATGTGTACATTAACGTGCGTATATTTTTTTATTTATTTATTTTTTTTGTGGTAAAAGAGCTTTCATGTTAAACCCACTGTAAAATACACTGATTATATATATATATATATTTTACCGACATAATGTACACAAAATAAACACCAAGATAACAAAAGACTGATGAAATTTTTTCTTTCACATACTGTAAAATATCTTGCAAGTATAAAAAATAAAAATCAAACAAAACTTTAAACAATTTATAAATGTCTGTTTTAGAAAAAAAAATTAAAAAAATAAACTTTAAAATTTATGTTGTTAAATTTTATTGTCAAAAAAAAAAAAAAGATTATAAAATAATTTAATAAATATTATCTGCAATTATATTAAATTTAAAAATAAACATTTTTATACTTTAATTTATCTTTTTAATAATAATATTTTACTATTTTTATTTTTATAATAATTTTAAAAAATATTTCAATGTTAAATATTTGTCTAGAATAGAATTGTCATGAATTTTTGAGGTACTATTGATTTCAGATAAAATTATTTTAAGAAATTTTTATCTCTAAAAAATTATCTTTAAATTTTTCAATTGAAAAAATAATAAAAAATTTAAAATATTATTTTTTCATTTAACAATAATTTTTATAAATATTATTTCTAAATAAATGTAGTAAAATTTCAAATAAATTTAAAAAAATATTTTCATGTTATATAAAATTATCCAAGAAGATGACCGCATGTATGAAATTTATGTATAAAAATATAATATAAATAGCATTTGAAATTGTTTGTATATAACTGGCAGCAATTTTCATCCAATCGAGTGGAAAATAGGTGGTAAGCCCATTGGAATATACACCAATTGAGTCAAATGATAATATTCCCCCAACGATAAGGGTGGTGACCACAAAATACTTTTTTGACCTCTTTGGCTTGAGTGACCTCATCATGCTACTTATATTTATTATTTACAATAAATTATAAATTCATTAAAAAATATATAAAATATGTATAATCAAATGTCAACTTGTGGATCAGTAATTTTTTTTTATTTTATATTTTATTATCATCTTGGAAATTGAATTACTTTTTCTTCAAAAATTAAATTTAATATACTTTGATGATCTATGACAAAAGATATTTGTTAATTTTTTTTTAAATAATTTTAAACAATAGTCTAGTTTAATTTACAATGAAATATTAAAATTTAAATTCTTTTGTTTTTTTTTTAATTTTGATTTTAAATTAAATTCAAATGAAAAGATATAAATAATGAATATTTTACATAAATTTTTTATGATAAATTTAAAAAAAAAAAAAATTATTATAGATAACAGCTAAAGCTAATCTAAAATATAAGATAATTTTTTACTTGAATATTGTCAGGTTAAGTATATACAAGTATCTCTTTGATAAAAATTGGAAAAAAATTTACATAGATATATAGAATCAGTGAATATTTTAAAAAAAATATATAAAAAAGATATTTATATTTAAAAAAAAATTTTTTTAAGTAAAAAAATATATTTTACGTGACGTGTTCAAAAATTTTTTTGGTTTATCTAATGGATTTGTATATTCACAGGGTCAAATGATATATGTGCACATAATATCCGGTTTGATCATCAAACATCAGAGAACATTTAGGTGGTATAAATTTACAAAAAGATGCATCACAGTTGAACCAACTATTTTTCATATAAAAATATAAAATAAATTAATGATGATAATGTGATAATGCCTTATCTTCTCACACATTTTATCTATTCTCCCTTTCACATTGTCTAACTAGCAAAAGGGCTTTCAATCTCTATGCAGATTTGGATGGTGGAAAATGGTCCAGAGATAACTGAGGCTTAAGTCTTGACATGGTTCAGTGAATTTCTCTTAAACATCTGAATCCCTTCGAAAATGATTGCTTATAAGTTATAACGAATAAAAATTTAATTCATTAAATTTTATATAGGTTAATTATTATTATTATTTTTTAAATATTTAAATTAAATTTTATTAATTATTTTTAGTTGATTAAAACAAGAAAATTTAAATATTTATATTTTCAAATTGTTTATTTTAAAAATCAGAAAAAAATATATATTTAAAATCGATGAATAGTTAATGTTTGCTTAGGGGATCATTGATTATTTTGTGTATATATTACTATGAAAGTTTTGGACTTGGTAAATACATACTGATGTTGGCAAGCTCTAAAATAATTTATAGACCATTTGTTACAGTGACTGATGTGTATGTCGGAGTTTAACAGTTATATATATTTAAACAATGTTTTGAAAATTGTATTTTTAAACTTTTATAGTTTTAAGATTCAATATTGACTTTGACTCAATGTTTTATTGTTGTTTCCTTCAACAATTTTCCATTATTTTACATGGTTTGTATATGTGTTTTAAAATATTTTCAAAATATATAATCATGATATTATTCAATTAATTAAATATATATAAATTATTGATTATATAATTAATTTATTATCAAATTTTAATTAAATATTTTAATGTAAAAATAATTAAAAAATATATGTTTTATAATTATTATTGAAATTTAATTATATTTTTATTTTTTTTTATATAAAATTTTTCCACTGTTTTAAACAAACAGTTAAATTGGTTTGTCAAATGTTAATAATTTAAATGCATTTGTAAAATTTATATATAATTTAATATTCAGTGAATGAATAAAACAAATCAAATATTATTGTAAATTATTTTATTTACAATCATAAACATGAACAAAAAAAATATTTTAAAAATAAAATAATTTTAATTTTAAAAATAAATTTTTATATAGGCCAATTTATATATTTAAATTTATTTTTTAATAAATATAAAAATATAATAATATATAAATAACAAAAATATAAAAAATAAAAAATCTGTCTGACCAATTATTGACTATAACTACTTGATGTTGTTCATTTTTTTTTTTTTTCGATAAATATATTAATAATACTGACTGATATTTAATCAATTTTTTATTTATTTTTTTTAACCAAGGTTTTGATAAATTTAGGTCATACAAAAGTTATTATTTTTTTTTTTTTTAAATAACAAACTAAAAAAGAAAAAGAAATTAAATTTACCCTTTAAAAAAGTTTAAAAAATAAAAATGTCAAAATTAATTTAAAAATTTTAATTTTATTTTATTGATTAAAATTATTAATTAGATTGTATTAAATTTATATAATATATATATTGGGTCAAATAATATTATGTTATGTAATTTATCTATAGATAGTTGAGAGAGAAATTTTGAGAGATAAAAAAAGATGGAAATTTTGAAATGCAAAAGCATCGACCACTTGATGGTTTGCATTAGCAATGGTATACCGACAATGTTGTTTGGTTTATTTTGAATGTATATATATTTGACACAACATGAACAACCAAGTCTAGCCTATCACATATTAGTCTAGTCTATTTATATATATGTATCTATAAACCAGAATGAGGCACATCATAGTTGCCTCCAATCGTACCACTTATGAATATTTCAAGACAAACATGACAAAGAGAAATTGAGAAAGGAAAATTATATATATATTGATGTAGATCATTGTGAATTTTAGATGTTAAATGTTGATTCTAACTCTATGTTAAATGATAAATTAAATTGATCAATATATTTATACTTACAATGCAAAATTCAGCTGATGCTGGACATTGTTGTAGATGCATTTGAGCAGTTGAATTAATACATGGTGTTATACTTCCTACCCCTTCATTGTATAATCCACATTTATAACAAGTTAGACCTTGTATTTTATCTGTAAAAAATTAATAAAATATTATTCATATTTTTATCATTATTTATTATCAATTTTATATGAGACAAAAAAAAATTAAATTAAAAGAAAATTTTTTTTTTCATTAATTTTTTTAACAATATATATTGTTATTATTTATATTTAAAAATTTGATTTTTTTTTTTTTTAATTTTAATTTAGTATTTTTGTTGATGAATTTTCTTTTTTTTTTTTTGTTATTAATTTTTTTTAATATTGAATTTAATTAGGTGTAATTGATTTATTGTAATTTTATTTATTTATTTTTTTTTTTGAATTTTTAATAAAATTAGTATGTATATTTAAAAATGATAAAAATAATAAAATATTGTGTCAAAGTTGGTGTATATATTAGGTGCTATAGATGGACAGTATATAAAATCCAACTTTTCCAATTTCTTCTTGTGAGATTGGCAAATCTGGTGGGCGGAACCCGCGGCCTTGTCAAATCGATATATAAAACTCGGTCTATCGTGAATATACTTCAATTTCCTTCCATCAACTATATATTTTTTAAAACCCTTCATTTTATATATCACCTTTTTTTTTATTTTTTTATTTTATTTTTATTATTTTTTTTATTTTTCATCTTGTCAACTATTATGCTTTACTTGCTTTATTTTTTTTCAATAAATTTTTAATATTTAAAAAAAAAATTTTTCTTTTTTTCTTTTACAGCTTGTTATAAATTAATTTAATATATTTTTTATTTTACAAAATAATTTTAAATTAAATAGATATTGTTTAAAAAATATTTTTTTCAATTTAAAATTATTTTTTTTTTTATTTAATTTGTTTTTTTATTTTTTATAATATTTTTTTTATTAAAATTAAATTATTTTTATCAATAAAATTATATTTTTTATTCTCATTAATTATTCATGAAATTATTTTATTATTTTTCATTTTTTTTACATCTTTTATATTGATATTTTTTTATAATCATATTAGTGTATGCTTCACCTGTTATCATTTTAATAAACGTCAATGTAACACATAAATTTTTTATTTTTAATGTAACACTTAAATTTTTTTATGCAGCTGTTATTATAATTAAATATTTTATAATATATTAATTAAAATATTGATACAAATTATAAATTTTATTGATTATTTTTATTTATTTTTGTTTAATAAATTAATTTATAAAAAATAAAAAACTTTTTTTTTATTTAAATATTGAATGAATGATATTTATTGAGTCACCAAAAGGTGATACTACAAATCTCTTAATAAATTAAATAATTATTTTAATTCTATTATCAAGTTTATATTCCAAATACCATCAAAAGTAAATAAATTTAAAAATAAATAAATTCGATTGCATTGAATTCAAGGATCAAACCCTCAACAATTATATTCCTCTTAAAAAAATAAAAAAATAAAAAAAAGACAAATACGAGCCAACTTTTTTGGCTATTTTTTTTTATTTTAAAATCAAAACAAATTGAATTTTTAAAATAACTTAAAATCAATATAATAAAATCACATGTTTTTTATTTTATTTTATAACCAAGTGTTTATTATCCTGGTAAATGTTATAAAAATAATATAAATGTGTTTACATTGTGGAAAAGAAAATAATGTTAAAAAATAAAATATATTTAAAAAGATAAATGTAGCATGAGTAGATACATACATATTTATTTGTTAAAATAATAATAATAAAATTTTGGATAAAAAATTTAAAACTACAAATGAAATAACATGAGAATCATATGGAATTGTTCAATTGACAAAAATAAGTATACTTTTTGAAATAAAAAATTAAGAAAATAAATTTAAAAAATAAAAAAATACCAAGAAAAATAATAAAAAAGACAATTATTTTGTGGCGTCTCTTATCTTATCAGAATATTGGCGATATATAGATTGTAATAGAAAAAATAAATAAATAAAACAGATATGCCAAGATTGGTTTGCATTCACCAAATATATCACAATTTACCTTTATTTTCAAAATTGTAAAAAAAAAACATCCGAAAATCAATAATTTGATTCATCAGCTCGATAAATTTATATATTTTTTTTTATTTATAATTTTATATTAAATTTTTTTTTAAAATCATTATTATTGTGAATATTTTATTATTTTTTATTTTTATCAATTTCTTGAGTAGTCTCTGAAAAACCACTTGAATAATTTGCATGACAAGTAAAAAAATTACATTTTTTTTTTAATTTATGAATAAAAAAAAATATATATATTTAACTATTAAATATTGTACTTGATAAAAATTTTTTTTTATTTAAAAAATTATGTTAATTTTAATTTAAAAATTATATAAATTAATAATATTTAATTAATTTTTTTTGTGTAATTATTGTAAAGAAAATTAATTTATTTTGATATTTAAATGTATTTTTTTTTACATTAAATTTACATTAAAGTTTGTAAAGCCTTGTTAATTTAATAAATTATTTAAAATTTGTCAAGTAATTTTTACTGGTTTTAAAATTTTATCTAGCAATCCACTGACTATCCAAAACTTTATTCAAAACCAGCAACTAAATTTGATGTAAAACACAAATTCCATTCAAACTTTTTTGTTTAAAAAAAAGAAAAAAACTAAATATAAATAAATAATAGTTATAAAAATATGTTTTTTATATAAAAAAAATTTTAATAATAAAGAAAAAAAAAAAATATGAAGGTTTATAATTAAAAAATATCAAAAACAATTGACTGGAAAAAAAAAATTAACTATCGTGTAGTTATTTAAAGAAAAATAATAATAATTAAAAAAAAATTGTCAATCTAAATGTTGGAAAAAAAAAAAATGCCTGGAAGGTTTTTAATCCATATAATAATTTTTATCCAGAAAATCCTTTTTTTGACCTCAGTCAGAATGATACTAGTAAAAAGTGACTTTTTATCTTCTCATTTCACCTATCCATTACAATTTTTGATGTTAACATGATACTATGTTGATAAAAAAATAAATAAAATTAAAAAAAATATAAATATAAAATTAAAAAAATTTAATAACAAAGTAAAATTTATATTTTTAATTTTGTAAAATGAAAAATATATTGAGTTAAAATTTAATATTGTAAATGTAATTTATAAAAAAATAAAAATAATTAGATATTACATTTTTCAAAACTAAATAAAATATAACAAAATAAATATACAATGTTAAAATAAAATAATTAATAATTTAAATTTAAAAATAAATAAAAATTTCTTATAAATTTACGACAATAAAATTTTATTAACTCTCATATACAAACCAATTTTTTTTATATATATATTTTTTTCTCCAGGCAAACAGCCAAATAATTTTTTTATTTTTAAACTAAAAATTAATCAAAGATCAAATAAAAGTGAAAAAATTTCAACCGTAAAAATGGTATATTATTTGTTTTTTTTTTTTGTTAAAATGCTGAGTTTGGTAAAAAAATGTAGAATAAAATTCTCGAGAGTCTAGATAATTTGAAGAGTCCATGTACATTAATATATATATAAAAAAAAATATCACATAAATGAAGTTAATAGAAATAACTAACGTCCAATGGTCCAGATTTTGGTTTCTCATATTTTTTCAAAATGAATTTACTCAAATAATTTATCTACAAGTGTCAAGACCAAACCCACCAAGATCATCTATCCATTTTATCTTATTTTTAATTTTTTTTTATTTCAATCCTTTTTATTGTTTTTATTTTTTTATGCTCTAATTTATTTTTTTCTTTTAGTTTTGTAGTATAGTATCAGCCATCCTTAAAAGTAATTCAATAAATCGTTTGGCTATTTCTAAAAGACATGATGATGATGATGATGATGCCATTGACACAAGAAAGTATGTACTTGGCTTTTTTAAGATGACAATAATTAATGACTCTTAAAAAAATATCACTTTATACACAAATGCCATGTTGAAAAGTTTTTTTTTTTTTGTTTTTTTATATCGATTGATTAATACTCATCAAAATTACAAATATACTTGTTGACAAATCAATTATTTATTACAAAAAAAATCAAACAGAATTATAAATTTATTTTTTAAATAATTAAATTTTTTATTTTTATACAAAAAATATATAAAATAAAATATGTATATCAACTGAATAAATGATAAACTTGCCTTTGATTTCAAATAAAATAAAAAAAGTTTTTTTTTTTTGATCCAGTTGTTAGCGACGGAAGTTTCATGAAATAAAATCAAAATTAATTCACTATTTCGTTTTTTTTTTTAGTAAATTTTAGCTTTTTCCAATATGCAAATAAAGTTTCATCAAAAAATATATTTTAATATTAAAAAAATCAAAATCAAAAACTTTGTCAAAGTAAGCGAAACATTGCCACAATTATAATAATTTGAAATAAATTTTTTGAATAAATTTAAATATATAATTTTTAAAAATATAATTTAATTTATTTTTATGAATTTTTTATAGCCAAATTTTTTTGTTGTAATGATCATTGTAATAGTATAATAAAATAATTATAGTAATAATACTAAACAACAAAATAATATTTGGAATAATTCCAAAGTATTTTTCTTCAAGATATTTTGAATGAAAATAAATATAGATAACAAAAAAATGGATAAAAAAAAAGGATAACCATTCAAAGTAAATTTTATTATTTTTTAAATTTGATTATAATTAAGACTAGAACAACTGGTCCATAGAGATAAATATATTTCAAATTAAAACTTACCGACGCAAAGTACCATAATTATCAAGACAGTACATGTGATCAAGATTGTTGGAGGCACTTTTATTCGGCTAGTCATGATCTTTTGTTTCGTTTAATGCACTTTTTTTTTTATCTTAAATTTTTTTTTTTTCTATTTATTTTCTTTTGTTTTTCAGCAAAAACTGCTTCTTCCTGTAACTAGTTTTTTATTATTTTTTTTTTACCTCTCAATTCCTTTATATTTTTTTATTTCTTTTTTTTTTTTTACTTGTTATATTTTCAACAAGAAGATGCTTAATCTCTTCAAAGACTATGAAAATTTCGCGACTCTTGAACCGACATTGTCATACATTGACACTTGTCTATTTTATTATTTAATAGAATTTTTTATATGACAGAATTTTAAACATATGTTTTTTTTTTTTATTGTTATATCTATATGAATTTTTTATTTTTTTTTTATACTGCAGATAAATCTGTCATATCAAAGCAAATGATTTATTCAAAGATGATAGGATAAAGTTTATTTATTTTTATTTTTTAAATTGAAATAGAAGAATTTTTATATTATTTTTGCTCTTTTATTTTTTTTTTTTTACTTGAAAATTGTCCTCGTTTCACTGACAAATTACAATCTCAATTGTCATTCTTTTGTTCTTCGTTAACTCGTTCTAAAAATTCATACAGTTACTTTGATTTTATAGACTTGTTTTTTTGTTTTATTTGTCGAAAAAAATTTGAGAATAAAAAATAATAATAAAATGGAAATGGTGAAAAGAAAAGAAAGATTTTAATTGTTTTTTTTTTTTTTTATTATTTAAAAATATAATTTTAATTAGAAGATATATAAATTTAAATTTTGAAAAAATCAAGTCACTTTTTGGTTGTTGTTTTTTTTTTTTTTTTTATTTAGAGATGTCTTTTAAATTATTTGTTAATTTTTTTTTTTTTTTTGAAAATGGTTATTTGAAATAGTTGTTATTTAATTTAGTAGTTGTAAGACTGGGTATGTTTGAGTATCGGTGTTTAACTGAGAACTGAAATTTTGACTTTGCAGATATACATAGCAGCATCCAATTTTTTTTTCTCTGGTGCGCATGAAACTTGAACAATTTACAACAGAGAGAGGGTATCATCATCATCAACAACATCTAGAATTACATATATCCAATAAACAATAAAATTAAATTTTAAAAAACTTTGTAATTATCCTTTTAACTTGAAATATTCTTACTGTTATTTTAAAATTGAAAAAAAAAATTAAAAATCAATTATTCATTTTTACAAAATTATATTTTGTTTAATATTATAAATTTTATTATTTATTAAAATATTTAATTAATTTATCAAATAAATATTTATAATATATCTAGTAATAATTAATTTAAAAATTACATTTTAATATTTTAATAATTTAAAAAATAAAAATTTTTATTTATTAATTTTTTTATTCATTTAATTAATAAAAAAACATTTATTAAATAAATAACAAATAAATATTCAATTTTAATTAATGTTAATTAATTTTATAAAAATTGAAAAATTCAAATATATTTTATATTTGGCGCTCTTTTTTTAAGATACAATTTTAATTGACGCCATGATTGTTTGGTGGCAGCACCTACCAAAGCAAGAGAGAGTTAGAAAAAAAAAAAAAAAAATTTAGCTAAGAAAAAAGGATGTAACTATAGCAATAAACATACTGTAGCTAATAAATAGATAAATTTATTAAAATTTATAAACATAATAATTATTATAATTTATAAAGCTTGTATTTTTGGTATTTTCTAGCCTCAAAAAAAGTACAGATCAGTGAACACCAGGGATCAAAAAATTAAAAATTGACTAAATATTATAATAAATATAAAATTGGAGTAAATATATACAAAATAACAAAACTTGTTTGATAGAAAAAAAAATGGCTGATTCATCTGGTATTATTGTAAGATGGAATGGTACTGATTATCCAATAAATGATTTATTAAATGAAACAACAATTGCTGAATTAAAAGCAAGAATTTATGAAGAAACTGATGTACGTCCAGAAAGACAAAAGCTTTTAAATTTACGTTTTCGAGGTAAAAAAATAACATAATTAAATAAATAATATTTTAATATAAACAATTAAATAATATTAATAATAATAATAAATGTAAATTATAGGTAAAGTACCAGATGAAGAACAGAGTCTTGGTAGTATTGGTTTAAAACCAGGTTTTAAATTAACATTAATGGGTTCAAGAGAAGAAGATATTGCACAAGCAAATTGTGCACCAGATAATATGCATGAAGTTATAAATGATTTAACAATGGAAAATGAAGGTGATGATATTGAAGTTGAAAATGCTGATATATATTTAGCTAAAATACAAAAACGTATATCAACATATCAAATACAAGAATTAAATCCATTAAGAGAAAATAAAAAAATGCTTGTATTAGATATTGATTATACATTATTTGATCATCGTTCAGTAGCATCAAGTGGTATTGAATTAATGCGTCCACATTTACATGAATTTTTAACAAGATCATATGTTAATTATGATATTGTAATATGGTCAGCAACAAGTATGAAATGGATTATTGAAAAAATGAAATTACTTGGTGTTAATGATAATCCAAATTATAAAATTGCATTTTATTTAGATTATCTTGCAATGATATCTGTACATACACAAAAACGTGGTCTTGTTGATGTTAAACCACTTGGTGTTATTTGGGGTAAATATCCAGCATATTCACCTAAAAATACAATTATGTTTGATGATATTAGAAGAAATTTTTTAATGAATCCTGGTTCTGGTTTACGTATACATGCATTTCGTGAAGCACATTTAAATCGTGGTAAAGATAGAGAATTACTTAAACTTGCTGATTATCTTGAAGCTATTGCTAATGTTGATGATTTTCAACGTCTGAATCATAGAGATTGGGAAGATTATCAAACTAAAAAATCACATAAACATAGACATCATAGATCACATCAATCATATGATGATTATTCAATGCAAGACTGATTTTTTTAATTTATTTTAAATTTTTTTTAAACAACAATTTTAATTATGCATCTTGTCCAATAATTTAACTAAATGTATACATTTTAGTATTTTATTATTTCAATCTCTTAACTACATCAATAATCATCGTAATTATGAATATTATTTTAAATTTTTTTAAATTATAACATTTCTTTGTCTGATATATGTCTGATGTAAAAAAAAAAATATATATACCTATACAATATTATTTGTTAATTTTAAATATAATTATTCAATCATAGATAAGTATATAGTTTTAAGTACAATATGATATAGATATATTTTTTGAGTTTATATTTTATTGATAACATGTGCGTGCGCCTGTTAATTCTGTATGATGATGATGTCAGTTGATGTTGATGATGATGATCATTCAGCCTTGTCAAATACACAAAAATATAATAAAATAAAATATAAAATTTGTAAACTTAAATTAATTATTATTTTATATGTGTATTCAATTTTAATTAAATAAATATACTTATATAAAATATAATAATTATAATGATAAATTGTATTTTTATTATTTATTTTTAAATAATTTGTTGGAGGTTAACACACATCATCATCTGATGCAATAAGAAAATAAAAAAATGTCAAAAAATATACTTGGAAGTAGTTTGCAAAATGCATCATTAAATATTATATTTCAGGTTTGTTATTTTAATAAAAAAAAAAATATTTATTAATTAATTATTTATAATTGAAAATTTTTACTTTCAGATATTTTGTCGTTTGTTGACATTTATTTTAAATGGTTTTGTTTTAAAATATGTTGGTGAAGATGTCTTGGGTGTTATTAATGTCAGATTACTTTTATTGGAATCAACAATATTATTTTTATCAAAAGAACCATTTTTTAAAGCTTGTTTAACAAATGCAGCTGAACATAATTGGGCACAAGTTATTAATCTTCTTTGGCTTACGTAATTAATTATTATATTTTTTTATAAAAATTTCATAAATTTAAAATTAAAAAATAATTAAATATAATTTTTGTATTTTTTTAGGGTACCACTTTGTGGTGTAATGTCAATTGTTTTTAGTTGTATATGGTTATATATATTACCAATGTCTGATGATCTTCCAGATGATTATATTTTTGCTGTATTTTCAGTTGCAATATCATGTATTATTCATATGACATCATTAGTTGTACAATTAATTTCTGTAGCATTTTTATTTAATGGTTTTAAGGTAATTTAAACAATAAAAAATTAGTAATAATTATTAATTTAATTTGATATATTTTATATATTTACAGATTATTGTTGATACAATGATGATTGTATTTAGAACAATTTTATTTGTTTCAATGATACTTTATAATTCTAAAAATGGTTTATTTGCATTTGGTGTTGCACAATTAGCATCAACAATATTTTATACATTTTCTCATTATATATTTTTTTATTGGTATATTAAAAAAATATATAATGTTAAAAATAAATTAAAAAAATATGAAATACCAATAAGTGACATTGATGATGATAAAAATTATACTGATGAACATTTTGATAATGATTTTCCATTTAAATCAGTATATGATTTTTTACCTGGTTACATGATTAACAGAGTAAGATTTAAATTATCATAATTATTTATAAATTAATTGATTTGACAAAAAAAATAAAATTAATTTAATCTTTTATTTTTTAGGATTCAATATTTGATAATAAATTAGTTGTTTTAACATGGAGTTTTTTTAGACAAGGTTTTTTAAAACAAATATTAACTGAAGGTGAAAGAATAATTATGACTGTAACACCAGTATTATCATTTGGACAACAAGGAATATATGAAACAATAAATAATCTTGGTTCACTTGCTGCTAGATTTATATTTAGACCAATTGAAGATAGTGGATATTTTTATTTTACACAAATGGTTAAAAGAGATGAAAAAATTAATCAACAAAATCCAGTAAATACTTTTAATAATTATTACAAAATAAATTATTATTCTTTTTTTTTTTTTTAATTTAACAATTTAATTTACAGTCAAAAATTCAAGAAAGTGTTGAAATATTAAAAAATTTATGTGCAATTGTAACATCAATTGGTTTTATTGTATTGGTATTTGGTCAATCATATTCGTCAACATTATTATGGATATATGGTGGTGATCAATTTACAGAATATTTACCAGTTCTATTATTACGTGTACATTGTCTAGCAGTATTACTTCTTGGTATAAATGGTGTTACTGAATGTTATACAAATGCAACAGCAGATAGTGCAACAATTAATAAAAGTAATTTAACAATGATTTATCAATCAATTATATTTTTGGGTGCATCATGTATACTTGTTATTATATTTGGACCAGTTGGTTTTATTCTTGGTAATTGTATCAATATGTCACTTCGTATTTATCATTCAATAACATTTATTAATCACAGACATATTGATACAAATTTTAAACCACTTGATGGAATTATTCCAAAACCTTTATTTACAATTTTACTTGTTATTTCTGGTATAGTTACAACAATAACACAAGTAAGTATTAATTTTTTTTTTTTTAAAGTTTAAATTTATTAATTTTAATATATAAAATATTATTTTTTTTATTGTTTTAGTATTATTCAATTTGGATACATTTAATTGTTGGAACAATTATGTTTGGTTTTGTTGTAATATCCTGGATGTATGAACACAAAGAATTAGTTATTTTGGGTATTGAAAAATGGCGAAAAAAACGTAATCAACAATTAAGTAAAAATGATTAACATTTATTCTTTTATTCTTGAAATTATAGATATTTTATTTATTGTTTTTTTTTTTTTTTCAATAATTATTTTTTATGTACAAAATGTATATATATATATATATTTATTTCATTCCAAAGATAATAATAATCTGTATGTGCTTGTGTATGTTGTATTAATATTCTTCTCTTAATCAAATTAATATTATTGTTATTAAAATTCCATTGTAAAATTTGATAATTCGAGAAGATGTACTGATTTTCATTGAGACGTATCCTTGAACACAGCACCAGTTACTAATCCATCACGTTGTATTAAACATTGTCTATCAAAAAAAAAAAAAGAGAAAACAATATAATTATATTTTTAATTATAAATTATAAAATTATTGTTGTATTTATTGTTTTATACCTTGATTCATTTTCAAATAAAACAACTGGTGATTCTAAATGTGGCTCTAATTTTGATGCTTGATTAATTATTGCTGCAACCATTCCAGCACATTCACTTGATACATTGCCTTTTGCTAAAATAATAATTATTATTTTATAATTAATTAAATTATAATGTTTAAATTGAATAATTATACTTACAACCAAGACAAAGACCAGATTTATCAGCAATAAGACAACCAGTAACACCTGGCATATTTTTTCTATATTTATAAATAAAAAAATTAAAATTTATTATTATAATAATTGTATATTAGATTTATTTAATTATTATTTGTTTTGTTTATTAATAATAAAATGATGAAGTTATGACAGAATGACAGTTATAAGTAATTATTAATAACTTACACATCTTCAAGTGTTTTATCAATTTGTCGTTCCATGATGATTGTTGTTATAATTTATATGATATTATTTATTTATATCTACGTTATTTATTAACTAATAAATATAATAAAGTAAATAGTTGTTATTGTTTTGATTAGTTTTAGCTATGACTTTTCATATTTTTCTCTCTCTTTTTTTTTTCAATATCAACATGGCGAACAGGAAAAAAAAATAAAATAGCTGGCGCTGACAACTGCGTAATTTTTTAATTTAATATTTATTTATTTTTTTTTTATATGCAATTGTTAATAATTATTGTATGAATTGTTTATGAGATTAATTGAATTGAATATGTTTAGAGCTATTTGATGATTATTTTTTTGCAAATTTAGGTAATGATAGGTTTATTGAAACTTGATTAAATTATTTTTTAGATTGGTACCATCCTAAATGACTTGAAGTATTTTTTATCATCATATCAAAAAAAAATTAATATTTCATTTATATTTGTATATATATATACATGAATATATTATTTCTTGACCTCGTTATTAGTATTAAGTTTCAATATATACATCAATATACATCATATAAATATATTAATATTAATATGATAAAAAAAAAAGATAACAGCTGATAACCAGCTGACTTGTTGACATCTAGATATTAAAAAACATGGCGTTTCAAAGAACTTTGTTTTTAAAAGGCTCAAATATATTTAATGTAAATATTTCTAAAAGTATCCTTTTTTTATATAAATAATTAAATAATTAATTAAATTTAATAAATAATTATTTTCATTAATTTAATGTTTATTTATAATACAAGAATTATCATTATCAGCATCAACAAAAAATAAATGTAAGTAGATTTATATTAATCATTAAAAAATAATATTAAATAATAAAATATATTGATGATCAACAGGTACATTTAATTGGCAAGATCCATTTGATATTGAATCACAATTAACACAAGATGAAATAATAGTACGTGATCAATTTAAATCATATTGTCAAGATAAATTACAACCAAGAATAATTGATGCATTTAGAAATGAATATTTTGATAAAAAAATTATAAAAGAATTAGGTGAAATTGGTGTATTATGTTCAACATTAAAGGGTTATGGTTCAGCTGGTGTATCATCTGTTGCTTATGGTCTTATTACAAAAGAAATTGAATCAATTGATAGTGGATATAGATCATCATTTTCTGTACAAAATCTTGCTGCTGTTGCAATTGATAGCTGGGGAACAATTGAACAAAAAGAAAAATATTTACCAAAACTTGGTAATAAAATATTTAAATAAATATTTTTTTAAAAATATATTTATATTTGTTATTTACAGTGAGTGGTGATTTAATTGGTTGTTTTGGTCTTACTGAACCAAATCATGGTAGTGATCCAGCTGGAATGGAAACCCGTGCTATTTATTATCCAGAAAAAAAAATTTATAAATTACGTGGTAGTAAAACATGGTAAATATATAAAATAATAATTTAAAAAATATAAATAATAATAATATTAATACTTGAATCAACAACAACAACAACAGGATAACAAATTCTCCAGTTGCTGATTTACTTGTAATATGGGCAAAATGTGAAGATGAAAAAATACGTGGTTTTATTGTTGAAAGAGATGGTAATGAATTGACATTATCTACACCAAAAATACAAGGTAAAGTATCATTAAGAGCATCAGCAACTGGTATGATATTGATGGATGATGTTGTGGTACCAGAAATTAACATGTTACCAGGTGTAACTGGACTAAAGGTTAATATAATTTATATATTAAATATCTATAAATGATTGATTTGTTATTTGATTTTTAACAGGGACCATTTGCTTGTTTAAATCATGCAAGATATGGAATTGCTTGGGGTGCACTTGGTGCTGCTGAACAATGTATGAAAATAGCAAATACTTATACTATTGAAAGAAAACAATTTCAAAGATCATTAGCATCAAATCAATTGGTACAAAAAAAATTAGCTGATATGATGAGTGAAATTGCAATTAGTTTACAAGCTTGTCTTCGTGTTGGACGATTGAAAGATCAAGACAAGTTGGTATTCTAATTTCTAACTAAAAATATATTTTAATTTATTAATTTATTTATCATGTTAAATTTGTTATTTTTTTTTAATCAGAGCAACTCCTGAAATGATTTCTCTTATAAAAAGAAATTCAGCTGCAAAAGCAATTAATATTGCACGTGTTGCTCGTGATATGCTTGGTGGTAATGGTATATCTGATGAGTACCATGTCATAAGACACATGGTTAATCTTGAATCTGTCATAACTTATGAAGGTACTGATGATATTCATTGTCTTATTCTTGGACGTGCTATTACTGGAATTCCAGCATTCTCTGGTTAATATTATAATAAACTTAAAAAAATTTATTTATAATTTACATCAGAGCTAGAATTTTATATTTTATTTCTATACAAATTATTACTCAAAAAATCCTTTGTTATTGAAAAAATAAATATTATTTTTCATCTTAATTTTTTCGTCATTCATTCTTAACATTATGAAAAAAAATAAAATAAAACAAATAATTAAATAATAGCAAAAAAAAAAACAGGGCATAATACAATATTAACTTTTGAAAATAATAAATAAATTAAGTTTAATTTCTAAGTAATAAATTACATTTTCAATTTCATAATAATTTTTTTTTCTTTTGTTTTTTAAATTAATTACAACACACATTTCGTGCAAAAGTGTAAAGAGGCTTTTTTTTTTTTTTTGTCTTTTGTCTTGTTCTTAGTGCTACACTCAAATATACTTTTACAATTTAAATTGTGTTTAATAATTTGTTTTTTTTTTTTTAAGCTACAATAAGCTCTTCGTTAAAACGTAAGTAACATTGTAGTTTAACAGTGATTAAACAACTGTTGATGTTGTTGGATCATCATTAAAATATGTGTCTATTAAATAGGTACACATTATTTATTTATTATCATCAATGCTGGAATTGAATTATAAAATTATCTAAAGAAACAAAAAGCTCATGTTTCATTGAGAATATATAATTATCTTTTATTATTATTTTATTTTTTTAAATAAATTTAATTCGATTCCAGCATTTACAAATTATATAGACATTAATTATTTATAAATAAAAAAAGCTAATAACATTTTTTTGATTTTTATAAATTAAAAACAATTTTAATAATTTTATTATTTATTTTTAAATTAATTTTTATAAATTTTTTTAAACGTTTTTCATTGATCAACTACATGTGGGTGATTTTTTTTAGTTTTTTTTATTTTTAAATTATAAATTTATAATTTATTTTCAAGCATTTATCTCACCCTTTTTGTCCGAATGATGAGTTTGTATAATAAATATAATAATGTATACTTGGTTTGCGTTTATATTTTACATTTTTATCATTTTTTTTTTTTTTTTTCAATCAACTATTCAATATCTTATTGTCGTGCAAACTGTTTCTTGTATTTTATTTTTAATATATATATTTATTTATTTATATTAATTTTTATCGCATGATTATTGTGATGCTGGAAAGGAGACCTAGAAATTTTATATTTTATTAATATACAAAATGAAAATGAAAATTTGTATTTTTATTATATTTATTATTGAAATTAAATTTATAAGGTGACAAGTAAAATTATTATAAATTAAATATTGATAAATTATTTATTATTATTTTCCTTTTTTTTTTGTTTATCTACAATCACTTGATGGTGTAACAAGCACTCAGTTCTATTTCATTTAAATTTATTAAACAATAATTTTAATATTTTAAATTTTAAATAATTTAAAAAATAAAAATATTAATAATTATTCCAGATATGTGTTGAGTTAATTTACACTGTTATTAAAATAAATATTTAAAAAATTCAAAAGTGCATTGTAAATTATAAATCATGAAATATTTTTTTAATTTTTTTTTTTTTTTTTGTTATTCATACTTATAAAACACACAGTCATCATCATCATACAAACTGCATACATATATTTTTATTTTAAATTTTAATTGTTTATATTTTAAAATAAACTTGCCACCAAAATTTATTAGAATATTATTATATTATTATTTTTATTTATCTCAAGTTTAACTTGATTTCAATATATAAATAGATTATCAAATTTCTGTTATTATTAATTTTTTTTTTTTTATAAATTAATTGATTGTTTAATTAATTTATTATTTCTGTCCCCTTTCAATTGCCAGAGAGGGTTTTTTTTTTTTTACAACATCACGATGTTAACAAACATACAATTGTTTTATTTTTTCAACAAAAAGATAAAAGAAAAAATTAAGAAAAATTATGTTAATCATGCTCTCGCCTTTTTTTTAAAATTTATTTTATTTATTCGTATATTATATATTACGCATTTTTATATTTATTAAATTATTAATAACTATGTGTCATTTATTAAATTTATTTATATTAATTTCATTTTTTATTATTAAGATTTTATCTAAGTGTGGCCAGTTGTCTTTAATCCCCCTCATGTTGCACGATTTTTTTACTTTTCCTACTTGTGTTTTGTTTAACTATTTTAAAACTGATTTAATTAACAAAAACATTTTGCGTTAATTATTTATATATCAATAGTTGTTGTAATAATTATTGTAGTATTAATAATAAATTTTTTTTTTGCAACTAATTGTATGTACAGAACTATGATACAAGTACACGAGCACCGTGATGTCTTTTTTTTTTTTTTTTCATTTTTTATTTTCTCTTATTTTTTTGTCTTTTTAATTAATTTTTCTTGTTTTTTTTTTTTTTTTACTTAATAATTTTATCTATTGTTATTTCTTTTAATCACGATTTAAAAAAATTGTTTTTTTTTTTATATTTTTTTTATTTCTTTTCAATAAAAATAAGAATAAAAAGAATAATGATTTTTTTTCTTTTCGATAGATGCGTTAAACAACAGATTGCTTCCTGTGATTTTAACGAGAATTTTTCATTTTTTTTTTTTCTTTTTTTTCTTTATTTATAATTATTATAAATTTTTATTAATTTTTTGTTAATTTGACTTGTACATGTACTGGGAAAATTGAATTATAATTTTATTGCTGAATTTTTTGTTTTTTATAAATAAAATAATTAATTCATTGTTAATTCATTTTCCCAAAAAAAATTTAATTAAAAAAAAAAATCTTTAATTTTTTAAAATCACAGGAAACATAATTATTAATTATTATTATTTTTATTTACTGTATTTATAATGATGATCAAAATAAATTTTATTATAAATTCAAACTTGTTAATTTTCTATTTTTTTATATTTTTATTACAATATTTTGTTTTATTTTTATTAGAAAAATTTAATTTTTAATTATTTTTTTATTGAAATCACGTTTGCAACTCGATTATTAATTATTGAAAGTAATATTATTACAATATATGTATATTTTGTACTATATATGATCTTAATTCGATAACATTTGTTATCTATTTTGGTACGATCAATTGATCCTTTCACTCTTTCGTCATTAATATATTTATTATTTTTAATTATCGCATTGAATTTTTTTATTTATTAATTTTTTTTATCAATAAAAGAGGCATTTTCATGAGTATTATTATTATTATTATTATTATAAATTTTAACCAGTTTGTGATATTATTTTGTAAATGACAAAAAAATTAATTTAACAATCACAGATTAAGGATGAGTAAAAATTAAATTTTTCCATCAATCAAATTAATTTTATCAAACAAAAAAATATTTATATATAATGAACGAAAGGTGTTGGCAATTATTTATCATTAATCATTTTTTTTTTTAGTGATATTTTTCTTATCATATATTTAACAAATAACGGCGCATGTTTCAAATTATTATTTTGTTTATATCAATTTTTTACATATGAAAAAATTTTTTAAATTATTTTTCTCTTATCCCTGCTTCATGTCCTTATTATTTTTTAAAATTATATTTTTATATTTTTTATTTATATTTACAATAGTATTGTTTTATACTAATAAAGTGGGTGGCCCTTGAGTATCACTAACTTTATTTCACTCACGTTATATATTATTTTTAATTAATAATATTTTATTCACTCAAAAAAAAAACAAAAAAAAAATTTAATAATTTTTTTATTATAATTATTATTAATAATATAATTTATTAAAATTTTTTTTTTATTACTATTAACGCCCACAATTTTTTTGTAAAAAATAAAAAAAAAAAAAAAACATCACTTTACATACACAAAACACAAGTGGTTTTTTTTATAATATTTATTTCACATTTCCTTGACCAACGAGGAATGGACGAGTCACAATTTTGTTAAACTGTATATTTTTCATTTTGCTGATAATTAAATTATAAAAGCATTTTAATTAATTAATTTATAATAAAATAATTGTGACTAGACGCGAATAAATAAACGCATTGGTAACTCAAATCGTAAAACGACTAGAACGATTTAATTTATAATATAAAAAAAAAAAAAAAAATTAATAATAATTAATAATTATTATATAATTAACAATAAAAAAAAATTGACAATATTTATGGCACTAAATTATTATAATTAAAAAATATTATAAATGCCAATATATTATCAGTCAATAAATATTTTCCAATTTCAATTAAAATAATTAATAGAAAATAAATAAATATATTTTTTAAATATAAATAAAATTAAACAAAAACAAACTAGTAATATTAATAATTAATATAATTAATTACAACAAGATATATTAAATATCTTTGAAAAAAAAAAATTTTATAAAATAATAAATAAAATAAAAAATTATTTAAATTATTTTTATCGATTGAATATAATTTGTTGGTGAAAATATAAAAAAAATAAAAATATTTGAAATATATCAGCAAATTGATATAAATATATACAGTTTAATAACAAAATTATTTATGAAAAAGGAAGATCTTCTTCAGGTGACTCGTCATGATATTCCTCGTGGTCAGACGTATGTCACAAAACATCATTTCCTTGACGAGGACTTATTCCAAGGCTCGGTGATAATTGTCCTTCATCAACACCTGGATTTTTAGGATCTTCATCTTTCCATTTATCCATTGAACGACGTCTTGCATTCATAAAGAAATTACCAACAGTTGTAGGTTCAAGACCCAATTGTCTTGCGATTGTCACTTGCATTTCTTTTGATGGCCTTTTTGTTTCCTGTAAATTAATTATTTAAATAAATACATTAATTTATATTAAAATTTTATTTTTTTGTTTTATAAATAAATACATGTTACATTTTTTTTTATTCATTTTTTTTTCGATGTAAATTAATAATTTAAAATATTTCTTTAATAAATTTTTGTTGGATTTATAACTTTTATTTTTTATTAAATTAAAAAGTTTTTTAAATGTTATATTATTATCTTGATATAATATTACGTCAATTTAGGTTGGTAGTTGTTACTGATAATAGTGCAACTACATTTATACTGAATTGTAGGGTAAAGAACTAGTCGCGAAATTATTCAAGACAAATCGATAATTTACTTTCTTATATTTGTAAAAAAAAAAAAAAAAAAAAAAAAATGTATATATACTCAATTCACCTATCCAACTAGTGTCTGTCTGTCTTTCAATATTTTTTTTATTTCATTTTACAATTATTATTTTTATTTCTATTACTAAATAAATATTTGATGGTTAAATGAAAAAAAAGAAAAAAAAAGAAAAAGAAACTATAATAAAATTAAATATAAAAAAAAAAAATAAAATGAATATAAACTGACTGAATTTATTATAAAAATTTATAGTTTTTAAATATTTTTTTTCATTTGTAATTTGGATTATCTACTTGACAGTGATATTTTATTTAAAATAAGGTCAAACTACTTGTTCTTTTATTTAAATTTGAATTCTTGCCAATGTAAAGCAATTTCATTGAAAATATATATATTTTTTTTTTTTCAAATATATTTGACTCATATTGAATTATTGTTTAATTTATAATTTAGGAGACATTGATCACTTGCAAATTGGATTATTAACTCAAACATTGTTTACAAATATTCAACAGGTGATGAAAAAATTTTTAAATTGTCACAAATTGCTAAATCAATTGAAACTGTTTTTTTATTGTTTTATATTTGATATTTTAATTAAATATTCATCAGAGTAAAACGTACTATTAATTAATTAATAAATAAAATAATAATTTATCAATTTTTTAATATAAAAAAATTAATTATTTAATAATAATTAATAAACTTACTTTAAAAATAGCCTGTAGAGTACGGCGCTGAAGGTCTGTGAAAACCAATCGTGGTTTCTTGGGGGCAGGTTGATGTTCTGTTTGATTCGACATCTCGTCTTTCCTCTTGCATGCTTTAATAAAAAAAAAAAAAAAAATTAAAAATAAAAATAAATAAATAAATATTATTTAAATATATAATAATATTATCTTAAATATTTTATTTTTATTTAAATAATTTAATTGAAAAAAAAAAAAAAATAATTAAAAGCTAAAAAATCAAGTTTAAAGTTTCATTCAAAACTTGGGGTATTTAAAAAATTTTAATTGAATAAAAAATTATATATAAATATTTAAAGAATCAAGTTAATTTTTTAATATAATTTATATAATAATAATAAAAAAAAAATTAATACTTACTTCCTCGTTGTGGAATCTGTGCAGCTGAAAATAAAAAAATAAAAAATTATTATTAAAATTGCATGATGTATGAAATTATAATTTTATTATTATTGATTGTTCTTTTTTTTTAAAATATATATAAAATAAATTATTAATCATCGGGCAAATGTATTATATATTTTTTTTTTTAATAATAAATATATACAAATACACATTAAGAAACATAAAATTTACATTAAATAATATGGGTTGCATAAAAACGTATATATATCCCAAATTGAAACTACAATTATTAACATTTCACTAAGAGGGATTTAGGTTTCTGAAAGAGTTTTATTATTAATTATTGTTTATTGTTGTGATTGTATTATTAATGTTGATATAATTGTTGTGATTAAATTGTATTTATAAGCTGAAATGTATAAATAATAAAATAATAATTAAATTTTATATAAAAGTAAATTAAAATGTCTAAAAATTTTTAATAATTGCATATTATTTTTTTGGATATCAATGAAAATAATAATGTAAAAGGAAAATTTAATTTTATACAATTTTTTTTTTATTTTATTTTAATTTGTAATATACCATACTGAAAAAGTTTTGTGTTATAATTGAAAAATAAATTGGAGAAATAATAATTACAAAGAGAAATAATATATATTTTTTTTTTTTCAAATTGACGTGTCTATTATTGCTATAAAATTTAAAATAATTTTAATAAATTTAATTGAAAATATGACAATAAATATTTTTAATAGATAAAATAATATTAAAATATAAATTTTAATTTATTATTTTTTGTTTTTTATATAAAAAAAATTTAAAAAATTAACATTTAAAATAAAAAAAAACCAAATAATATTTAAAATATTTTTTTAATATAAAATTTTATATATTTTTTGTTATTTTAAAATGATTAAAGTATAAAAAAATATAAAAAAAAGGGTAAATTTTATAAAAATATAAAAGAGCCGTCACGTGTTGGAAATAGCCAACTTTTTATCGTAACTCACCCCTAAACATTTAGGCAACAAGATATTTATTATAAAATACAAGACACGTCGTACAAAAAGATTTAAAGTTAAAAAAATATATATATTATTTTAAAAAGAAGCTCTCAAGGATTTCCAACGGATTTATGGATGTGATTCAGCTTTTATTGTAAGTGTTTCAATTTTTATTTTTTCTACAATAAAAAATTTGTTTTTATATTTTATATTTCATGCTGTATGATGACATCTGGATTAAAATATACCTGTGTAAAATTATTATCATATAAATTTATATAACTTATAATTATAATATTCCATAAAAAAAATTAAAAAACAAAAATATATTTATTAAATTTCCATATGTAATGATAATTTTCTATAAAAAAAAAAAAAAAAAAAAATTTACAAAAAATAAAGTGTATTTTTTATTTATTGTTATGTATTATATATTTTTTAAAAAATATGTAATTGAGTTATTCATGGGTAAGGTTCATGTTCTATATATTTAAATATATAAATTTTTTTTTTTTTTATTCATCATGCTCGTCTTACAAGGGGTTTATCTAAGAGACAGGGTGTTGATGTACTAAGTAGGGCAAATTCTACCTGCAATGTGACCTTGTTTTATCACACAGCATATATATATTATTTTTTTTTATTTTTTTTTTATTATCAACAAACTATTTTTAATTCTATATCACGGGATAAAAACATATAGGCGGGTTTCAGATCTGCCAGGGTTATTTTATTTTTTTTTTCGATGCACAATGCTCACGTTAGATTACAATCAATAAATGACAGTATAAAATTAATTTTTTTTATTATTAATTTTTATTTTTTATTTATTTAATTCATGCATATAACTACTGTTTTTTTTTTTTTTTTTTTTTTTGATTTATATAATTATCCCGGTGGCGTTTTATTGAGAAAATATTTAATTTATCTCTACGACCGTAAACGCACTGTCATTTAACCCCCTCTTTTTGCTTAAATCTCTCAACCAAATTATAATTCATTCATGTCATATTATTTAAAAATTTATAATTTATTAATTAAAATTATTTTTGTGTTTATTATTTATATTTTAACGTAGTGATTGACTTGAATTTTGGATGGCGATTGATAATGTCAAAACGAGGATGAGATCGATCTGAATATATATCAAGTGCGATTCAATATTATTAATGATTATTATTTTTTTTATAAAAAAAAAAAAAAAAATTAATAAATATATATTTATATTAATAGATTATTATTATTTTTTTGCTATTATAATTTTATTCAGGATTTTGAATCAAGTATTTTCTTGGCAAAAACATAGAGGGTTTGTTTCGTTCGACGACACAGAATTTATTCTTAGTACGTTATTGATTTTCGAGAGCCAATGGCGAATCGAATGTGGGTCGTTGTTGGTGGTTGTTTTTAAATAAGAGCAAATGAGAGGGTTGTAAGTTGAAAAATATATATAAAAAATAAAAAATATTAAATATTAAATGAAAATATAATGGTGGAAAATGTAACAGAGGATATGAAAAAAATGAAAATGAAAAATAAAATTTAAAGAGTGACAGTAGAATTGTGACAATACAAGAATGACATGAGACTAGAATAAAGTTTTTCATGATAAAAAGTATTGCTGTATTATATGTACACTGACTTTGACTATTATTAGTTTTTTTTTTTTTTTTATATTTTTTTTATGGTCAGAATAATATGACAAAGAAATTTTATATAGATACATATGAACTTTGTAAAATTTTTTTTTTAATCATCATGTAAAATAATTACGTATAAATATTTGAAATAAAAAAAATATATATAAATATTTAAAAAAAAATTTTAACATAAATAAATAAAAAAATAAAAAATAATTAATTTTTAATTTAATAATTAGATTTTTAAGTGAATTAGAAATAAATTTCTTGAAATTTTTAGCTAAAATAAAAATGAAAAAAATAAAAAAGAAAATGAAGAAAAAATATATGAAAATTATTATTGGATGTGTATATATTGGAAGGTGATAAAAAGTGAGTGTATATATTTATCAAAAAAAAAAAAAAATAAATAAAAATGTGTGCGTGCAAAGATGGGGTTTCTTTAGGGTTAATCGTGCGGCATCTGACACACAGGACATTGACCCCTATATTTTCATTAAATTTTATAAAAAAAATAATAATTAGGATAATAATAATAATATGATAAAATTTAAACATTCGATTCTCCATTATCATTTCGAATTTAGAGTGTATTTTAGACCCTGGTAGCTTAATAGACAGTCTCCGGAATTAATATTAATAATTTTGTTTATTAAAGATATAAATTTAAAATAATTAATAAAATTAATTATCATTTTTAAATATCATTGACGAAATGCAATCAACGGTCGCAGTTATAATTTATTTATATATTTTTTTTTCAATTATTAATTTAATTTTTTGGCTTCTCAATAAAATGCCTCCGTTTATTTTTTTTTATTTGATATAATTAATCTAATGATTTATTTATTCATTTTTTTTTTTTAATTTACGCATAATCTAAAGGCTTAATTAGTGCATTATTATTAAGCAGCGATTATTAGCATTAATATACTTTGTTTAATTTATGCGAATAAATATATTTTCTAATTATTATTTACGAATATATAATTTACAAAATTACACGTGCAGGACAAGTATATGTTATATGTCATTGCTGATTTGATATTAATTTAGATTTTTTTCAAGTAAACTTGTTGTAAAGTTTTAATAAAAATTAAAAAAAGAATTTATTTAACAATCAAATTATAAATAAAACATGTCAAGTTATTAGATATTTCAAAATTGAGGCCTGCAATTATGAAATATCCTAAACTTAAAAAACATGCTTGATTGTATTATAAATATATTTTTTTTTTAATTTAAAATAATTAAAATTGAAAATTTAATTTATCGTACGCATAAATTAAATAATCAATAAATTATTAAAAACTTTAAATAGTTTACTTTTTATATTTTTTATTAAATTAAAATAAAAAATAATAATAAAAATCAATAATCTATATTTAATCAGAGTTTATAATAAATTATTCATTTCAAAAATCCATCTTATATATCGAATCAGCAACGACACACTGATTATCAGGTCTCAATTGTCAAATTAATATCAAAATAAAAAAATAAAATATAATTATATTGATATTTCTAAAAATGATTTATAGATAATTAATTAATTTTTTTTTTATTTTGTTAATTAATGAAAATATGTCAAATAAAAAATAAAAAATACAAAATTTGACAGTTAATTTTATAATTATCATTGAAAAAAAAAAAATTATTTTAAAATTAAAAATAAAATGACAAATAAAATTTCCACAGAGACCTGAAATCATTCATGTGAAAATAGAAAAAAAAATTTTAAAAAATTATATACAAATATATCGTAACGATTTTATCGGGGGCTAGTGGAGAAAAAAAAATATATATTTTAGAGGAATTTTACGGAAAAATGGATGAGCAGGGAAAGCATGACGATTGCATAAAAAAAAAAATATTGGAATTATTCAACGAATAAGCTGCGCTGATATTACTTGATATTATATTTTTTTTTTTGCTTGATTTTGTTTTGTTATTATCATTACCATCCAAATAATATAAAAGTAGCAAAATTAAATTAAAAAAAAAATATATATTCAACATGACGTATACTTAAATACATAAATGTGCATTCGATTATGGAATATTTTTATATTAAAATATTTATAATTGATCGATCCATCCATCGGTTAATCATCATACCATTAAAATAGTCAACCAAAACGTAAATTAATATATATTAACACCTACATATATATATAAGTTTCATTTTTAATTATCGAATTTGTAAAAATTAAAAGAAAAATTGATAAAAATTACTATTTAATTAGTTTTTTTTTTACAAATAAATGATTGAAGAATATGTAAAATTAAAAATTCATATTGTTTTTTGAGGTAATATAAAGACATGATTATAAGATTGGTTTTATATATGAAAAAAAAAAAAAATATATAAACGAACACCGAAACTGAGAGACTCACAAGCAGGAAGAGGAGGGTGTTTTCCTTCTTTTAGAGTTGATTGATCTCACGTTAACATTTCGCATCTGGCAGTCTGCAATGCAAAACACATTGGGAGGTATTCAAATAACAACGGTTTTGTTATAAATAATATTTATTATTATTATAAATTTTTTTTTTAATAAAATTTATAATAAAAATTTTCTTGACGATTTAATATTATCGAATATTTTATATTTTTCTTCGGTATATTTATTGGGTATCTTCATCCTCCTGAAATTATGCTTCATTATTTAGACAAAATTAATTGACAATTTATATTATTAGTATTTATTTTTATATTTATATCAATGGATAATGGTAAAACGCGATATTTATTTATATTTTTAATTTTTTTATTAAATTTTAAAAAAGGATTTTTAATATTTTTGTTGTTTTAATCGGAATCAGTCACAAAAAACTACAATTAGAGTCCACTCTAAATTCGAAACAACAATGAAATGTTGAATTTTTATTTTATAATTTTATAATATATATATTCTTAATATTATATACAATATAACTCTGTTTTTTTTTTTTTTTAATTATAAATAATATTTATAATTAAAAAAAAAAATTTAAACAAAGTATAAAAAATATGTTGATTTCTGAAAATAAAAAAATATATTACTGAGCATTGATAAATTTAAAATAATTAAAAAAATAAAAAATATATAATTAAATAATTTGTCATTAAAATTTATTGGTTATTTGTATATAAAAAATTATATAAAATAATTAAAATTTTTTATATTTTTATTTTTAGTAAATTAATCGGATATGAAAAACCATATTTGACGTTATATCGAGTTGAATTTTATTTGAAATTTTTTATTTATTTTTTTATATATATTTTCCATTTACTATTTATTTATATATTTTTATTTTTTATCGGTATATTTTTGAGTATGACGAAAAGAATGGCAGACAAGTAAAGACAAATATATATATTTATTGTTGCACAGTATATGCACTTTGGTATTGCGAAAAATAATGCCTCAGCTGAGCTAAAGCTTATAATAAATGTTTGAGAGCCAACGTTTAGATCCCTCCATAGTATCATCTCTATATTTTCCTATTTTTTATCATTTTTTTTTTTTTTTTTTTAACTCTTCTCAACGTTTCGATTTTGTCCAAATATAACGTTGCTGATAGTCCAAGTATACAGAGGTAAAAAAAAAATATAGAAAAGCAAAAAAAGAGAGACATCATGATAAAGATAAAATAGTAAAGAGGAATGAGAATGATAGGTAAAATATAGAGGATGAAAATGAAAAGGATAAAATGTATTTTTTTTTATAAATACTGAGTGAGATGAAAAATTTTGAATATTGGAAATTTTTAGAGTACAAGAGACTCCAAGCCTCGATATGCATATAAACACAATATCAATTTTTTTTTTTTTTTTATTTATTTAAAAATATATATATTTTTATTTTTATTTATTATATTCTGCTTACTCTTTTTCTCTCTATTATTTTATCAAACCATTATCCAGGGTTATTTTTTTCTTGTATTTTTCAACTATAAAATTGATATTCCAGGATGAGAGATCAACTTATCTATTCATCAAATTTTAAATATATATATTAACTTAATTTACAGTATAAATTGTCAATAAGTACACCAAAATTATTGTCACACTGATGATAAAATTTATACTTGAAAAAATATACTGAAATTATTTATTTTTATCAGCTTTTTTAATTTATTTTAAATAATTTTATATAAATTTAAAATAATCAATTTTTTTAATTGTCCCAATTTTTTTTTTTGACCAAATTTTATTTATATCTAACATAAAAATATTGTATAAAAAAAAAAAATTTAATTGATCAAATGAGTATTTAATATTTTTTAAAATAAAAAAAATTGTAAAAAATTTCAACTACTGAAAAATAGTGTTGAAATAAAAATAAAAAAAACGAATAATTTTTTTACATGAAAAATGCAAAACCATGGATTCTATGTACTGTATATATTATGCATTAAAAAAATAGATAAAAAAAAAAATTAGAGATGAGAAGAGAGCAGCAATGAGAAAATAAATGAAAATAAAAAATTGAAAAAAAAAAAAAAATGAAAAAGATATAGAGAGAATATGGAAAATGGAAGTGAGTTGATTGTAAAAGGGAGTACATAGGTAAATGTCGTGGATCGAGGCATTTTGGTTATATCCATATGAAAACTTTACATATGTAAATTATATATACATACATATATATATGCGTTAGTTTAAATACATAGCTAATGTTAGCATGTACATAACTTTGAACATAAAATACCGATCGAGATAACACAATCATATCAGACAAGGAAGCAACAACACTGTATCCTTGTAAAGACCCTATCAATTTTCAACCTTGCTTTGCCCATATGTTTCCACAATATATATATATTTATTTATTTTTTTTAATTTTACATTTATCGATATTATTTTTTATATATTTTTCAACTTTAAATAATTTTTAAGTCAAAATAAATTATCAAAAAATAATTGCAACCCTTATCATTAATTATTTTGCGTTTAAATGCAATTATTTATATATTTTATTTATTATTTTTTAATAAAAATTTTAAAATAAAATTTAACATTGATAATTTTTTTTATTTATCGATAAAATATTGCATCAAGTAACGATGAAAATATACTCCCTTTGTGAGATATACTTGAGTTCATCGGTACGTAAATTGAGGAAAGAGGTAGCTCAAAAAAATAAAAATAAATATAGGGGTAGGTTTATTTTATTTTGTTTTTTTTTTTTTATAAAAGATAGAAGAAAAAAGGGTATATAGTGTGACCACTTTCGGGCCGAAAATTAAATTAGTCAGGGCAAGTGTACAGAGACTGTTTCATGCTTCATTCAATGTCGAAATTTATCGTTGTAAGTACTGGTAAAACACAAAGATGACAAGAATCAATTGATGCACTATACACATATATTTTATGTCTGAAAGATGAATGAGACGAGGCAGGATATAACGAGAAATAAATTTTAACTTTAAAAAAAAAAAAAATATATATAAAGTCACTTTGAATTTTCCCATATAGCTACATATAGACATTGCAGTTTGACATTATTGATTTTAATTTTTTAGTCTGTTTTCGTTGATCATTTTATAATGTATTTTTACTTGAAATTTTTTTCAATATTATTATTATTTTTTATATAAAATTTATTATTTCAAATAATATTTATATTTATACAAAAATTAAAACAATTAATTGTAATTAAAAGTAAAATTTAAAAAAAAATAATTAATTTTTTTTGTTTTTATATATATATTTAAACGATCCAATTAATTTTTTAAAATGATAAATTTATATATATATATTTTATGTGTTTAAAGACAATAATAAAATTGGTTATGCCATGAAATAAAAATTAAAAAAAAAATTTAATACCAATTGAGAAAAGTAAAGGTGTGAAAGAAAAAAAAATAAAATAAACCAAACGAAATGAAATGAAAAAAAAAAAAAAAAATGTATTCGCTCTGGTAAATTTTTCGATTGCTTCAGGGTTTTTTTTTTTTTGAATGTTGACGGGTGAAATCGAAGAGTGGGTGGTTAAAGGGTGGATTTGAAATAAAATAATAATAATAATAATAAATTTCAACACGACGAAATACCTCGCGAAAACGTCGAATAATAAAAAAATAAATAAAAAAATATGTGGCCGATGAACGATAGAAAAATATAAAAAAAATAAAACAGATAGAAAAAAATGATAAAGAAAAATGAATGTATGGTTATAAGAATATATACTGAAGCTCGATATAACCGTGTGGTTTTAGAATAGCTGTAAAAAAAAAAAAGCTGGAATGAAAAAAAAAATATATATATAATAATACTGAAATGTTCTATACATGTCTTCCAACATTTTTATTATTTTCATTCGTCCAAAGCCTACTATATCGTTTTTAAAAATTTAATTACAAAAAAGTTTTGACATTCCGTCAGTTTGGTTTAACAAAATTTTATATATATTGTCTAAAAAAAAAAAAAAGTACAAGAGTATTGGCGTTTTTGTGGTTTACAAACCAGGTCCTGAAAAAATATTTTAATATTTTCTAATAAAGCAAATATTCATCGAAGAAAAATAATAAAAAGGTTTTTTTTTTTGTTAAATATATTCAAGCAGACGTGAAAAAATAAAAATAAAAAGAAAATATATAAAAATAAATTTAATTGAATGTCACTATTATTTAACTGTTCCCTTTACTTTTTGCATTCATTGAAAATAAATTGGCAGGATTTCAAATGATTTTTTTTTTAGATATATATAAAAATATAAAATAAAAATAAAATTTTCATATTATGAATTGTTTATAATATATTGTGACTCTTTTGCTCTTTGCTTTTCACTTTATTGACCACAATATTGCGTATGAATAAATTTATTGTTATTTGAAACGTTTTAAATAAATATTGTAAATAAAAAAAAATATTTATGTGAATATAAAAATATATAAAAAAAAAAGTGTCAATCGTCAATGTGTTGATAGATCGGTTTTATCAATTGAAATGTATATAGGCCATTGATTGATTTTTAAATTTATATACACATGAAAATTCAATTTTAAAAATAAAATAAAAAATTATTGTAAATACTATATATTAAAATATCAAAATTTTTTTATTTATATTTTTTATAACTTTTTGTTAATTTAAATTTTAAAGAGTCGTTGTCATTTTATGTCAATTAATATTAAAAGTTTATAAAAAGTTTTTTTGAAAATTTTCAAGGATTTATAAACTAAGCCCTTCAAACTTGTCAATTTTTTTTTTTTTTTTAGTTTCTTTTTTGGTGTTGATTAATAAATTATTTTTCTAAAAAATTTTATTACAAGTTTGATAAAAAAATCATAAATATATAGTTTTTTTTTTTAAATAATTAATTTTCATTTTTATCAGTAATAATTAAGATAAAAAAAATTGAATATTTTTTTAACGATCAAAGATGAATTTTTATCGTGAAAATTAAAAAATAAAAAAAATAAAAATTAAAGAGAAAAAAAAAAACGGAAAGAATAAAAAAATATAGTGAATAAATTGAGATGAAAAATTTAAGGGATGGAAAAGCAAGCCTGGTCTGCAGGATGTCAACTAAAAAAGCAAAGAAAAGCTCCAAAGCGACAAAAAAAAAAAAAAAAAAATTTTAAAATATATAAATATATCTTTATAGTGTCTCATATTTATACTCATAATTAAATCGTAAATCTATCATCCCAATTCTCATGAAAAATTAAAAAAAAAAAGTAATAATTAATTTTTAAAAAATTATTTAAATAATAAAAAAAATAAATTAATAAAAGCTTGCATGTATTTATAATGAGCTTTTTATATAAAAATAATCATATTAAAATTTGCAATTGAATTTAAAAAAAAAAAAAAAAACCCTCATCAACCCTTATAATAAATTTAAATTTTTAAAATATTTGTTAAAATTTTTACAACAAATAAAACAAAAAAAAAAAAAAGTTCAAAAAAATTAATTGATTACAAAAATTTCTAAATCATTAAAATCTTTGAGATAATATTTGACATAAAATCATTAAAATCATTTGTAAAATCAATTTTAATCTGTCAAACTATGAAACTGAGTGGATTGCCCTATGGACCATATGATATGAATCAATGATTATGATCTGCAAAAAAAAAAAAAAAAAAATACATAGTGCTGTAAAGATTGGCGTATTCTACCTCCTTTCAACGACCAGGTCCAATTCTCCACCTCATCCTCTTTTTCTTCATCATAATTCGTCTCTTCCTTTTGTTCATTTTCTATCTCCCTCAACCACCCCATCTCGTCGAACTTCCACCCACCGACTGAGGACAAAAATCAATATAAACGTGTAGCCATTCCTCTTTAATCTGTCGCGTATATATACCATAACTATATATAAATTTACACCAGAATTTTAAAACCACAATTTTACATATATATGATAAAAATTGTTAACTTTTATATTTAAATTCACAAAAAATTAATTAATTTTATATAATAAATTTAATTATAATTTACAATAATAATTATATAATCAAAATATATATATTGATTTAATTAAAATTTATTTTTAATTTTAAATATAAAAAAAATTATTATTTATTTAAATTATATTTAAAAAAAATATATATAATAAATTTATTGAGCTTTTAAAGCTTTTTTATTATTAATTTATTAATTGTAATTGAGTATAATATTTTATTGAGATAAAAATTGTTTTTTTTTTTTTTTTTTAAATAATTTGTTAATATAGTAACCCATCTGTGTTATTTTGAGACTGGCTTAGCTACTGGGCTGGTCGGTTAGGTGGACACTGGTTCACCCTTATAACTGATATTTGTATCTACATATAGATTATTGATTAAGCAATAACTCAAGGACTAGTTGTTAGGGTGCAATTGAAGTTTGCATATTATCACTATAACCTAGACACAAATTGACTGACCCTTTTTTTTTTTTATTTTACATATTATATATATTATCTATACAAAATATACACAATATATTTTTTATCATCACTATTCTTTAAATAAAAAAAATAAAATTTTTTAAATAAATGACCTAATTTTGTTTATTAAAAATTACATAATAAAAATAAAATTTTCCAACAATTATTATTTGTTTTGTTTTTTTTTTTTTAATATATTTTTGATAAGTTTTTTAAATTATTATTATTATAATAGCAAAATAAGAAGATTGTTATAGAATTGAATTGTTTGGCAGAAAAATGTGGTGGACACAGCTGAGGTATTATTGGAAACTCGTTACATGGTTTCAAGTTGGTTTGTTACAAAGGTGACTCTTGGGTATGTGAAAGCTCACCTTAGATTCAACACACACATACAGATAAATGTATGTTTAGTTGTTGGATGAACTGGTATAACTAAATTGCACTCAAGCTTTTGGTAACACACGGTTATATTTTAAATAATAATAACAAGTCATACTGGAGATAAACTAACCATAGACACCATAAATGTCTCTATGTGTTTTTGGTATAATTTTAAGATTCTCTTGGGTATTTGTCCAGTTAAGGGATTAATTTTTTATTCATGTTGTTGTTGTTGTTGTTGTTGTGTTTAATGTAGGTATAAATGTATATATGTATATATAGACTAGCCCTTTTGGATCTTACTCCAAGACTAAAATCATCTTGTCACTTTTCCCAAAGGGTTTTCATTTACTATTCATCCGTTAAATTATTAATGACTTTCAGCTATTAGCATCATCTAAGATTAACAAAATTTGTCTTGATATATATATACAAATTTATTAGAAAAAAAATTTTTAAATATTGTTATTATTTTGTACTGTTAAAATTGAATTTTAGTTAAAGATATTTTCTGTTTATTTTAACATTGATTTTTCTTTATTTTCTTGTGTATTTACATTTTGACATTTTGTTAGATATTTGTGACAGTTAATTTAAAAGCTAAAATAGTTGTTTGATTTAATTAAATTTTCAATGTATTTGTAAATATTAAAAAAATAATATTTACAGTAAAAATTATAATAATGAATTAATAATGAAAATTAAAATTACTCGTAAAATTTTTTTTGAATGAAAAAAAAAAATGATAAATAAAATCCTAAAAAAATATAGATTCAATTGATATTTGAAATTAATTTAAATTATTGAAATAATTGATAATTGAACAATGTAAATTATATGATTTTCATATATATAATTAAATTATTTCTTATAATTTAATTGGTAATTAAGTTAAATATACAAATTATATTATTATAATAGAAAAAAAAAAAGTATTTTATTATTGATTTATTGATTTAAAAATAAGAGCATTGTGACATGATATAACACGTTTATTAATACCGGAAGTAACCACTTAACAATCACGTCATATAAACCAAGATAAATTTATGAATTAAATGAGTTTGGTTAACGTAATTGAATATCAATTTAAATTGTTGATTCAACATGTTAATTTACATTCATTCAAAATCTTTGATATAATTTATATTCAAAAATTATATCCATCAATGATAATCTTGTTTGTTTCTATCTCAAAATTATTATAAAAAATTAATTTAATTATTTCATTTTTCAATTAATATTGATATATTGATATTTTTTATAAAAATTAAAATGTAAATTTAATAAAAAAAATTATCAATTTCAAAATTAAACCACAAATAATTGACTTATAAATTGTCATTAACGATAAAAAGTAAAAAAACATTTAAAAGAAACCCTTAACAATTGATTCTGTATTTTTTTTTTTATCCAAGGGATGTTTTAAAAAATTGAAATAAAAAGTTTAACACGACTTAATTATCGAAAAATTGATGTTATCTAAGTATTGCCTGGGAATTTAGCCAATTGGTCATACAAAAATCCCATAATGTTTTTTAATTTCGATATCATTATTTTAGACACTAATGGATAATGTAATTGTAAAACTGATAATGATGATAATAATAATAATAATAATAACAATATTTGTGTATTTTTTTTTTGTTTAAAATTGATGATAAAATAAAGTCAAAGGTGTAATAGTTTTTGCTATACATATATAAATAAATTCATTGGTTCAATATAAATATTGGATGATAAAGTGCATTTGATAGCAAAAGAGAAGCACCAAGTTTAAATTCAAGGTACATGAAAATACACACCCCTTTTTATATTTCAAACAAGTAATGACTGAATACTTAATAATATAGCATCAAAGACCTCAAAGTAACGGACCCATTAACAACATTAGTATTAAAAGTTAATTAGTTTTATGTCTATTCAACGTATCTATCAAATTGGCTTTATATATTTTTTTTTATTTAATTTTATTTTTATTTTTCATTTCAAATAATTACAAAACTATGAAAATTTATTATTCTATTAAAAATTTATTCATTATTTTTTATTTTCATCTTGTCATTTTAATTTAAACAAAAATATTTGTAAAATAGCTTTAAAATATCAAAATAATTTTGATAATTTAACAGCTGTATTTTTTAAAAATAATTTATACTTTTTTTTTTTTTTTTAATGAAATAATAATTGTATATATATTGAGCCTTAAAAATTCATACTTATATATAGTATAAAATTCCAATATACGAATATAAGCATGCTTCGAAGTTTAATTAGGTGCGCTTTGGTCAAATAGTATCCTCATCTTGCCAATTTTCTATTTAATTTTATATTTAATTTCTCTATTTTATCTGTACATACATATACATACATATACAAACCAACACACACACACACACACCCTTATACCTATATATATAAATCTATTGGCAAAAGCATCGATAAACGAAAAGATAAAAAAAAAAAAGTAAAAAAAGAAAATATATCTATAGATTGTGAGGCAATGAGGAAAATGAGAGAAAGAAGAGGGTCATGAGTTTGAAAGCGAGAAGTGAAAAGGACCAAGGGGTAGTTCTCATCTCGAATGGTTAAATAAAGGGGATGAAAAATACAAGGACACAAAATATATATATATATTTTGCAAAGAGACCAATCTAACTCATCCTCTTTTTATTTCTCTTTTATATATCGTCTTTTTTCCTTTCTCATATACCATTTTCCTATTTTACCACCCACTGAATGATCCTTATCCAACCTCTACACCATTATTGCATATATATTTGTGTATATTTGTATCGAGAATGACATCAGTGCACTCAGTGGTGGTGGGTTAGGTATTTTAAGATTATTTTTTTTTGTTTGTTATATATATATAATATGAATTGAAATTGAGCATGAGATTCAGAAATAGCAAGATTAGCTTCAACTTTTAAAGCAAGATTTACTATCTATATTTTGATGATGATATATAGAAAATATTTACTCATTGGAATCAAGTTTTACTAACTTTTTATATATAATTTATTAATTTTTTTTATTAACTGTTTATTTTGATATTTCAAGTTTTTAATTTAATTTTTTTTTTCATATTTTTCATATCAAATTAAAAAAAAATATATAATTTATTTAAAAAATATTTTAATGATTTTTTATTATTTTAAAAACAAATGCTGAAAAATTGTTATATGTATTTCCTGTTAATATTTTTTTATATGGGGTTTATTAAAATGTAAAAAATAATAGGTTTTTTTTTTCATTATTGAGGGTTGAAATTATTATATGATATCAAGGGGGAAAGTATGATTATATTATCTGTAAATTAAAATGAAAAAAAAATAATAATAATGCTCAGTAATAAAATTAATGTTAGTATAATTAATTACACATGAATATTATATTAATTTTGATTAAGAATATATTAGTGTTAATGATGGAATTGTTGATATTACCATATGAGTTGTGAAACGGTTGATGATGAGTGTCAATTGGTGCTCCTTGATGATGTATATCCAGCATTGCATCCGGGTCACCACCACTTTCAGAGCAGTTACTCAGAGCTAAAACCAAACCGATAGACAAACACCTTGCATTTTTACTAATATTCATTTAAATCACTACATTTATTATTACTATATTAATTTTTTATTATTAAATAACAAAATAATTTATAAAATAAAAATAAGTATTTTTTAAAATTTAATTTATTAATTAATTATAAATTAAATTCATTTTGAATTTTTTAATTTTGTAAATTAATAATTTTAATTGTAATAATTATTTTAAATATATAATTTATAATATTTGTAAAATAATTTGATATTTTTGTTAATTAAAATAATGTAATGTATAAATTTTTTTTCATGAATTTTTATTGTTATAATAAATGATGATTGAGTTATTAATTATAAAAAAAAATTTTATGAAATAATTTGAGTATATAATTTGAAAAATACATGAAAATTATATTTATTTTTTTTTTTTGTCAATTAAAAATTATAATGTTTATTCTATTAAAAAATTAAATTTATTTTTTTATTATGTGAGGAAAATTATGAGGATTTTTATAGTGAAAAAGTATATACAAACAAATCAACAATAAAATACAAAAAAAAAAATTTTTTTTTAAAAAAAGAAACCAACAAAATCTATTATTTAAAATTGCAAAAAAATATTTTAAAAATATGCATTATGTAAATAGTACATTAATTTAAAAAAATATAAAAAATTTTAAATAAAAATTTATTTCTGATAAGACAACAATTTTGATATAAAAAAAAAAATTTATATCTCAAAATTTGGTGCATTGTCTATCCGTTTGGTTTGAAAAAATTTTTTTATATATCCAAATTTGATAAATATAAAAAGCAAATAATAAAAAAATAAATTTATAATAATTTAAAAAATAAAATATTAGATTGCAGTGATTTCGATTGATTTTAATGTTTCAATTGATGTCCATATTGCAAGTACAGATCTTCAAATAGATGTTGTTGGTTTCAATTGATCTTCACAGTTGATTATGTATTTAATAGTTAATTTTTTGTGTTAATAAATATTGTTATTCAATTGAAAAAACAATACAAATATATTTAATATTTTTTTTGTAACAACCAACGACAAAGGATCAGTTGATGGATTTGATGATTCATTGTGAATTTACATGTCAATCTAAAATTTATATTTATATAATTATGTACAATTGTAATGTCGATTTATCAAACAACAACCTACTTGTGAATTAAATTTTTATCAATTTGGTTTACGTGATAAAGGCGGATATCAAACTGACAAAATGTTAAATGCATTGAATATATAATATATAAATAAAAATATTCAAAATACTTTAGGTATAGGTATATAAATAATATACAAAAAAAATATGAATAAAAGTTTACTGATGGAAAATAACATACCACAGGTATCATCTTGCGGCTTATCAATTTTCCGTCAACGATGAATTTGAGACGACTCGATAGTAACAAAACGAGCGTTGTTTGTTATGGATAAAAAAAATAAATATAATTTAAAAAAAAAAAAAAAATTTATTGAAGGCTGCAGAAGATAGCAGCTTGAATTTCGAATTAAAAATAAAAAATATATATATATATTAAATATTAAATATTAAAACAATACAAATTTTTTTTAAATAAAAAAAAAAATAAATAAACATCACCAGCCAAATAAAACGTAAAAGTAATGCTTCAATAATTTAGTTATGCAACATGATTGAGGTCTGATGGACTCATCGTTTCGGAAGACTTCATTTGGCTTTATAGGACAAGAAAAAATAAAAATACAATAACTTTTTATAAATGTATTTTTTTTTTTACAGATAAATAAAAATAACAACAAAAAAAAAAAAAAACTGATAAACTTTAATGCAAAAATAGTTTGAAAGCTTTTTCATATATCCAACAAGCAATTTGACCTTTTTTTTTTTTTTATTTTGTACAACACGAAGATGCAAAAATAAAATAAAAAAAATATATAAATAAACAAGATGAGCAGAGTTTATATACCTGCAAGGTGTGAATACTTTCAAGTGCATTGAAGCAACATGATATATAACTTTTTTTGAATTTATGGTACCAAAATTGAGCAACATTAAATATAAAAATAAAATTGAAAAATTATTTACACATATTGTTTCAACCCTCATTGACTTGAAAAAAAAAATGAATAACTCATTTAAAAAAGAATAATTAATTTATAAATTAAATAAAATATAAAAAAAATACAAATGTAAATTCACAAATGAATAATTTAAAATTGTTCATATACATGTAAACAATTTGTGAATCTATATAGACATACATTTTAACATCAAAGTTATACTTGGACGTCAGTTGTACCTTGTACTATAAGCAAAAAACATATTTATATATTTTATTTTCCTTAGCTACCTCAAGAGTTTTGTATGTGCAACTGGCTGACAGGGTAGTTGTAGAGGGTGGTTTATAAAATGGTAGAATAAAGGGTGGTAAAATCAACCAGCCAACCAACCAACCAACCAACCAACGAAGAAGAAGAAGAAGAAGAACAAGTAGAAGAAGTAGTAGAAGAAGAATATAATAAAGAGGTATATAAAGTTGAGGGGGTTAAAAATATATATAGATATATAAAACAGGGTTGAAGCACAAGTTTGCTACAAACTCTTAACCGACACAAAACAGGGTTTGTATTGATTTTTACACCAGTTTTATGCACGTAACGTCCATCGCTGATACAGGCTAGTACCGCGAAAATACAATTCTTATATATGATTATTCAAAATATCAAAAAAAAAATAAAAAAAAGTTTTATGGTGTGTCATCATGTCACCCTCATATATTACATCAAAATTAAATTGTATTTTTTTTTTAATCTAGAATAAACAAATTTAACAAAATTAGAAAAATAAATTATTTGTCAATAAAAATATCAATTGATTATTGAACAATTTGATTGATAAATTATTCACCCTCTTTATTTTATTTTTTATATATATAAATGATTGTTATGAAAAAAATTTTTGATTTGATTTTTATAGTTTTTTTTTTTTAAAAAAAAAAAGTAAAAGTTGTTGTCTAGTTTATGAATTGCTAACTGGTGCATTTTATAATATATTTATTATATCTTTCTCTTTTTATTAAAACCACCCTCTTAACTAACCCCCTCGTATATACCTATATATACCGATCAATACTTATGGTTAAAATGCATACACGCGACACAGACTGGACATGTTTTACAAAGAGAGAGAGAGAGAGAGAGTACATGAGACACCTGATTATTTTATTTTATTATTTTTTTTTAATATAAAGTTAAAACAATGGTTAAATAATTTTGTAACACGATATTAATATTATTATTATTATTTTAATATCTTGGAGTATTATTTCAATTATTTTTTTATATAATTTTAATTTTTTATATTATTTATAATCAAGATAACATAAATTTCAAATAATATTATTTTTTACAATAAAAAATTATTCAAAGATAAAAAAAATGATAGTTAAAATGACGTTAAATATTTAATTTTAAGTATAAAAATAACTATATATATACAAAAGACAAAAAAAAAAAAAAAATAGAAAAAAATTATAAAGTTTGTTGTAAAAAAATAATAAAGGTTGTAAAAAAAGTTGATAAAAGAAGGTAAAAAGGGGGTGGTGGATTGACAGGCGGCAAAGCAAGCGGTAAAGTCAGCGTGGTGACGGCATGGCAATGGCGTCGTTGATGTTGAGGTCGCGCTTGCGTTCTTATCAAAATACCGCGTGACCACGATCAATACTGCGTGGTGGATGTTTTGTTCACAAAAAAAATATATATTATTGTTGTTATGATGATAAGGGAGGTTGTAGTAGGTGGTGGGTGTTAACCAACCCTCACAACAACAACAACAACCTCACAGAGTCAGAGTCAGTACCACCACCACCACCACCACCAGCAGAGTAAAGAGAGAATAAATTTGTGTGTGAAAATTTCTATCTTTCTCTCTTGCTCATATCATCAAAGGATGTTGAATTTGAAAAGTATTATTCCGCGCGTCTATCTCTCTGAATGATATGGAACGCAACACCACGTGGACACCACGTGTATGTCAAACATCATCATCATCATCATCTCAATATATTTTTTATTTTGAGTATTTTTTTATGGTATAATTATGATAGTCATTGATAATTTTTTAATAATTAATAAATATATATTTAAAATTTATATGACAATAGAATTTATTTTTTTTTTCTTTGATTGAAATTAATATTTAAGTGTGGAGAATGGAAGGTGAAAAGACAGATGTGTCGATGTTGTTATTTATTTATTTATTCATTTTTTTTTTTTTTGTTTGTTTTGTAAGCAAAAAAAAATAAACAGGGAATAATAAATGTAATAAAAAAAAAAAAAAAAATGAAATAATAAAATAATTGCAATTAAGAATATAAACAAAGTGTAATGAAAAATTAAAAATTTAAGTAAAATTTTTTTAAAAAATATAATAATTTTATTTTATACTGACCTGCAATTCTAAGTGCTGACATTCTTTGAAATTCTGGTTCTTGTAACCACTTCCACATACGTCTAAATGTTTCACGTCCACTTTTAAGTTTAGACCATGGTTTTGGATTTCTCAAAAGATCGCTTAATGTACCTTGACTTCTACATAATACACGTTGTGCAAAAATAGCTTGTGGTATACTGTAACGTTTAAGTTCAGCACTAATTCTTTGTGCAAGTTCTTTTGTATTTATTTCTTCAACTTCACCAGCACCATTACCTGATGATGATACTGTTTTCATAACAACAGATGTATGTTGTACATGTTGTGTATGTGATATTGTTTGTTGTTGTTGTTGTTGTTGCTGCTGTTGTTGTTGTTGTTGTTGTAATGTTTGTTGTTGTTGTTGTTGTTGTTGTAATTGTGTTTGCATTGGTGGTGGTGATGTTGATGATGGTACATTTAAATTAGTTGGTGAACGATGAGAAGGCGCGAAACTCGTCGCCGCGGATACAGGTGGTGATGGTGGACTAAGTGCTGCAGGACTTTGTTGTAATCTTGGTAAATATGATGATGATTCATAATGTGGACTTGCTGATTTATGAGGTGAATTTAAACCACTTTGACTGTATGCACTTTGTGGTGATAATGGTGATTGTTGTAATCCAGCATTTGGTGATTGATAATTATGTGGTGGTGACATTCCCATTGTTGGTAATTTATCATATGTATATGGTGAATTACCAATACCAAGACCAATATTACCAAGACCATTATTTTGCATAACTGAAAATGTACCAGTAACACCACCACCTGTATGACCACCATATACAAATTTATCACTCATTGTTGATATTGGTGGTAATGGTTGTAATGGTGTTAATGTTGCATATGATGAACCAGGTGAAAAACCTGGTGGTGACATCCTTTCAGCAACTGATGTTAATGTTTGATAAGTTGGTTCTGGTTGCATTGATCTAAAGTCTGTTGCGTCTATCATACTAGCAACTGAAACACTTATACCTGATGTTGGTGATAATTTACCAGGACTAAGTAATTCAGAATCAGCGTCTCTTGAATCAACGTCAATGTCCTGAGGTGGTACAATCACCGATAGTGATTCACGTACACTCGACCTATCTGGATGTTCTTGTGACGATGACAGATCCTCCGCGGCGGCGAGGTCTCGCTCCTCCTTGACGCCAAGCGCGCCAGCAGCGAGTAGTTCCAACGGTATGTTTGCGCACGCGATATCGGGACTTTGTGAGGCAGAGGATGACATACCCTCACCGCATGAATTTCCCCCACTTGCACTACTTGCTCCGTCACCACTGCCACTGCCACTACCTTCACCAACTCCACCACCACCACCACCACCACCCTGATGATTTTCTTGATGATGGTGGTGATGATGATGATGATGATGATGATGGTGATTATTATTATTGTGGTGATGATTATTATTTTGATGATGATTATTATTATTGCTATGTTGATGATGCATGTGAAGGTGAGATTGTTGATGATGATGTTGTTGTTGTTGTTGACGATGGTGTTCAAGGTGTATTTCTTCTCTTCCTTCACCACCTCCACCACCACGATTTCCCTCGTGTTGATTTTGCCGATTACCACGTACAGCATCGTTGTTACCCCTACTACACTTTCCAACCCCACTAGGTGCATTACCACTGACAGTACCATGTACATGCGTAGATACTGATGATGGTGAATCGACCGAGTCTAACAAATGCTCGCTATGCGACCGATGATGATCGGTTATGTCTCCTATACCTTCCATTTACGCACATTTAGGTTCATTTGTCTTTCGTTGCTCTATTTTCTTTTTTTCACCTCATTTATTTTATTACAATTATACACACACTCCACTCACTTTTGTGCTATTGTATTATTTTTTTATTTTTTTTTTTCAAATAAATAATTAAACAATTTAACTTTGTTGTTGTTGTTTTTTTAAAATTCAACTAAACGTATAACACTTTTTGTATTATTATGTTATTCACACAGACACAATTTACATATAAATAAAAACAAAAAAATAAATTTCATTAACGACTAGATGACAACACCAATATAAAATATTAAACTCTATATGTGTGTTCTTCTAACCTCTGTGATTCTGCGCGCCGAATTTTTAATAACCGGCTTATTTTATTTTATTTTTTATCACTCAAGTATTATTAAATAAATATATATTCATTTATTTATATTTTTTTCACTTTTTAATTGTGCCAATATTAATAAACAAAAGCTAAAAAAAAACAAACAAATGCACAACAAAATGATAACAAAAAAAAATTAATTAATTTCACAATAAATTCACTTAAAAATAGTTACACACTTTTATATTTATAAAATAAATTATTTAATTATTAAATGAAATAAATAATAGAAAAAAAAAAAAAAAAAAAAAACAAATTATTTATTAAAATATATATATGTAATTTATTGAAAATAGCAGAAGCAGTTATGTTACGACACCCAACAGCGTCAAGAAACCAAGTCCCGTTGAGCTTCCCCTGTGTTTTTCTCGTTTATTTTTTATTTTTATTATTTTTTTTTTTTCAGCCCCTCTTTCCTTGTTTTTCCCCCCACTGTCCTTGAGGCAAAAAACGAGAGAGACACCTCCTCTTCGTCCTCTTTACTTTGCACCCCTACAAATGACGCGTGCGGCTGGTCCAGGTGTTTAAATTTTACTGTTATCGTACCTTGTCGTTTGGTTGTACATATTTCTCACTTTTTTTTTTTTTTTTATTGTTTCTCTATCTTTTCCATTCAGTTGTGTTGGTTTATATATATCCTCTTCATATGTTATGCTGATGAGTATGAGTGCTTGTTGATGGTGACATATTATACCCCTTTTTTTTTTTTTTCACAACGATATTGTTCCTCTTTTCCGTCTTTTTATCCCAACAAACTTCCGATTGCTGTTGCTATGACAAAATAATTTTCACATGAAATTTTTCACATATTTTTAATAAAAAAATTTACTAAAATTTCAATATTAACAAGTCAATTGAATAATTTCATTAGCCATTTAAATTTCCACTGGATTTTAAATAAAATGTCAATAAAAAAAATCAATTATTTAATATTTTTATTTAAAAAAATTTTATATCCACCATTGTTGTATTTCTACATGTGAATAAAAATAATAAAAAAATTCTTCAAAATTTTGTATTGCGACGACGCATTATCAACCATCATGGCGGCTTTGTCTTCTTCAAATTAATTTCCAAAATAATAAATTTAATTTAATATTAATTATTATTTATTTTAAACATCAAATTAAATTTACATATTTTTTTTTTTATTTATTAAAATTATTGCATTCACTATTATTATTATAAATCACAAAAATTATGAATCACTATTTACTTTTGTATTTAAAAAAAAAGCTCCAATTGATTTCAAAATAAAATCAGTCAATATATAATATATTTAATATCGAAATGTTTATATTTGTAACCGCGCGAAATATAAAAAAAAGTCAAGTGCATCAATAGAGAAATCAATGGCTGTTCTCATTTAACCCCCCGCATATTGACTTCAGGTTGATGTCGTGTGTTATCAAATCACCTCTTCCTCCCTTTATATAAATAACCACCCCTACACTTTTATAATACACAAATAAAAATTATTGATTTTTTTATTTATTTATTTATCACACATGATATTTATCAATTTATTTATTTAATTTTTTTTGATTATTCCAATGAAGGACACGAAATAAACGCAGTTTGTACGTAGGTCAAAGGAGTTTTGTCTGCGCCGATTCTTATGTTACTCATGTATCTGTACGCGCGGCTCTCCGATCCCCTTAAACCCTCCTTTTTTTTTTACCTACTCTCATATATTTTTTTTTTTTTTTTAAATATATATAACTATTTTTCTTTCACTCTTACATATTTTTCATGTGTTTTCTCACTTTGATAAAATATATATTTTAATTGTTTTTTTTTTGCACAAAAATATGTGCCTTTATTTATCAAGCACATGCGCGTTTATTTAAATTTGTTCAATTACAAGTATATTTTTGATATAATGATTCAATTATTGATTAGTTATATCAAAATATTATATTGGAAAAATAAAAAAATGATAGTAACGTTTGTATATAATCAGAGAAATATATATATTAAATCATGAAAAATATTAGAGAAATGATATTTTGGTTTGGTGGGGAATTAGGGGTTGAGATCTTTTCTAACAGGGATCTGTAACGAACTCGATATACGCAGGGGTTGTTTGAGGGGCGGGGGGGAAAGAGGGTGAAATAAAAATGGCTGAAAATATATATACGTATAAAATAAAGGGGTGATATTCAGGATCGAAATATTATATTTTAAATCCCCGTAGTATTAAAAAACAAAAAATAATAATTTAATTTTTAAAAAATAAATTTGTAATTTTAGATAATTTTTTTAAAGATAAATATAAATATATATTTGTTGGTTAATTGGTTGGTTGGTTGGTTGGTTTTTTATTTTTTTAGAAATTTTAGTTTTAAAATTTGAAATTTATTTTTCTACAGCGGTGTATATATTTTATATAGGAGGGTTAAAATTTCTAGGGGTCTTTGGCCGAGAATGAGAGTTAAAATAAGGGTGGGGTTATATTGCAAAGAGGGTGACTCGTGCGATGTAACGTCGATATACTCGTTCTATACTATAACTATGAGTTATCATAGTGGGGGGATTAAATGTACAATGTTTTAAGGGTAAGGGGAAGTTTTAACAAAAATAATCGATAAGCCGACCGATATATAATATTATATTATACTTTTGTGTGTGTTTATCTCAACTATACAATTTTACAACAAACCAACACACCAAAAAAAATGGCACAGTGTTGTTGTATATTTATTATCAAGGGGAGAAAAGACGCAATGTCTCTTGAAGAAGGGATGAAATGAGGGGTAAATTATATGTGATATGCATTTACTTTGATGAGTGTATGCGCATGACGATTAACAAGTACATGTCGTTACCAACGAATATTTTGTGATCTATATGAATAAGAATCGAGGGTATATATGCATTTATATCCTATATGATATATTTGTAAAATATTCTGACCGTTAGCTATTATATGCTCTATATGAATATTATAAAAACTTTAAACTTTTATGATGCATTTTAAAATTATTATTATTATTATTATTATTTTTTTAATAATATTTAAATTTTATAAAACTACCCTTGATATAAATATAAATGTATAGGTATATTCTATATTTTAAATAATAAAATGTCAATAATTTGTAAATAAATTTCACCAATAAATATACAAAATATCGATTGATCGATTTGTCAAATTACAAATGACAATACCAAATAAATAAGTAAACATAAATTCATGTAGGTCATTGGTTAAATATAAAATTTCAATAAATCAATAAAATTAAAAAACAAAAAAATTAAAATTAATTTAAATAGTATAAAATAGTAAAAGATAGATACAAGTATTTTGGATCTTTAATAAATACAAATGAAAACGAGGGCATATATAACAAACCAAGCCATATGATCAAGCACATGGTGAGTGTTACCAAAAAAAGGAAAAGAGGGTGTATTTTATATGCCTATCATATATATATTCATACTTGTATGAAACTATATGTATTTTTGTATTATTCAGAGGGGGTCAAAGAGGCCTGTGAATATGAACCAAACGGTACATATGTATATATAAAATATATAATGTATTATTATATAGGTATATATTGCATTAGGAGGCCTAGATGTTGTTGTGGTGCTCACCTGCCGCCAGGTGGTGGTAACTATACCATCTGCAGTGTGAGGGACCCGTGCCACCAAACCATTTCCTCTTTTTATTTTATTTTATTTCACCTATCCAAATCAGCCCGTATTTGTGTGATAGGCCATACACATATATATATAAATTTATATTTATTTTATTTTATTTTTTTTTGTATTTATTTATTCACATAATATTTAAAAGTATATATGGTTTTTTTTTCTTTTTTTTTACTTTACTTAACTTTTCCTGTTTTGTCATCGGTGGGGCTTCAATATTGAAGCCGGGTAAAACCACATTTTTTTTTCATTTTTTTTTTATATATTTTTTTTCTATCCAGCTACTGTATATGATAAGCAAACCCCTAACGATATACTCCTGATTTTGGTACCTCTTGTTTGGCACGTGACATTGTTATAAACATATATACGCGTAATGATCCTTTAGTGATTGGAAATTTTATTATAATTTATTTAATTGTATTATTTATTTTTTTTTTGTTTTTTTTTTAATCAACTTTTATAATAATTATAACGAGTTTTTAGAGTAAAACATCAGACAGTGCTCCAAAATATGCGGGTCATTTAAATTCATGTATATATAGAAAAATTATTTATAAAATCAATTTGAGTATATATTTTTTTTTAAATTTGTAAATATCAGGTTGTTTATTTATTTACCTGTTATTTTATTTGGTGTTTTGCATCTTGATTTACTTATTATTTTTATATATTTAATTTATTTTTATTTTATTTTTTTTTTTGATAAATCGATATGCACACCTGCGGATATCCTGCCACGAGTTTCCTTTGACGATATCTATTTCTGAATTATTAAAATAAAAAATTAAACAATATATTAATGATCAAATAAATACATGAAAATTTAATGAGGTAATTGGTAATTAAATTATTTGCAAACAATTTTAGCATGTTTAGTGTTGTTTTGTAATTTTTTTTTAAATAAATGTTTTTGATTATTTTGATTTGCGATTGATCAATGCGATTGTTTGTCAAAAACTTGTTTATTATAAAATTATAAATTATTTGGTTTAACAAGCTTGGATAAGCATGCGGGATTTAATTTGGCAAATCAAGTTTGAATAGAGACTAAAAAGATAAGAGGTCTTATCTTGAAGAGCAGCTGTCTCTGCTCAGTGAACTGATTCATTTTACAAAAGACAATGATCGCTTGGCTTCTCAACACCTCGGACACGTTTATTTAACATCTTGAAACAAAGTAAATTTTGAATTTATATATTTAATCAGTTTAATTTAACAAATTTAAATTGAATTATTCAAAAAAATTTCAAAAAAAAAAATTATTTTAAATTAGCAAAACTATTGTCTGTAAAATTCAGTTGAACATTAGGTTTTAATAAATATATTTTTTTTTTAAAATGATTTTACCATGTTTTTAATCAAAATTGAGTATAGAGTAGTTTTTAAAAAAGAGCGCCTCTTGTGTTGATGCCAGCTGATGTGTCTATTTGAATTTCTACTTGCTCATCTTGCTAAAATAACATTCGAAAATAAAAAAATAAATAAATAAAACAACAACAACATTGGTATGTTTGAGTGTGTGTTTGGGTGCAACAAGAGATGCACACACACTGGTATATATTTGTGACGTTATATTGCACTTTTTTATACGAAAAATAAATAATATCTCCTTGGTGGATCAAAGTCCACATATGTTACATTATTTAGAGTAACAGTAAATTTTTTTTTTGCAATTTCATCCACTCAATTGTTGCCATTTGAATTGAGTAAATTTTCTTCAGCTATATTTGTTTTTTATATTTTTTATAATAATATAATATAAAAAATTAAATAACAAAATGTTGTCAACAGTGTCAAAAGTTTTAGTAACAGGTCCTAAAAATTACAACAAATTTATCAATATAACTTCAAGGTAATTTGGATCAATTGATCAATTAATCAAATGAAAATTAATATAAATGTTTTTTTTTTTTTTTTGTGATTAACAATAGATATTATGGAGCTAAAGCAACAAGTAAAATTGAAAACAAAGAAACATCAAAAGATAAAAATAAAAAAGATACAAAATCATTTGTTATGAATATATTTAGAGGTCAAATACAAACAGATCAAGTATTTCCATTTCCATCACCATTAACACAAGATCATTTGGATACTTTAAAAATGCTTGTTGATCCAGTTGATAAATTTTTTACTGAAGTTAATGATCCAGTTAAAAATGATGATACATCTGATGTTGAAGAAAAAGTTAAACAAGGTTTATGGGATATGGGAGCATTTTCAATGCAAGTACCAGAAGAATTTGGTGGTTTAAATTGTAATAATACACAATATGGTAGATTAGTTGAAGTTGTTGGTAAACATGATCTTGGTGTTGGTATTATGTTGGGTTCACATCAAAGTATTGGTTTTAAAGGTATATTACTTGTTGGTACACCAGAACAAAAAGCTAAATATTTACCAAGAGTATCCAATGGTGAATATGCTGCATTTGCATTAACAGAACCAAGTTGTGGTTCTGATGCTGGTGCTGTTAAATCAAGAGCAATTAAAACATCAGATGGTAAACATTATATATTAAATGGTAGTAAAATATGGATATCAAATGGTGGTATTGCTGATATATTTACAGTATTTGCACAAACACCAATAAAAGATCAAAAAACTGGTGAAATAAAAGATAAAGTAACAGCATTTATTGTTGAACGTAGTTTTGGTGGTTTAACAAATGGACCACCAGAACGTAAAATGGGTATTAAATGTAGTAATACTGCTGAAGTTTATTTTGATAATGTTAAAATACCAGCTGAAAATGTATTGGGTGGTGAAGGACAAGGTTTTAAAGTTGCTATGAATATATTAAATAATGGAAGATTTGGTATGGCTGGTGCATTATCTGGTACAATGATTGCATGTGCTAAAAAAGCTGTTGAACATGCAACAACAAGAGTACAATTTGGTAAAACAATTAATAATTATGGTAGTATACAAGAAAAAATTGCACGTATGGCTATGTTACAATATGTTACACAATCATTGATGTATATGATATCTGGTAATATGGATAGTGGTAGTCAAGATTATCATTTAGAAGCAGCAATATCAAAAGTATTTGCATCTGAATCAGCATGGTGGGTATGTGATGAATCAATACAAATACTTGGTGGTATGGGATTTATGAAAGATACTGGTATTGAACGTATTATGAGAGATTTAAGAATATTTCGTATATTTGAAGGTACAAATGATATATTACGATTATTTGTTGCATTAACTGGTATACAATATGCTGGTAGTCATCTTAAAGAACTACAAAAAGCATTTAAAAATCCAACAGCAAATTTAGGTCTTATATTTGGTGAAGCTGCTAAAAGAGCAACAAAAGCTGTTGGTTTAAGTACACCACCAAATTTTTCACATTTAGTACATCCAACTTTAACTGATAGTGCTGGTCTTGTTGGTAAAAATATTGAAAATTATGGACAAACAATTGAAGCTGTACTTATTAAATATGGAAAAAATATTGTTGATGAACAATTTATATTAAATCGTTTAGCACAAGCAGCAATTGATATATATACATCTGTTGTTGTATTAAGTAGAGCAAGTAGAGCTGCTAATTTAAATCTTCCAACAGCTGAACATGAATTATTAATGGCACAAGCATGGTGTCAAGAAGCATCAAGTAGAACTCTTTATAATCTTAAAGTTGCTAAATCAGATAAATATACTGATTTATTTAAAAAATATAAAAAAATATCACAAAATATTTGTGAAAATGGTGGAATTAATCCAGCAAATACACCACTTGGTTTTTAAATTTATTAATTTTATAATTAATTATACTAATTAAATATTAATTCATAAAATTTGTGCCTTTATTATAAACAATTTTTCATATTAAAAATCAAGAGAATAAATATATTTATATTTTTTATCATAAAAAATTAATTAAATTTAAGAAAAAATATTAAGTATTAGCATAATGATAATAAAAAAAAAAAATTATATATATTTTTGTTGTTTTGAAATAAATAATTGAAGCTAAATTATTAACTATATTTTATTGTTTCATTTTATTTATTTAATTTACATAATAATAAAATAATTTGACTGAATAAAATTGATAATTATTATATAATTATTAATTAGTAGCCATGATAAAATACATACGATAAAAATAATTAATATATTTATATATTTAATTACAACAAATATTAATTTCGATGTCACATTTTGATGGAATAATTTTGAAAATACTTTGTTTAATAATTAATACATATTTTTTTTCCAGATATAATATCATTGTTACTCATATACATTTATACTGACATGGAAGCACACGAAATATTTTTTTACATCTAGATTATATCTTGAGATTATAATGAAAAATATTTACTAAATTTTTTAATTAAAATTAATATTATTTCTCTTTTATTTGTTCATAAGTTGATGATTTGCATTGATATTGTCGAATGGTATTTAAATATTCTTTGGTTAGTGGATAACTTATTGATAAATAATTTTTTTTTTTTGATATTTTAATATTGAAGAGAAATAATTTAAAATAATTTTATTAATTTCAATAAATTTTAAATATGTGCGTTTAAAATAAAAATTATTAAATTTACAAAAAAAAAAAAAAAAACAATGATTATAATATTTTTAAACTATCAAATATTAAAATTAAATAAAAAATTAATTAATTAATTAAAAAAAAATGGAGAGAATTATGTTCTATTGTACAATATAAATGGCAGTTAAAGAATATTTAATTTTTTTTTTTAAATCAACTTGAATATTTTTTGAATTTTTTTCTAATATACCCTCATTTTCCATAATATTGAAAATAATTTGATTAATCATTATTAATATATATATTTGTATTGAAAATTAAATTAATCACAGAAATAAAAAAAATTATATTAATTAAAAAATAAAACAAAAATAATAATTCTAAAAGTTTTACTGTTTTTTAAATTTTTTTTTTATTTTAAATTAATTAAATTAAATATTCAAGACTCAATTATTTCAGATTGAGTTAATGTTATATTTTTTTTTTTTTGATTGATATTTAAATAGTAATATATAATATAATTTTATTAATTTTTAAATTTCACAACGATAGAACTCATTTATCACATTTATTTATTGAATAATATAGAAAATTAATTTTCCAAATTTTTCAATATTTTTTTTAAGTAAATAATTTAATTTGACCAAAATTAATTAATTTGTATATTGACAATTAATTGTTATATTATCTTTACGATTTGTAGTACCATTTGATAATGAAAAATATAAAGTAAAAATAAAAAATAAAAATTACAATGATATATTTTTATCCCTGTGCAATTGTTAAATTTTTAAACATTGTACCATTCCAAGCAATAGCAATACAATAATGTTGTAATAATTGTATAAGTAATTCTCTTTCATCTAACATTTGTATATGTTCAATTCTTTTTTTTTCAGAATCAGGTAATGAATCATAAACTTCAACCATTGTCCAAGCATTTGAACCTTGCCATCCTTGTGTTGTAAAACGTCTTTGTTGTGTTTCTAATGATAAACAATCTTCAACACCAGCTAATAAACAACCTCTACCACGTAAATTTGTAAGCATAACATCACCAAATTTATCACTCATATTAACTTGTTCATAATTAACAAATAATGAATTATTAAATTTATGTGATAACCATTTTAATAATACTGATGCAGCATTACTATCAACATAAACAAGTACACATTCAGCAATAAATAATGTTGGTAAATTAAAATCAACTTCAGCTTGTATTAATTTATTTGATAATTCTGTTATATGACGTAAATCAACACCAATTAAATGATAATTTGCAGCATGTAATTCAGTTGTTGAAAATTTTATTTCACCATCTAATAAATTATTTAATTATTTTAATTAATTATTTTTATAAATAGCAAAAAATTTAATCTAATAATATATACCTTCAGTATTGAGCCTATCAATAAGTTGTTTTTGTTTTTTAATATGATAACATTTTTTAGCAGTAACACATGGAAAATCAAGTTCAATAAAATTTTGTGGTACACAACCAGTATCTTTTAATCTCCAATAAAGTGTATCAAAACCAGCACCAAAATTTATTATTTGTCCTTTTCCACTTGATAGCTATCAAACAAAACAAATTAAATTAATTAAACAATTTTTTTTTTTTTTTTGTCATAAAATATAATAATTCCAGGAACAATTATTGATTAACATTGGCCTAGATACTGCTATGATATTAATACAAATATATGTATATATAAATTATCGTTGTTGTGGAATAACATCAGGGCCTCGGTCAGGTCAAGGTTGTATATTCATTCTGTTGAATTATCATCCCTCTGTTGACCTCCCTAACAACTCTCTCATAATAACAACAACAACAACAACAACAACAATAATCACAATTCATCAGCTGATATATCTGCATAAAATATAGATCAACAGTTTCATTAAATATTATTAATAAAATAAATATGATTACCTTTAAAAATTTATCAATAAAAACTTCAATCCCTTTGACTCTTGCATAGTATCCACAACTTATTTCTGGTGGTTTTCTTGCTGATTGTCTTACAAAATAATTAATAAATGGATCTTGCCAATATCCAAGTTGTACTGCATATCTTTTACACTGACTTGCATCATCATTTGTTGCTTGAGTTGCTTCATCATTTGCCATTTCTTTGTTCATTTTTTTTTTTTTTTTTTGATTAATTAATTTTTATTTATTATAAATAACTTGTTAACATTTTATTTATTTAATTTTATTCTTTTTTTTTTTTTTTTCCTTATAAGGGGTAGATATATATTTTTTATTGTTGTTTACTTGATAATATGTCACTTTGAACTACGACAGTGCAACTTGCGACTAACAATAATACTACAGATGAATTTGCCATATTGTTTTTCATCTCTCTCTTTTTTATTTATTTATATTTATTTATTTTTTTTATTATTAATTTTTTGTATGTTTATTTTTAACCTCAATTTTTATACAGATTATTTATTATTAATTAATAATTTAATTTATTTATAAATATATATTATTAATTTAATTAATAAATTTTTATTTATTTATTTACATTTTTTTTTTTTTTTTATTAACAATAAAATCTTCTTTACCGACAAAATTTTTAGTTTTGATTTTCACCACTTGGCGCTTACTCATTACTTTTCATTGCGCGGCAGAAGATTTTTGTGCTCGTGATTTTTACCTGATTTTACCTGTAAAAATCATTTAATTAATTTATAAAATAGTGTATTTTAATTGAGAAAATTATGGTGAATAATTTGAGTATAAATTTGTAGTGAGATAGTTTGTTGTATTACAATTATTAACGGATATCAAAACTGTCATTGACAACAAAGAAAATTCAACAAAAAAATGTTTAATTTACAAGATAAAAATGGTATTCACACAAATTTTTTAGTTTTTATTTGTTTTAGTCAATTAATTATTAAATAAATAATAGTTTAAGTATAAATTTATTTTAATTAAAGTGAAAAAATAAAATTAAAAAAAGTGAGGTTAGGTTGGCATAAGTAATTTATTAATTTTATTTATAATTTTTTTTTTAATAATTTTTTTACATAAAAAAAAGTATATCTTGGAGTAAAATAATTATTTATAATTTTTTATTGTTAAATATAACAAAAAAAATTAGTTTTTAGTGTTGATAATTAATAAATGGTGTTGGATGTGTCGTTTTTTTATTCAACAAATATCAGATTAAATATTTAAAGAATTAAAATAAACTTTTGTTTAAATTTGCAATGTAGTTTGATGTTTCATTAAGACCAAGTGGTAAAATCAAGTCTAAATAGTTAACAAAATGGTGTATGTGATTGTGTGTGATGAATTTGTTGGATCCAAGAAGACAAAGAAGACTAAAGACTTTGATGATGATCTTTGGTCTTCTTGGTTGGATCACAAATAAATTAATTGCTTGTGATAATTCAAGAGCATCATCATGTCATCATCTACCCTGAGATCAACAAAAATTTGTTCTTCAAGTCAACAAAAGGTAAGAAACAAAATAATTATTTGCTTTTAAACTTTGCAATATAAAATATCAAATTAAATGTTTTTTGTTTTTAACAACATCTTGACTACAATGTCAGTTAAAATTGACCAAGTACAGGTCAACACAATGTTAAAGATGTTGTAAATAGTTGTTCATCTTCTAGCTTTTTTTTTTTCTTCTTTGTTTACCAATATTAAAATTAAATGAAACAACAACACATTCAATCATTTGAACAAAATACAATAATTATTATTTATATATATTTTTTTAAAATAATATTTAATACATTTTATCATTTTTTTATATAACTCATTTATTATTAATAATAATTGACAAATTATTATTCATTTAAATTTAATTTTAACAATATAAATTTTCTTTTGTTTATTTAATTAATTATTGTCAATGATATTGGTCATTTTAAATATATTTTTTTTATGAATATTGAAATTTATATTTAGGCACAAATTGAATTATTTCATTGATAAAATTAATATTACTTTAATCTAAATCAATCTACATATTTATCTGATTATTGATGGAAAAAAAAAATAGTATTAAACAATATAATTCACACCAAATTTTTAATTTAAAAATATTTTTTTTAGTAAAAAAAAAAAAATAAAATAATAAGTAAAACTGTTTTTCAGTTAGTCAGTCTGACATTTTATTTGATGATTTATTTAATTTCTTTAAAAAAAAAAAACTCCACTGAGAAATTATAAATAATGATAATATGAAAATTATAAAAATGAAATTATTAAAAAAATATTTGAGTATTGAAATTATTTTTGTTTATATAAACAAAAAAAAAAAAAAAAAAATAGAAAGAAATTTTTATTATTCAGTATTATTTTTCTTGATGATATTTTTAGATTTTCTTTTGGGTGGTGTTGGTGGATTAACTGATGATGGTGGTGGTGTTTCAGGAACTGATTCATCTGGTTCTAAATTTTCATTTAATTCTGTTGTATTATTATCATCAACATTTATTAATTTATTTGTACAACTTGTACCTTCAATAGAATCATCATGATTAATTTTTTTAATAATTTTTCTTGCAATTTTTTTTGGTGCTTTTATTTCTTCTTCTGTTGTTTCACTTTGTGGACTTGTTGGTGGCGTTGCTTCAATAATTGTTGGTGTTGCTGGTATTTTAATATCAGTTTTTATTTGAGCTTGTTCATTATCAGATAAAATTTTACTTGAATTATTATCATCTTCAGGCAATATTGTTATTTTTTTATCATCAACATTATCAGTTTTAATTTTTATATCATTTGTTGATTCTACTGATGAATCTTTAACAACATTTGTCTCAGATATTGGTAAAATTAATTGTTCAGTATCTATTGATTTAGACTCTTTTAAATTTTTATTTTCAAAATCTTCTTTTAGTGTTGTTGTTGATGTAAAACCAAGTGGAATTACAGTATCAGATTTATTTGATTCATCTTGACTTTTTGAAATTTTTAATTGTTCTCTTTTGGTTATTTTAATATCATCATTTAAATTTTCACCATGTTCTTTTATTGATAAAATTTGTGGTGCTGCTTTTACAGCTAATATTTGTTCTGTTGTTGATGATTCAATTGTTGTTGATAAAATTTCTTTGGCCTCATTTAAAGTTTTATCTGTTGCTGGAGCTACAAAATAGATAATTTAAATTACAATATATATTTAATATAAAATTAAAATAATAATAGTAAACACCTGATGAATTAATTCATGCAAAAAAAATAAATGTAATTTTATTTCATGAATATATATATATTTTTTTTCTTTTTAAAAATGAAACTTTACATTCATTTTATTAAATAATAAACCATAATTTGTTTTTTCAATTGTAATTGCATTGATAAATTAGTAAAAAGCTCTTAAAATATTTACCCAAGTCAAAAAAAAAACGACAATGCAAGACGCAGCAATGATATAGTTGTCACGATCTGTTAATTGCTCTCCTTGGTTCCTGTTTTTATCAAACACTCAAACTTAATACCACTATTTTTTTTTTTTATATATACTTATATATAAATTAATAATCTTGCATAAAATACAATCAAAAAAGCATCTTTTTTTTTTAAGTTAATAGCTTCAATAAATTTTTTTTTTATTCAATCATCATTGAATATTTAATTTAAAAATAACAAAAAAAATATTATTTTAATTAATTTACCTGATTCAATTTTTGTTGTATCATCAGGAATATTTTCACTTGTTTTATCATTTAATTTATCAACTTTTTTTGTTGTAATTTTATCTTCTGTTTCTGATGATTTTGTCTGTAAAAAAAAAAAAAAATCAACAGAATTAATTAATTTTCCATTTTGGATTGATGAGTTTATTTAATTAAATACCTTGACAGTAGCTTTATCACTTTTTGATGATGTACTTTCAAGTGTCGTGTTAATTTTTTTCCAAATATTATCAAAACTATCACGACCCATGTAATCAATTTGTCCTTGTTCCCATCCATATTTTCTCATGTGTTCTTCAAGTGCAACTTGTTCAGATGTTCTTGTTTCACCAAGTGTTATTTTAGCCAATGCACCAGCAATACCAGCCTAATTTAAATGACAAATAAAATACCAAATTATATGTATATATATATATATATCAAATAAATTTAAATTATAATATTAATTTAAATAAATAATAATTTCAGTTTAGTAAAGCGTGCAATTACAAATAAAAGGATTTCAGGACATGAGATTGTAATTACTTACATTATTTTCAATATTGTTGATAATATTCATGTCAGATTTTGATTCAATACAATTAGATTTTGTACATATTTTAAATTGGGATTGTGGATTATTATTGTCATTAACTAATAAATTATCATTTAAATTTATATTAATATTATCATCTATTATTATTTTACTATTATCAATATTATTATATTTTTTACTAATTATATCTGTTTCATCAATACCATCATTGTTATTATTATCTGGTAAATTATGTCTTGTATATTCAACATGATCATAATCAATTTGTCTACTTGTTGATGGTTTTGATTGTTCATATTGATATGATAAATTATTATTTATACTATTGTCAATTTTTATATTATTTAATTGATTATATTGATAACTAGGATAATCATGTGATGTTTGATTTTGTATATTATTATCATTATTATTAGTATTATTATTATTATTATTATTTTGATCATGTTGAATTGTTATATTACTCATTGATTGACTAATTTGATTAACAACATCTTGATTAACTTGTTGATGTTGTTGTTGTTGTTGTTGTTGTTGTTGTATTGTTTGGGTTTGAGGAATTTGTTGGGAACTATGAGCAACAGGATTTTCTGGTGTTGATACAATATAATATTCCCATGGATCTCTAAAATTTGTAAAATCTGGTACTGCATCAATTTCATCATGTGTTTTTTTATCTGTTGTTGTTGTTGTTGTTGTTGTTTTGTCATGACATACATGTCTTGTTAATGTGGGTTTTGAGGATACAGGATATTGTAAATCGTGCCAGTGTGTTGTTGCCAATGTACTGCTGGCCTATGCAAGCATTTCATGCCAAAAACAGAAAAAATGCACACTGTAACTGTTAGTTAATAAAAAAAAAAAAAACAAATAAACACAAAAAATAATAATATATATATATAAATATTAATGCTAATGGAAACTAAAAATACAAAATAATAATTATTATTTTTTTTTTAACTAGCAAGTTATCAGTTTGTAAGCAATAAATATTTTTTTAAAATAATAATCTGCATGTGCAAGGATTTTTTTAATATTAAAAATAGTGTAAAGAAGAAGTGCGTTGTTGTTTATTTATTTTTTTTTAAATATTATATATTTAGAATTTAAAAATTCTTGCCAATTTTATTATTATAATAATAAAAAAAAGAGAGAGAGAGAAAATAATCTGGATTATTTTTATTTTTTATTTTTTTTTGTTTATAAATAATTCTTACCTCGCAAAATTGCGTAGCCCTTTGTTCAGTGCTTAGCTTGCGAAATAATTAAAAGGTATAATAAGCATAAATATTAACAGGCTAATCACACATTAAACATGACATTTTTGTTTATCAATTTATTATGATAATTTTGATTTGATTTTTTTTTTTTTTTTTTTTTTTTGGATAAAAACAACACAAAAAAAAATTATATAAATTAAATAAATAACTTACCATTACTGGTGATAATTGTGGATGTACATTTTCACAAAATATATTCCACCAATGTTGTAGCATTGGTTGAAGATAACCAGTATCTGAATGTGGTTGTACTTGACCAGTTAATGTATCAAAATGTTGAAGCCATGGTTTTGTACTTCCAATAAAATGTATAATTTTAACATCTTCACCAAATCTATATTATAAATTAAAATTAAATAATAAAACAATTATTTATATCTATATATTTATAAAATATATAAAAATTAGAAAAAAATCTTACTGTTTGAATGCAGGAAGATATGAATAAGTTGCAATTGAACACATGTTATAAATAAATGGTAAATGTTTTGATATATCTTTATGTGACCAATCACTAAAAAATGAATTTAATAAACCTTGATCACCACCATCAAATGAACCATGTGATTTAGCATGTGATATTAATGATGCAAATGTTAATTGTGATGGTTTAAATACAAATACACCAGAATTAAAACAATCTGGCCAACCAACATCTGGTGCTGCTGATAATTCATCACGTTCAAATAATTCATCACTATTTTTAATAACTAATGCATCAGCATCAATAAATACACATTTATCATATTGTGTTAATCTCCAACAATGTAATTTTGTAAATGTTATACCAAGTTCTGGTCTTGATAAAAGTGCAAGATTTGTTTCATCTTTTGAATCCAATACATTAACTTCTTTAACAAGTGTAAATACTGATGATAATTTTTCTCTGTAAATTAGATTATTATTTAATTTTTACAATTGACAAATTAAATTACTAATTTATCTAATTAATTATATTCAATTTATATTCAAGATCAAGGTTATTTTATTTTTGGCTACAATTTTTTTTTTTTGGCACTTGTTTTATTTTAATTCAATTTATTTTGATGATAACATGTTTATTTATTTTAAACAAATAAACAATGTTTTATATTTTATATATTTTATAATTAATTTGAAATATATATAATTACCTCATTACTTCAGTAACACCTGGAGTTATAAGTACAGCTAAATCATATTTAGTATTAACTTTTTTTAATGAATGAGCCAAAACCAATGCTCCCAATGAATATGAATCATTTGTGGCTAATGTAACCCATGCAAAACCTGTAACATAAATATAATTTTTTATATATATTTAATTTATTTATCAAAATAAATTTTTATATATTTATTTTTTTTTTCCTGGGTCTTGAGTTCCAGATAACAACACTGGCTCAATACAAAATTATTATCAAGTTATATAATAAATTTAGTAACACAATTTTTTTTTTTTTAAAGAAAAATATTTAAATATTAATAATAATTTACATGATATTATTTATTTGATATAATTAATATAATGTGCCAAAATAATAAAATATTAATATAAAATAAACACAAAATTATAATAATAATAATAAATTGATTTAAAAAAAAAAAAAAAAAATGGATTATTGCCAAGATATATTTTCAGACATACTTGAATTTGTATTATTTTTTAAAAAATATATATTCAAGTATTTAAAAAATTTTATTTACAAATAAACTGGAATTTTATTGAGTTAAAATATTTGAAAAATAAAAAATTATATTTATTTTATTGATAATTTTTTATTTATGTTTAAAATTAAATTAAAAATATTTCTTTTTTCATTGAATAAATATTTGTTGTAATTTATATTTATTAAAACAATATAAAGGTTTTTTTTTTTTTTTGTTTAATTTAACAATGAAATTGAAAACAAAATAAAACTAAAAAATATATTGGTTTTAAAGACATATCAGTAATTAGATTTGATAACCTTTTTTTTTTTTTTTTTTTGTAATTAAATCATGCATCAATCACATGTGATTATTTTAAATAATAAAAATCAAAAATATATAATTTATATATTTTAATTGAAAAAAAAAAACTGGGATAAAGGACAGATTTTTTTTAAATGAAAAATTTTAAAAATAATAGTAGTAATTTGTAGAGTGAGGATGAAATTACGTCTGGCTTTTTTGTTTTTTTATTTTTTATTATTTTTTAAACAAGAATATTAAGCTAGATACAATTTACTAAGAAAAACCTTGATAAGGATAAATTGGGTCAATACTGAGTTCAAATAAATGAACATTTTATTGATGACTTGTTGATATTAAAAAATAAAATTCTTTTTTTTTTTTTTATATATTAAATTGATGTTATCATTAATATATTATTTGATAATTTAAATATACTTATGTTATATTTTAAATTATAAAAAATATATATAAAAGTTGAGTATTTTATTTCGAGAATTGAGATTTAGGTATCATTATGATACTAGAAGAAACTTGAGAAGTTTTTTTTTTTTTTTTTTTAAAAAATCATCACACGCATCGTTGTTGACTTGATGACTTAACAAAGTTATATTTAAAATTAACATGAAAATTTTTTATTTTAATATTTATTTAATAATTTATAGTTAAATAAATATATTTATTTTATTTTCAATTAAAATTTAAATAACAAGTAAATTAATACAAAATTTAATTTATAAAAATTAATAATTTTTAAAATTTTTATAATAATTTTATAATTAATATATTATTTTAATTAATTTTTTTAAATGAAATACCAAATTTATTTAAAATATCAAAAAAAAATAAAAAATCAATTATTTATTTAAAATTTATAGTGATTAATTTAAATTGTAATTTTAAATATAAACTTGTCTTTTAAGACGATGAAAAATTTAACATCTAAAATTAACATTGAAATACGTTAAATACTCTAGACATGTGGTACAAAATAAGATAAATTTTTTAATTCTAAAATTTAAATAACAAAATATACTCAATAAAATTTTTTAATAAATAATAATTATTAATTATTAAAAAAAAAAATCAATAAATTTATTTAAATATAATTTAACAAGACATATTGATCTTTAAAAAAAAAAAAAAATAAATAAATAATTATTAATTGATAACAATTAAATACAACAATATATTTATATATTTTTTATATGAAATTTAAATTATTATTAAAATTAAATTTATAAATATAAATACACGTGAAAATTAATTTTTAAATTAATTATAATAATAATCTCTCGTTTACCATTTTAATTTTGAAGGTCATTCAATGAATATACCGGTTACAGTTAATTTTTTATATATATAAAACGCTCCACATCATTTTATCATCAAAAAAAAAAAAAAAAAAATATATATATAAATAATAATAATAATTTTTAAATAAATAACACAAATTTATGGAATAATTTCATCAACACTTACCACCCATGGTTAATTAAATAATCGTACGATGATTTTGTTATCAGTTGTATTAAATTGACACAAATATCACTAAAATTTTACAAATAATTTTTATATATATATATGTTTTTTAATAATTTAAATAATAATATTAAAATATATTTGTGTTTCTCTTGTCGTTGTTGAACAACGAATGGCGTAGTTGTGACTAAATATTGAAACATTAAATCCCCACATTCATCTTTGGTCCACACAATATATACTTATATATACTTTTTTTTTTTTATTATCAAATTTTATATATATTTTATTCTAAAAATATATTTTGATATTAAAATAAAAATTATATACAGTTTTCTTTATTATCTTGTAATAATAATGTAGAAATTTTAATAATTAATTGTTGATTAAATTATCAATTGTTAATTATTTTATCAAATGATAAAAATAAAGAAAATTTATATTTTTTTGAAAATAATTAAATAATTAATTTTTTATTTTATAAATTTATTAATATTTTTAATTTTTTTTTTTTTTATAATTATATATAATTTATAATTAATAGAAATAATTTTATTTAATAAAATTTATATAAAAAAAAAAATTAAATTTATTCATGTGAATTTTTATATTAATAAATTTAAATAATCAATATATTTTTTTTTTTTTTTTTTTTTTTTATAATAGTATAATTAAGTTTATTTGATGAATTTTTTTTTTTTTTTTGTATATAATTTTAAATAGTAGGTATATTTTTATATTAGCTCCCGCGTTTTTATGGTTTAATTATTGTTTATATGTAATTATCTTTAGCTTTGTATATCGTTTGTGGTTAAATATATCAAGTCGTATCTATAGACGATATTAATTTATATATATATTTTTTAAATAATTTTTAATCACTACTTGCAAACATCCGTCTGCAATCATTATGCCTTCATCAGTATTGTAAAATAATTATTAAATTAATTTTTACATGCATAATTTATTATTAAACAAAAAAATAATTAAATCTTTTTTTTTCTTTTTTCTATTCAATTAAAGATTGATATTAAATTATTCAATTGTTTTATTTTAAATTTAAATAATAAAATTGTTTAATTTTTTTTTTTATATTAAAATATTTAAATAACAATTAAATTTTAACAATAAATAGAAAAATATAATAAAAATAACAAATTAAATTAAATTAAAAAAAAAATAAAATTTCAATGTCAATTATTATATGCATATATATATTATTATAGAATCAAAATATCAAATGCAATGTCATTTAATTTTTGATGCTTCCTCTTGCTGAGATGTCGGTCATTAAGTGAGACCTACTATTAAAATTTTTTTCTGAATATATTTTTTCCTCAATAATATTCTCATCGTCTACGTGTCTCGCCACTTTTCTTAGCTGTCTCTTATTCGAGTGTCGAATGAGAGGTTCTTTGGGTCTTTGTTGATTCAAGGCGATAATTCTAGGCTGCAAGGATTTTTTTAATTCTTTTTTGTATTTTTATTATCGTCCCTTTTTTTTTTTTTTTTTTTTTTTTAT